>NC_051165.1:170113657-170651157 GCF_013339725.1 Rhipicephalus microplus
GTTCGAGGCGGTCGACTACTACATTCGGAAGGGCAGCTACTCGCAATGCACCACGGGCCTATAGGTTGCGCGCCGTGCAATCCAAGATGGCTGCGGAAGG
This sequence comes from Rhipicephalus microplus, assembly GCF_013339725.1. Lineage (NCBI taxonomy): Eukaryota > Metazoa > Arthropoda > Arachnida > Ixodida > Ixodidae > Rhipicephalus > Rhipicephalus microplus. Next base: position 170,113,758 of record NC_051165.1, read on the forward strand.
ATGATCAACCCGTGAACTCGCTTAAGAAAAGATGGGACGCACGGACATACTTCCCGTGCCGCTTTCACCGGATGAACTCTTGATCGTCAAATGAATGTATATCGAACCAAAGTACTTTCCCAACCGATATAAACTGCTGAATGTTCGCTACCTCATTTCTTGCCGCCGTGCAAAGGGCGGTGATGTCAGCTGATGCACCGCGTGTCAACGATGCTTTGCGTAATCCTGTGCGTGCAGCAGAAAACTGCGCGAACTGGAATTCACGTATGAACTGAACGGCGCTCGGAGATCATTTGTGCCGAGCCCTGTCTAGCACATGTGCCGCAGTAGTCTATACGGCACTTCCCCGTTACGGCAGGCTTGCCGCTAGCGTGAACCGGCCCTTGTGGGTGCACACTTCCGCAAACTCAGCAGCCAAAAAACGCTTTCGCGTTAGAAGCACAAGAAAGCCGAGCAAACTGAATTTTATGCACGGCATCATAGTCCAGTCGTTTCGCTGGACATTAGTTTATGGATGGTTAGTTGATACCTCGCTGGTCAATTTGTTATTAATCCTCGTTGTTGCGATGTTTCGTCGGCCGTTCGTGGTCAAGGAAGGATGCACAGACAGTTCTTCGCTGTAGTTCCCGCGCGTGTCTGAGCTGTGGCTGAACCGCCGTGTACAGTCACCACATATCTAACGTGAACACTTAATTAGTAGTGAAGACCTTATTTAAGTTGATGTTTAACACGTAATTCAGAAAGTCTTTATTGTTTGTCGACACCATGATCACACGTTACACAAGGGACATTGTCTTGGTGAAGCAGAGTAAACGTTGTAGTTTTTTACCAGTGCATGTAGCCTCCATAGATTACGACATTTATTTACATCACCCTTGGAGCAGTGCGATGCCAAGTAGTAGTAGCCGGTTTGTTAATCATCCAGCCGCCGGGCGCTAGCGTCACAGTTCCATTAGTTGGAACCCGGATGTTCGAACGCCACCTATCACGTCCGCCTTTCGCGACTTCCGCCGAGGTCGACCGGTGCGCCACCTCATAACGTGTGAAATGAACTGTTCGCGACGAAGTCGCTAGACGCTATGTAGAGAGAAGGAGAGATAGGTGGCAGAAAACGGCAACAGGGACAGGGACGCTCGTCTCATTAGAGATCGTGAGACGCTAATTAGCAAAAGGGGCCTTCGCGCGAAGACGCCGCGGATTTATACATTTATTATACGGCGACGCGGGTACATAGACACACACACATGCGCGCTCTTCGTCGTTCATGACGCGGATGTTGCCGCCCAGCGCACCGACATGCCACCAGCAGCTTCTATAGCGTCTGCGCTCTTCCCCCCTCTCTCTCTCTCGGTCTCGTATTTCATCCAGATCGGAACGCGAAGCATGGAGAAGAGGGAGAGAAGGAAACCGCCCCCCGAGGACGCTAGGTAGTCTGGAACACTTTTGCGCCAGCGCATGTTCCGTCCCTTCGCGGAGTACATGCATGCGCGTGCAGCATTACCGTGGCCTTCTTTATCATTCCTCCGTCAGCGCTGGACCGTGTGCGTGGAAGAAGAGCTGCGCGCGAACGTGGCGGGGCCGGCGCTTCTCAAAGGCGCGCCAAAAAAACGTGATAGCCCGCGGACGAGAGAGAGCTCCGGCACGGCCGGGATCACGACATCGTGCGCAAGCAGGCGACCGGGAGGACGGCGAACGCGGCGGCTATCTTGAGGCCATGCACGGCGCGCGGCAGTCGCCCGCGACGGCGAGCAATTAAAGGGGTCGTCGTGAATGGTCGCTTTACAACGACAATGCGGCACCAACGGCAGCCACATGCGCTAACTGTATCATCAACCGAGTGGGATGCCTCATAGAACTTTGCCTATCGAGAAACGGGGAACTCTATGGCATATCGAGCACGCGCAAGAGGTGGTGGTGGTGAAAACATTAATAACCATTAAATGGTTACAGAGAGGTGATTGGGTTGGGGGCTTATTGGCCACCTACCCTCACAGCACTAGGGGGAACCCCTATTCGGGGCTCCATTGGCAAGCAACGCCGCCCGCGCCCGTTGAACCAGAGCCTCTGGGGCCTTCAGGTCTTGCAGCTGAGAGGGCCGCCTCCAGTCCTCTCTCGTGGGATTGGGGTTGGGGGGGATAGATGGATTAGACTGGCACGCCCAGACGATGTGAAAGGTGTCAGCCACCTCACCACAGAACTGGCACGTGCCATCAAAGGATGATTGAAATGTTTTAGCACCGCCGGGCACAGTACAGTATTGGTAAACAGTTTTAAAAGGAGGCGCTCGTCAGCGCGATGCAGCCCTTACAAGGGTCTGGATAGCACAGCGGGGCTTCTTGCTGACATTTTCTTTTTCCGCCACGTGGAACAGTGGCTAACGTTGCTCGGCTGCTGACCCAAAGGTCGCGGGTTTGATTGCATTTCGATGGCGGCCGACTGGTATAGAGAGAGCCCCGTGTATTGTGCGATCTCAGTGCACGTTAAAGAACACCACATGGTCGAAGTCTTCGGAGCCCTTCACTACGGCGTCTCTCATGATGGCATGATGGTTTTGGGACGTAAAATGCCAGATTATTATTATTATTATTATATTATTATTATTATTATATTATTCTTGCTTACATTTAACACTTGCGCGAATTTTCACTAAACTCGTACGTAGAACATTAAAGGAGACGTTGAATGTCCTCGGTGATCTCCTGGGGTCTCTTATTGCTGCAGTGTTACTTATTTTTGTCTTAGGTCTCTTCCGTCCACTTTATGCGACAGTGTGTAAGGTCAACGCTAACTGCTGCCTATGAATACCGTATGCGCTCGCACACACGCTGTACTGTCACTGCGAGATGTGGCACCTGTTGTCATGTCATATCCGCCGTTGTCGCGAAGCTGTTGTCGTAGCTCTTGAATCAATTAATGACTGCGATGTACGTCTTTGTTTGCGTTTTCGTCTTATGTGAACATAGACGGCGGGTGTTCGGGGAACATAATAGGCGTGTGTGCACATGGACCACTTGTCGTGACCTCGGCTTCAGCGACACCCCGTGTTCCTATGGCGTTTCTCGTCGCTGGAGACCGGCCCGTGGCTCAGATTTGGGTGCGCGTTAAAGATCCCCAGATGGTCGAAATTTCCGGAGCCCTTCACTATACGCGTCTCTCATATCATAATGGTGGTTGGGACGTTAAGCCCCACGAATCGATGGAATCCATCGCTCAAGAACGATATCACAAAAGAAACTTAAGCTTCTTATAATTAAGAAAAGTTGGGGTCTTCCGGAACGCACTGTCAAAGCAAACCCGCTTAGACACAATGGACGCTGCAAATGCGTTCTTAGTTTTTCTTTTTTTTCTTTCGGGGAATCCACGATTGCACTTCGATGGGGTCAGTGGCCGAGATTATTTTCTTCGCGTTCCCCGGGGCCGCCCACGAATTGCCCGAAAGGAGAAGCCGCGGAAACGAAAACTTCGATTCTCTCCGCGTGCAAAGCGTGTTGTTCACACTACACAAAGCCGCACATGGGCGGATCTTTCCGCCCGGACTTCTTTGTATCCATCACGAGTTTTTGTTCCGTAAACGCAGCAGAACCAGGGCCATGAGAGTGGCATCGGTGCCGCCAAATCACAACAAAAAAGGAACGCCTCTATGCAGCAACGCTACTTTGTTTTTGTTTTGTTTTTTTTTTTCGATGCTGCGCTCACACGCGGCTATCGATACACGAGCGCACTTTGCGATGGCGCTGTACATCCTCCAGCTCCGTGAACAAATCGTCTCCGCCACCAGCTCAAATCGCTCGCCGGCCGGGCCCGATAGCTCCGCGCATCGGCCCCCGTTCCGGGGCCTTCTTTTTCTCACGCGTTGCTGCCAATGGAGGCTGTGCGTGGCAAGAAGCTCCTTCCAGATTGCTCGGCTATACCGTGGATGATCGTGCAAAGCCAAGCGTTGCTCGTAGGCGCTACAGACCGTTGCGTCCGACGCCGGCGGTCTTCTCTTCGCCTCTCTCCTTTTTCTATTGCCTCGTGCGCGCCTTTATTTTTTTTTTCCTCGTTTGTTTGACGGACACGAAGGCTTCGTCATCGCGGTGCGAAACTTAATTCGAGCATATCCGATCGTGATACTCGAACGTGCGTCTTCCCCTACATATAGATTTCTCGAGACAGTTAGAGCTGCTGGGAAGGGGAGAATATGCGAAACGCGACGAATGTTGTGTGTCCTCTGCTAGCGTCTGCCATAAGACGATCGTCGTCTGACTGGCGGCGTTCCGATCGTCTGCTGCACGGACGCGCGCACAAGCTAGCTAGGGCACCATGTCCAATTTATCGCGCCTGCCAGAGCCAAGCTATAGACCGCCGGGGCAGGCAGGCAGGCCGTCGCTGACCGGTCATCCCCTCAAATGTGCAGAGACAATAGCAAGAAAAGTAAACCTGGAACGAGACACGGCGGCAGCGTAGCTCGTTATATACGAGAAGCCTAGCGAGCGCACACATGCAAAGGAGAAGGAAGGAAAGAAGCCCGCAGGCCCCCTCCTCCCTTGCAGGAAATTGCAACACCGCCGCCCCGCTCCTTCGCTCGCCATCTTTCTTTCTCTCCACCCTTCGAGGCAGGTTCGAGATCGGAACCGTGTCGACCCCGAGTCACGATTTCTTCGCCCAGACGGCAGGCCGTGGGCTGCTTCGTCCGTCCCCGCTGCCTGCCATGTAGATGGTTTTTCTCTCTCTCCTTCTCGGGCGGGAAAACAATCACGATAATAGTAACGACGGCAGCAGGTGATGGGATCCGAGCAACAAGAATGCCCGATACCGCGTTCGAACGAGCGATTGCGCGCGCTCTCTCCTCGTAGATGAGAACTCCGATGCGGCGGCGTTGTGCCCGATCGGCCCCCCGACGTTATAGCTGGCACGGCGCGACTACCCCCCCCCCCCCCCCCCCTCTGTATGCCTCGGCCCGCCGCCGTCCTTATAAGACGATGCTCAAGAAACAAGCTCGCTTCTGCGAACCGTGCTCGCAGCGGGTGGTGCGGTAAGAAACGCGCGCCCGGTCAAAGGCCAAACATTTCGCCGCCGGTTCCTCATCCCACCCCCCCCCCTCCTCATCTTCATCATTTCTACGACCTCCTCGGGCACAGCTGACTACCGTAGAAGTAGTACGCAGCCAGTAGCGTCGTCGATGAGGGCGTGAGTGATTCGGAAGGCTGCCGTCACGCGGCGCCCGTCACCACCCCAGTACAGAACTCCGTGGAAGCGGATCCGACCCCAACACACGCGCGCGCGCGTCCTGTAACGTTGTTGCTGTTGTTGGGCCAGTGCGCGCTTCGTTGTCAGCGCGCATGTCCGTATCCCCCGACGATGCCTTCGTGTCTCTTCATGGTTCGAGATGCCTCGGCGGCTCAATCTCGCGGTCTTCTTGACAAGACACGCGCTCTCACGTCATCTGTCCACGGCAGCTTGAGGAACGATTGTCAATGCGCGCCGCTCTACCCTCTGTTTCGATGGCAGCTTTGCAGACGATATAGAAAAAAAAAAGAATGAATTCGTCTGTTCTGCCGGCTACCATGTGATCTGGAAGAAGAGATGTCCGTGTCAAAAAGCCGACAGACTTCTGTGCTTGTGTGCAGGTAAAAATCGGTAGGTAGTGTGTGCACGGATTTCGACTTCAGCTTTCTTTAAACCCCCCCCCCCCCCCCAAAAAAAAAGTGCACTTGCCCACCCCGCCTGTGACCTCACATGCCTTGTCTGACGTCATGTGCCTGCTGTTGATTGAGGTCCTCGCGTCGCTCAATAGAAGAAAAAGAAAGCTCTTCGTTCTGCTGATAGCCGCACGTACGTCTTCCTTCTACTGAAGAGATTGTGACGGTTCATCATTTTATCTTGGCTGGGAATGATGTACTTTTGTTTCCGTCCTAGTACGATAACGATGCCAACATGTCATGTTGGCTGGCTACAACGGACCATTGTTGGCATTGTTACAGGCTGGCTCAGCCAATATTGGTTTTGCAGTGGCATTACTGGGCCTTCATTGGACCATCGTTTCCCAACAACACGTATCAACAATATTCGACCAACATGCTGCGCTGCCTGGGACGGTAATCTGCGAAGATATAGTGAGTCCAGCTCTTCGACGCACATGTCTTTCCGGCGTCCACTACAAGTTCCTCGGACGATGACGTTGTCTCGACATTTTTACATCTCTAGTGTCGTGCAGGCGGCAACAAAACGACGCCAATGTCCGTTGATGTCCAGGCTATACACGGTGAGATGCGACAGCGTGAAATGACAAGTCACCTGGATGAAAGATGAGATTGCCATATCAGAAACTGCTGATCGTCTACAAGCCCACGATCGTGCGATCACCATTAATTGCTACTATCGGGGTTTAACGTCTCAAAATCATCGTATGATTATGAGACACGCCGTAGTGGAGAGCGCGGGTATTTCGACTACCTTGGGTTCCTTCACGTGCACCTCTAAATCTGAGTAGACGAAAACGTGAAATAGCGCAAAGCATGGGACAATGACAAAAAGAATACTAGCGCTGACTTTAGAACCGACCAAAAAAAGGTTGGTTGTAAGTCAGCGCGTAGTCCGTCTCTATCGCAGTCCTGTGCATCGCGCCTTTTCGCGCTTCCTTGAATATATGTACCAACCGGTCTGAATAGCCACTTAAGTGCAGTATCAACGAGAACTTACAGACGAATTAACAGCTTTTCGTTAATATTTTGTCAAACAAGGAAAAAAAAAACGAGCGCTGGGATTTCCACGTTATTTCACCCTAGTGCAGTTAATTTGCATATATGTACACGGGCCTCAATATTTTTGCATCCATCGAAAATGGCTGCCGCCGCGGCCGGTATTCGAATCACGTGACCTGGGCGAGTTGTAAAAGCTTAGGTTCAAAAGAAAGAGAAAACAAAAAAATCGCAGCATATCCACGGAGTGAATGATGATTGGTGGGGCGCAGCGTTCGTCAGTCTGTCTGTCCATTCGTTCTTGCGTCCGCCTATCTGTGTGATCCTTGGTGCATCCGTCCGTTTGTTCATTCGTCTGTCTGTCCGTCCATCTCTTTTTGCGGCCATCCCTCTGTCTGTCCATCCGTCCGTGCGCCCCTCTGTATGTCCGTCCGTGCGTGTGTCAGTCCGTTCGTCCGTCCATATGTCTAGAGAAAACTCCAAGCGCAGCCATCTCACATCTTTTCATCATGTATTCATCATATACAAGTGCCCCCATCCAGCAGACATTGTAAGGACCGCTATTTCGGGTATGTGCCACTGGTGGTTACGTACTGCGAGGGACGCACAAGCCACGCCCTAAGGAGCTTCGCCCCTAAAACCTTCATTGACCGACGTCTTCGAACATTTCCACAACGGTCGGCACACCACCGTGACGATCGAGGAGCCTGTTAACGTCCGGCCGCCAGCTTTGGGACGGGAGCCGATCTTCAAGATCTGTCGTTGCCCTCCTCGACTATCGGGTTTCGGAGAAACCGGACTGACGTGACGTTTTTTATCGAACTACTCGAACACTTAGCCAGGCGCCAACACCACCGCTTTCGTCGTCAGTAATCCCCCGGCTGGTTTTATAGTCTCTGCGATAGGCGTCCAGCTGTACGTATATTCAGTGTCCGGCGGGATATCGTGTTACCCTGTTACTTACTCAACGGCGCATGCATGGCAGCTGACCGGTTTTATGCCCAGTTCACACTGAAACATCCGCTTTCTAAAGCGACCGAAATTCCCCTGCCTCCGAAACGCAGCGTCGTTCGCACACTGGACGCGCCCCGTGCCGCCGAATATGCCATCTACTATACGGGGTGAACGCGGGATGGATGCGCTGTCACCCGGTTGTTGTCGCGGCTCGCAAACGCTACTACGCTATCCAGTGGTGTATACTTCGACGATTCTCGTGCGCAAGAAGCAAGAAAAGACAGTACTGCTTACTTTGCTCGCAAGTGGCTGTCTTGTAATGCACGAAGAGCAGAAAAACCACCGACGCCAGCGGCGTTGGTGGGTTCGTTTTGCTCTGCAAGACCGCAACAAGCTCGGTCACGCCAACAGCAAGCTCGGTCACCTCTTTCCCGAAATACGGAGGCGCAGTAGGCACAGAGTAGGTTAAACTCCCGTTGGTTTCAACATTCAGTTACGTGCACTGCGGCATAACAAGTGAGTAGGGCTTGGCTGCCATTTTTTAAAATTCTTTGACTAGCGCTCCTATTGGTCCGCGGTGACCGATTCGGCGGCAGACGCCGCAAAAATCGGCCCGAGAGCGATCGGCGCGGAGAGGGCCCTTTCGGCGGATCTCGCCGCCGCCGAACCGGATTCGGAGCACTTTCGGCGGCCGGAATGCTCAGTGTGAACGCGGCCTTAGAACGTCGCCGAGCTTGAGCGCGCGCTAACACACAGCACAGGCATGTATATACGTGAGTGCACGAGAGCGAACATCGGATTCTTCGGAATGAATACGTTTTTAAATTCTAGGATGTTCAAAATTGAATCGGGGTGGAAATATTCAGCATACGAGAAACAAGTACGCGCTCCGAGATTCGGGAACCAATTTTCCGTGTGGTGATTGATTGATATCAGTGCATCGGAGTTCGTTGTCTTACCGATCGATCGCCGGGAATACTTATTAGAATCCGTAAAACACGAGCTTGAAGCTTCATCGAAAAGGATGACACTTCGCGATAGCGCTTGCTTTTCCGCTCTACGTGCGTTTCTTGAACAAGCCGTGTTTTTTTTTTCTTCTTTCTTTTAATCCACTAGTCATCCCCCCCCCCCCCCATTGTAAAGTAGCAAACCAGACGCGCGTCTGATTGACCACTCGCCGCCTTTCATTCCTTTAGAACGCGCTCTTTTTGAAAGGGGGGTGGACATTGCAGTGTCAAAATCTGCATACATAACGAGTTGCATAGGCTCACACGTGTTTGTGCAGCATAAACGATCGCAAGTGTGCACAGCACATTAGGAACACACACACACACACACACACACACACACACACTTTCTTCCACCTTCGGTGCCTCAGTGCGGTCGCTCGCTCATTATCGCAGCCAGCACCGCCATCTTATAACTTCACCAATGTCATTCGTCTCACCATCGTTTTTTTGTATACGTGACCGGCATCTCTGAGCGAGGGATCCTTTTGTTAGTGTCATAAACCGAGCCAGTGGCAATGGACGCATAATACCGACGTATATTCGACTGAGATCGAGCGGCCGCATTTACTCGGTAGCCTGCAGCAATACACATGAGTTCCACGCAATTTTATTCGCCGTTTCTTTACGAGGTCACCCGTATACGTACTTTGCGGCCTCTTTAGGCGCCGAGAAAACGCTAATTTGAGTTTACTTTTTAATGTTTTTTTTTGTTTTCTTCTCGCTTTTACGATCGCCCTGCATGCGGCCGTTTTACTATCTCTATGATGTATGGGAAAAAGTGGCTGGCCAGACCAGCGACAACCGACCGCCTTTATTATCCTCTAATACTTCTCCGTATTTTTTTTCCCCCTTTTACAGCCACATTTTGCAAATATACACCCGTTTTGCAACTCCGAAAGAAACAGGGCTTGGTCGGTCCCGAAGGCCGAATGATGCTTCAATAAATAAAAGAGGTCGGGCAGCATAGTCGCCTGTCTCGTTCCATGGCTTTCAGGGGCGGCTCCCGGTGACAAAAATAAAATTAAGTGGACTTATGACGACCTATAGCTCTTGCCGCTTTTGAATCTTTCTTTTTTCGTTTTGGCGGCGCAATGTTTCAGTCGGGCGTCGCGCGCAAGCAGTGCAATAGGAAGCAAGGACAGTTGGGACCTTACAGCGCTGAGACATATGTGCAACGCGCTAGTGTGTCATTGCGCAAAGAAATAGTAACGATAACTCTTGCAGAACTGGAGCAACTATGCGTATTTCGCGGCACCCATCGAATCTGCTATGCGAGCGCAAACATTCTGTAGCAAAACGTCACGTGGTCTGATTTCTGAAGAGCCTCTTCATGATGACATCGTAACCCACCAAAAGTGTTCAAGAGAAAGCACTCGTTGGTTAGTTGTCACTCGCATAGGTGACTACACAATGCACTGGCGTCCACCTATTTCGGTGAGCATTAGTCACCGCGGAAACACAAGGTAGTGTTTCGACGCAGCAAAACCGTGTCCCCCGAAAGGCCACTCGATCAAGTCAGAGGCCAACCTGAACCGCGGTTTTCATTAAGATTAAACAGGCATGTGAAGTAATAGAGGGTGACGTAACGCCAATGAGGAACGATGAGAAGTAAGTCTTAAACATGCTCCTGTGATTTGAGATGGCTTGCTGACTTCGCAAATTGATTATATTGAGGAAGATACATGTACGGAATGACTCGAAAGTGATTACGAGTGTGTGCAAGGCTACATGTTATGACCCGCTGTGTGCAGTGAGCGCACACTGTAAGAGCTCACAGATTAATTTGCATTGTCCGAACGTCAACAATCGCAGCGCGAAAGTGGCCTTTAGGTATCGCTGCCTTGTCAGCCCTGCCACAGTGGCCCACAAGGCATGACTCTTCGGTGGTTGGTTCAAAACGCCGCTTTCACATAAATATGACAGTATGACGGATTTTGACTACGTTCGCAGCTCAAGAAACGCAGCCCCCATCAGACACCCCGCGGAAACACCGTTATCTCCTCGTTTCCTAACCGTCTCGAATTCGTTCTCAAGAGCCTCGCTGTAAACATGAAATAAGTTTATTTCAGCTTTTTCTTCTCGACGCGAGGTGGCGCATCGTAGCGTAAAAGCCGTCCAGAAGTGTGCCAATTCTCGAAAAGCCTTGGCTCGGTGCCGTCTTCTAAGCAGTCTGTGTAGACTGTCTACGTGCTGTCTAAGAATTGGAACACAGCCATAGTGCACTTACGGTGCCCACCGGATGCAGAAGGTTGCTATAAATTGTACGAACAGCGCAATACTGACACAGCAGACGACAGCAAGACAAACAATCCGAAACGCCGAACAGACGAAAGAAGTAGCTTGGAAATGAGCCAAGGCATTTAGCCGGCTAAAGTCTTCTCTATGCAATCTCGAGAAAAGCCGGTGAGAAGTGCGCGCGTAATACAGACAGCGCATGCGCAGCGCGGTCCCCCGCTGACCGAGGGGATGCCGGCGTTGAGGCGCCGCAAAATAAGGCCGCCCGAACGCCCAGCTTATCTCGAATTTCAATTAAAAGCGGCCTCCCCCGTCTGGCCGCCGAGAAAGATAAGGCTTTAAAAGACGGTTTCCCACCGCCGCCGCCGAAAGAGAGAAAGAGCACGCCGTGTACGTTCAGGGCCACGGTCAAAAGCTTTCTCCGTTTACTTTGGACTTTTCTTTTTTTCTCCTCCTCTGGCTTCTTTTGGCGACACGCCGCCGCACAGTTTGTTTTCTCTCCGGTAACGACTGGGAGTGCTTTCTAAAGAATGCTTTTACAGCTTTACTGCCGCGTCGCTTCGCCGCCTCACGCCATATACAACTCGCGAGGCTTCTTAAAAAAAAAAAAGAAAGACGGTTGACAGCGACGGACTTCTAAAAAGTGATAAAAAGCGCGACAGAGGCGGCAGCAGACGACACGTGCAGGGGCAGACGACATCGCTAGCTGGCGTCCTGCACGCCACCTACTTGAGAAAAACGGCTTGAATGACGTCACTATATTTGAAGTGCGTAGAACCTTAGGGGCCCGGCTCAACGTCCAACCACCCTCTCATGTTGCGTGGTCACGCAGTGGTTAGTACATGCCTGAATGAGGCTAACAATGCTCAAAACCAGTACTAAATACACTAAAAGCGGTCTAAAGTGATATCGAATGCAGAAATAATCGATTACAATCTAAATAATTTACCTAAAATCGCCGAAAGCGTCCGGCTCACACCCACGCCGCGCGAGAGAGGGCGCCACCACCTCGACAAGCGCGCTATTCGACGCGCTGTGCTCGGAGGCAGCCGCTGTGCCAGTTGTCACGTGATCATAGAGTACCGTGGCGAGCTTCGCGTAGCCAGCGCACCGCGGCGTCGCTACAAGCCCTTCGGTATATCGACGGCGCCTACCCCTGTTTACACAAGCGTATATTTAATTAATCTCGTCCGAGTTCAGAGACACACTAAAGCGAAAACACTATATAGTCGGTTACGAACTAAGAATATATGGATACAGGCTCTGGCCCCAGTACTTGACTTACGTAAAACGGATCTATGGTTGGTATGGATTCTTATCAGTTAGTTCTGCGCAGCGCTGACAAAAACGTCGAAAGACGAAAGAAGTGCACACGACATCCGCAAAAAGTGCGTGGCGGGCGCACTTTCATCCTCCGTCGTTTTCTGTGAGCGCTGCACAGTACTAGGTATGACCCCCCCCCCCCCCCAGTATGCCCACCACCACCACCACCACCACCACCACCACCACCACCAGTGAGGTGCACTTGCCATTCCATCTGTGCGAGAGATTCGAGTTCGGCGGTTTACGTTCGAGCGCTAAGTATACGATTTACACTGCAAATGTAAACACTACCCCTACTGAAAATTAAAAGTCTGTCGCCCTAGAATATTAGGTTTGGCTGAACGGTGATACCGAGATATTTGCTGAAATTGGGCGGCAGAGGAAGTGCGACTTTTCGACCAAAGATCAGCGACAACAACCGTGTCAGTATGAAAAAAAAAACACATACCTGAAATATGCGAAACGTGCGTGCTTGACGTCAAGCTGATCAGCAAATGCGATTGGATAGCGGCATTTATGCGGATTATCTCTTGGCGGGACGGCGAAGGCTGTGGGCGGAGCTTATAAATTAATTCTCAGTTTACACTGATTAGTTGCCTTGCGAGAACTGTTTGTCGCGAATTTCGCCACGTTGTGTTCATTTATAGCAATTAAACATTATTGTCAGTGTTTTATTTTTTCTAATTTTGCGTCGAAATCTTGCCGTCGAATGTCAGTGACACTTCACAAATGTCAAAATACCTGCTTTTATTCTAGATTTGGTCGCATCGGCGCTATAAAGTCACCGACATGGCGACCCGACATGGCGATGTCCATCGCCATGTCGGGTCGATGGCTGCCTTAGAACGGAACGTAATTCATCTTTAACGGCAAATAATCGTGTGTGGACCTTGACGCAGACGCCGTAATACTTCACGACGTCACGTTAGTTATTGTGTGAACTTTGAGACGGCGAAACGGAGAAACCAGCTTAGATTCTCCTTCGAGACGGCATTGCCACATGTGTGTGTTTTTTTTTCTGCGTTTTCTTTTTGGCGAGCGTTTCTTTTTTTAATTTTGTTTCCCTTTTTCCCAGGTGCTGTACGAACTTGCCCTAAGGGCCTAATGCTTGGTGCGTGTATTTTATACGTGTGCTGCAAGACGTGTCTTGTGTGTGAAATGTTTTGTCGCGTATCCAATAATCGTAAACTAGTCGTAGCAGTGTAGCGAAGGTTGGCTTGCAGTAAGGGACGGGACTTGGGGGAAACTGATTGTTAAATGACAAGAAGACAAAAGCGAGCCCCCCCGCAACTCTCTCAGGGGGAGGACACATCAATAGTAGTTCACGAGGGGTGGGGGTAAAGGAGGGATTAAAAGATTATGATTAAAAGGTAAAGAGATAGAGAGAGGGGGAAGGAGAGAGCGTGGCGCAGGGGCAGCGACATACGGAAGTAAGAAGAATATAAAAAAGATGGACACGGTCGCAGGAGTCCGAGTATGGGGCACCACTCGGCGAGAGCTCTGGTCGGCGTCGGGAGATGGCCCAGTCGGCCAGAGCTGTGCTGTCGTCGGAGATCGCGAGGGCACAACCGGTCGGCACGAAATCCAGAGAGCGTTTCCGATTGCAAGCTTTATACATACGGCCATATTATGTTGCATGCATCCGCCTCAATCTCTGAAACGGGGTATAGCATGGACGCCCAGTGGTATAACTATGACTTGCTGTGTGCGCGTCGAAATGACAGCCGGTGTAAAGGCCATGCCGGCAGGACGCCATTTTAAGTGGCACATTTTATCAGCCATTTTCACGGCAAAAATGTGTGTGTTTGAAGGGGGTAATCTATACTAAAAGGAGTCGTTCCGCTTGCTACCGTACGAAGAAAACCGATGCACGAGTGTGCATGTTTACCACCAAGAAAGCAAGTGTCTGTGCATGTGGTTGCTATTAAACAACTCCTGTCTTGGCCCTTGGGCTGACAGTATGAATAAATAAATTTAAAAAAATAAAAAAACAAGCATAACACAGACGTGCGTGTTTAGGGGGGTGAAACTTTCAGGGCTAGTTTTCCTTTGTTAGACATTAATAATGAGAAATAACACACAGTGATGCAATGGAAGGTATAGCGGATGTTATTATAAGTAATTGTAGTGTAAATGTGAAGAAAGAGAAGGGCCGAAAAACAAAAGGAGCGAACCTGCGACCTTCGAATAACGCGTACGATGCTCGATATACCAACACGGCTACAGCGGCGGTCATCTCCCGATCGACACTTTAAGTTGTCATCATCACCATCGGCAGCAGCAGCCTGACTATAGACGCCCACTGCTGGGCCTCTCCCATGTTCCGCTATGCAGTCAGCTCGGTCCTGTGCTGCCACTTTACACCCGCAACCTTCCTAATCTCATCTGCCCACCCAACTTTCCGTTTCCCCCTCACCAGCTTTCTTTCCTTTGGAATCCAGTCTGCGATCCCATAAGGTATATACGTGCATTTTCAACTTGCGTGCGTGCGTGTGCATGTGTGTGTGTGTGTGTGTGTGTGTGTGTGTGTGTGTGTGTGTGTGTGTGTGTGTGAGAGAGAGAGAGAGAGAGAGAGAGAGAGCATTCAAACTAGCCATGTGTACATCATCCACGAAAAAAAGGCAGGCGAAAACATAGGCTGAACTACACACGGCGTACTACAATGCAGGCTCTATCCGTTCTGCATGCACGCCCGGTAGAGACCTCCAGCGCAACGCAGTAAGAACAAGAAATAGCAAAGACAGGTGAGCGAAGGACGCACGCGGGTCCGCAAGTGGGACGGGAATTCGAGGCTCGCTGGGAGGACAGCGAGCCACTTCAGGGACGCGAAGAGCACGATTCTGCGAGCACTCTCGCCGCACTACAGATATATGTACATTTTTTTTTCTCTTCCAAGCTGAGCTGGTAGTGCATAGTACGAAACACGGGGAAGGGGGAAGCGAACTGATTGGGCCTGCGCTGATCTTTAGCGCAAGGCTGTTTCGCCAGAAGCTACGTGCCAGCTTGCGTGTATTATTGTTGTTATTATTGCAGTTATACTTTTGCCCTTTGGCGCCCGAGAATGATAACCGCGGTGCGGCTGAGAATTCCGATTGATTGATTGATTGATTTGTGGGGTTTAACGTCCCAAACCCACTATATGATTATGAGAGACGCCGTAGTGGAGGGCTCCGGAAATTTCGACCACCTGGGGGTTCTTTAACGTGCACCCAAATCTGAGCACACGGGCCTACAACATTTCCGCCTCCATCGGAAATGCAGCCGCCGCAGCCGGGATTTGATCCCGCGACCTGCGGGTCAGCAGCCGAGTACCTTAGCCACTAGACCACCGCGGCGGGGCGCGGCTGAGAATTCCGCGCGCTTAGCTATATGAGCGGAGCGTTACGAAAAAAAAAAAAAAAAGACGCGTACGAAGGAAAACGGGCGTGTCTGGTGACCATGGTACATGATTGTACAGTGTGTTACCGCCGGGGGTTATTGGAAAAATGACCATAATAATGACTGGGCGAGAGACAAAAAGAAAAAAACGGTCGTGTCGTGCTTTAGACATCTAGTACAAAAAAAAAACGAAAAACTTTCTTTGTCTATACCGCAGTTGTGCATTACGCTTTCGGGCTTTCGTCGTGATTGTTGTTAATATTATTATAGACGTATTATTGTTTTTCACCCGAGTCAAAGTGGGTGTACCGCGAGAACTCGCGAACGACGATGCGTCGCGAGAAGTTGAAGGATTTCACTACGTCGTTCGGCGTCGTGGATTTTTTTTTTCGTTTTTTTTTTGTGGAGAGGGGGGTGACAATCAGCGTGTGTCAAGAACAGTGCTTGCGCATGCGTAACGTGTGCATTAGTGATATGCGTGAACATTGCAGTTGCTTGACGTGGCCGTGCTGGCCTCTCTTCGCGCCCCCCCCCCCCCCCTCAGGCACGTTCGGGTGGTCTATATGACCGCCTTTTCAACCGTGGGAACCCCCCACGGGCGATAAACTGAAAAGGCACGCTACTAAACTAAAACCAGTAGGTTACTCGGACAGTCACGAAAGCTAAACTATGCGACGTGGTTTGATTTGCACTGCGCTTCTCAAGACGAGCCTAACCACGCATGACACCAGGTGAGGTGCTCTTTCGGACAGCTTTGAAATAGGCTTCAGTCTCATTTTAGGCGCACGTTAAAGAACCACAGGTGGTCAAAATTTCCGGAGCCCTCCACTACGGCGTCTCTCATAAACATGTGGTGGTTTAGGTGCGTTAAACCCCACGTATCAATCAATGAGGCTTAAGTGAGGTAGACAATCTACCATGCAGTCAGTTTATCTTGGTCTGCGGGGACCTACTGCACACGGCTCTCATGATTGGCCTAACGTGGCGTCATTGCATTGTTTGACAATACATGCTTGTATTCGACAGTGGTCAAAAGAGTATGCAAGGTGTAGGCCAGTGTACAGCAGCTCTGTAAGCAAATCCAAACCACTCGTGATCCATTTAGACGATAGTGACCGGGGCCTGCCATGGCGGTCTAGTGGTTGTGATGATCTACTGCTCATCTAAAGGTTGCGGGATCGAATCCGGACCGCTTTTCGATGGAGCCATAACGCTAGGGGCCCGTGTGCAATTGATTTAGGCGCAGACGATCGAAATTTACGGAGCTATGCGGCGTTCCTCGTAAATCATATCGTGGTTTTCGGACGTGAAACCCCAGCAGTTTCTATTATTACGGGACGCCGTATTCGAAGGTATGCAGAACATTAGTGCAGGTCGTTTGCACGGACTAAGGACGAAAAAATGGGCAAATTAGGCAGAGAGAGAAAGAAAGAGAGAAAGAGAGAGAGAGTGTGTGTGTGTGTGTGTGAGAGAGAGAGAGAGAGAGAGAGAGAGAGAGAGAGAGAGAGAGAGAGAGAGAGAGAGAGAGAGAGAGAGAGAGAAAGCAAGAGCACGGGCATCTGATGTCTTCACTAGTTGAATCGGCGTATTATCTGCTCATCGATTACGCTCCGCGGTCGACGAATCGAAAATGAAAGAAAAAGAGAGAAAAGACTGGTGGAGTCGATTACAGCCTTTCCTTGTCAGTGCATACTATATTAGGTATCTCCTCAGTCGCCGATACTGTAGACACTGTCTGCGCTGCTTGCATTTAAAATGGCGATCGTCTGCTTCGCGAACCAAGTGCATGCCCAAATGGAGGTCACTGTCCGAGCAACTTTTTCCCCCAGTGTGAATCGATGTTTTTATTATTATTATTATTATTATTATTCTCGCAGAGGCGGCCGTGCAGGCACGACTGCTGCCTTACTTGAAGCATCCTAGCTTGAGCAGAAACGTGACACCGCCAAGTCGTTAAGAAAAAAAAAAAGGAAAGACGCGTCGGGGAGTGCAAGTGTGGAACATGGCAAAGAGAAAAAAAGAAATAAATACACAACCGTGATAACTAAAAGCAGGAATGAGCAGCAGCGAAGGCGTGTCTTCACTTCATACCGCGGTCAATGCGCTCACACGCTCCTCTGCATACAACGTGGTTATACTTTTAGGGCGCCGTGAAACAAGAAACGGGGTCACGTGTCACTTCGTCCAATGTTTGTTTATTGATGCGTATACGACCGACTCGCCCAGCAACATGCACAACCTACGATAAAAAATGTCAGTTCCGTCCACAGCAGTCGCTGTCCCCTCCCACAGATAATTTGCATATGTGCTCTCTCCAGTGACGCTTGCTCATTTTCGGGACGTCATGCGTTTATCGTGTGTTTTTTTAGAGCTGATTTCCTCATACAGACCCAGGCTTGATTTAGGCGCAGACGATCGAAATTTCCGGAGCTATGCGACGTTCTTCGTAAGTTATATTGACACGTGTGAATATGAAAAAGAACGGTGATAGGAATGTTTTGTAGATTCCATCTAGTGGGACAGGCGGTTTTCGGGACGACAACGAAGCAGGCGTCTTGTAATACTTTCCTTCGGTGCTTACGATCTGGGCTTCAGCCACGAGAACGTTTTCTACGCAGTTTGCAAGTACCTTAATGAAAGTAAAAGAATAAAGCTTTTGATTGCGTGATTATTATTCGTGCAAAAAAATTCCAACATACACAAGAGCAATGTTTAACCATGCTGAATTCTATTCAAGGTAATGAATAATTGTCTTATCTGAACGAGTGACAAGCAACTATTGCACTCCTTTCATTCTGCCTAGGGTGTCTTTTCTTTTTTTCTTTCTTTTTTTCTGGTGGGTGGTTTTGATATTAAAAAAAATCTACTTAATTAAGTCATCGATTCTTGGCCGATCCCCTTGAGTGGGTACGAGCCATGTCTGTGGAATCATCATCATCATCATCGTACAGCTGATCCTGAACACGCTCTTTTCGCTGCCGTAAGCTGCTGTCATCCTTTGTTCGCGTTGCACTGCGACAATATCGTGATTTTTGGACGTGAAACCCCATCAATTTTTATTATTACGGGACGCCGTATTCGAGGGTATGCTGAACATTAGTGGAGGTCGTTTGCACGGACTAAGGACGAAAAAATTGGCAAATTAGGCAAGAGAGAAAGAAAGAGAGAAAGAGAGAGAGAGTGTGTGTGTGTGTGTGAGAGAAGAGAGAGAGAGAGAGAGAGGAGAGAGAGAGAGAGAGAGAGAGAGAGAGAGAGAGGAGAGAGAGAGAGAGAAAGCAAGAGCACGGGCACCTGTTGTATTCACGTGTTGAATCGGCGTATTATCTGCTCATCGATTACGCTCCGCGGTCGACGAATCGAAAATGAAAGAAAAAGAGAGAAAAGGCTGGTGGAGTCGATTACAGCCTTTCCTTGTCAGTGCATACTATATATTAGGTATCTCCTCAGTCGCCGATACTGTAGACACTGTCTGCGCTGCTTGCATTTAAAATGGCGATCGTCTGCTTCGCGAACCAAGTGCATGCCCAAATGGAGGTCACTGTCCGAGCAGCTTTTTCCCCCAGTGCGAATCGATGTTTTTTTATTATTATTATTATTCTCGCAGAGGCGGCCGTGCAGGCACGACTGCTGCCTTACTTGAAGCATCCTAGCTTGAGCAGAACGTGACGCCGTCAAGTCGTTAGGAAAAAAAAAGAAAGACGCGTCGGGGAGTGCAAGTGTGGAACATGGCAAAGAGAAAAAAGAAAGAAAGAATCAACCGTGATAACTAAAAGCAGGAATGAGCAGCAGCGAAGGCGTGTCTTCACTTCATACCGCGGTCAATGCGCTTACACGCTCCTCTGCATACAACGTGGTTATACTTTTAGGGCGCCGTGAACGTCCCCAGGATTCCGGCCCACGCGCAGGAGGCACGCTTTCCCGCACGGTGGGGGCGGGGCCCCGCGTCACTCTATGGGACGGGAGAGAAAAAAAATAATAACTCCTCTCCCTTTCTGATTTTCTCATTGCTTTCACGGTTTCAAGTAGCAACTGCATGAACCTTTCTTCTGCCGGAGTTACAGTATTGTAGTTGAATAGTGCGAGTTCCCTAGCTTATTAAAAAATAGTGCACAGCGCCTATGGGCGCTCTCAGAAATATCGGCTGTTTTACCGCATTTGAATCGCTACCGTAGAGCCGTGCTTGAAGATATCCAATTGCTTTCTGGGATTTAGGTACTGGCATATGTCTAGTTCATGATGGTGTAGAGCGTGTTGAATCGCGTGGTAAAAAAAAGTTCCCTGGCCAGTTTTGTTGAGGGTGCGACAGCCGTCAAGCCCTCGTAGCTCCATCTAGCGTTGAGATGGTGTACTCTACGGTGCCACGCAAATATTAAAATAGGGTACGCGTAAAAAGAGAGAATTCTTATGGAAGGCACATTCATGACCTCGTGAAACAATATTTAGTGTTCGTTGAGGTGAAGATCAATAGTATAGAACATCAATAGGGTACTTAAAAAAAAAAAGACGAAGTGCGCGTTTCCGAACAGTCAGTGTATGTACCACATAGACCCCTCAATTTACAGCACATTCTCGAGTTTTACAGGTTCCATAGTAGTTTTAGGTATCTACTAATTAGTTAATTAGTGTTAATTGACGAATGCATCTTAGGTTAGGCTTTGAAAGCGCGAGTATTATTCACCGGGCGCGGTATTACGGATCGTGGTATCAACTCGCCGTCTGCGCCGCTTAAATCTGGCAGACCTCTGGGATCCGTCCTCGGACCTCTTTTCGGTTTATATCAATAATGCCACCCGTGATATTGCAGCAAATCTAAAGCTTTTTGCGAATGCCTGCGCGCTTTAATGTAGTTAACGCATCCAGTGACCAGGTTCTTTTAAATAACTCTTTTAAGATTCAAGATTTATGCACAAAATGACAGATGACCTTTAATGCGAGAAAAACTCTGGCGATAACCATGACCTGCAAAAAAAGATCTACTAACATTCCAATACAACCTAGGCAATCAATTCTTGTCCTTTGTCTCACAGTATATGCACCTTAGTCTTGTTATCACATCTACATTAAGATGAAACCAACATGTTTGTTAAACTGAGAAAATGGCTTTGAATATACAAGGCTACTTACGGGCACTCGCTATGGCATTCGGCAAACCGAAATGTGAAACGAACGTATTACCAATATTAGAATATTCATCGGCTGTCTGGGACCCGCACACCCAAGCTAACGCAGATAAGCTTGAATCAATACAGCGAAAAGCTGTAAAATTCATATTCATTACGTAAATGTAACACATCTCCGTCAGTTCTTCTGGAAGGCGCTAAACTAGAAACCTTGGAATGGAGACGTTATCGCGAAATAACGAAGCTGTTCTATCGCATAGATAATCATAAGCTGGCAATGCAAAAAAAAGTCTAATTATATCGAACCAATTTTGCGCCACGAAACGCGTGCCTCCAATCTCGAAAGAGTGACTGAGCCCCTATATGCAGGTACCTTTTTTTTCGAACAAGCAGAGAGCGTAACAATACGCCGCCAGAGATTCTTGTAAGTGTCGATCTCAACTAGTTTCTTCGTGCGGTAGCTATTCACATGGCTTATAACTACACCCTTCATATATATTACAGTGCACTTTATTCTAATACCCATCTTGATCAGACTGATTGCTTGAGGTTCAATGCCTCGCTTCTGCACGATTCTTAAATTCTTCGATTCTGCAATGTCTCGCTTCTTAACATTGCCGACTTTATTTTTGATACAGTTAATATTTGAGTTCTTTTTACTTTTTACCCCAAACAAAATAACCTAGTGGACACTGTTTTTATAGTTTTTGTTTTGTTTAGTGTATTATGGCCATTCTTGGGATTGTGGACCATGTTTTATGTTGCTTCTTTTTTTTTTGCGTTTTGAATCATCGCGCTTTCATTCAACACTATCTATACTGCTGTACCTCCTACACAATGTTGCGTCCACTGTACCACACCCCTGCCCAATGTCCGGCACTAGAATGACACTTTTTCTCTGAAATAAATAACAATATTAAATAAATAAATTCACTTCCTTTTTTTTTCAATGCGCACCTCTCCAATTTATTGATAGAAATTAAAAATATTAACGGAAGTAAATTAAAAGAGAGAGATATAATGCTGAAAGGTGGGGAGGTTGAATTTGTTAGGAACTAATAACCCTATTTGCACTGTGTTATGTCCATGGTAGCCATAATACCAAGCGTACGTAACAGGGAACTGACTTTATTACTTTCAAGAAAGGCATTTGCGCGCAGCATGGTCCAAATGGTCCAAGCGCTGGCTTTCGAGTCCACTGTGGGCCATAAAAGGGGCGAGGAGCACAATGGACAGGCAGCCAGTGCGCGGACACACTGATTGCCCCGATAGTCCGTCACTCCCCGGGCGCGCCGCGCCCAGCATCGAGGGAAGGGGGGGCGGTCAAGGTGGAGGGCAGAGTGCATCCTTGCATCCCTGGAAGCGGCAATGCCCGGTCTAAAGCCTCTCCATGCGCTTTCCAGTAGAAGACGCGATGAAGGGGCTTTAACTTCAACAAACCAAAACTCCGGGTGAAACTTTTTTTTTTTTACGATGGCTGCCGTTCATTCGGGCATTCTTTGAAACTGGCGGGCGACCACTGGTTGTCGTTTGTGGAGCTACCGGCAACGCGAGGCGTCTTCCTAATCTGGTGTTACCTTTCAAGGCGGTTCTGGTAGAATGGCTGAGATGTGTGTTCGCAGCTCGCAAGAAAACATGAGATTCGCCGATACCTGGCCCGTCTGGCCCATTGTGAGTTGCTTGACAAAAAAAAATAATAAACGTGCAATGCGCCGCTGTAATGACCCCGCAGAGTATCTTGCAAGAGCACGTTTTAGCTCTGCCACGTAGCGTTTGGCCTGTCCGTTTGTGGCTGGGTGGTTTGGTGCAAATTTCACCACGGTGATGCAATTGTCACTCGTAGGATTTCTGTACTTTGGCTGACAGGAATGCGATTCCGTTGTCTGAAACCACTTTGTGATGTAATACAAAAGTTTCGAACAAGCGCAGGAAATCGATGGCAGCTGTCGATGTTGTTCTGTTCACATGGCGACTTTCAACTCATTTACTGTAGGCACAAGAATAGGACAGCAGCGCAAAATTTGCGAACGAACCAGTACCTAGGAATGCTGCTACCTCCTGGATAATCACTTGACCTGTGACTACACGTAGGCGATCATAGCTGAGCGTCTCCTTAAAAAAAAAATTCCAGTTTCCTGATGCATGTACCTGGTGTCCAATTGTTTTCTCAAGTTCTTGAAAGCTTTTATAATACATTTCTGTAACATAGCCTAGGGTTCTGTAAACACTAGTAATGTTCATGAAGCTTTCATCATATTGTAGCTGCCTTAAGCATTTAGTTCAAAATGATTCATATTTATTTATTGGTTTCTTTATTATTTGTTCGCTGTGCCAGCAGTGTAGCCAGAAACTTCTTTCGAGTGGAGGCTTTGCCGTCCCTTATGCATGCTGGTACATCTCTTTGCATGTGTATGTGTACACAAGCCCCCCCCCCCCCCCCCTCACCCCAGCACAGCCTTCGCCAGGCTCTGTGCGATTTTTGCAGCTGAAGTGAGTTCTGACACCAATAAGATGCCCAATTGAGCATTACTATGGTTTTATGCTTCAAAAAACTGGAAGAAGTTACTGCAGTGGTAATGTTTGGTTGGTGATGGGCTCTATCTCATAAAGAGAAAATTTTTGCGGAGGCTTGATAAGGACAAGAAATGAAAGTACTTGTGAATACTTTATTTTTTATCCTTTGAATGTATACAAAATGCATTTATTACCGATTACTGTGCTTGAGCATATGTTCCTTACTTCTGTTATGATCTTGCCATTTGCATCTGTTTATAGGTATAATTTGTAAATTTGTGCCCGTCATATTTCTTTTATATTTGTATCGGGATATGTATATAGGTTGCGCACATTTTTTTGGCGGCTTTCGTGTTTGATTTTCGCGCATTTATTTCAGATGTGTGCCCAATGAATGTCTAACAATCTTTTTATTTGTTAGGCACATTGTGGAAATAGATCATAATACAGTTTTACAAAATAATTTTTTATAAAATGAGCTGCGTTGTATTTTGCATGTGCATTTTTACTACAGAAGACAGCAAGATCTATTGAGACTATCACTCCACTATTGAGACTATCACTCCAAGGTATAAGGGAGGTAGTTCCACTTCTCAAATTAGGTAACAAAACCTTAACGACCAAATATCGGCCCATTTATTTTGCCAGCACGTGCTTCTAACTATTATATAATACTTCGTAATCAAAAGCACCCTCAAATTCTCTGAAAATACATCTTTTCATCTTCACAACATGATTTTAAGAAATAATAATCATGTGAGACTCAACCTACATCTTTCACTGATCTAATTCTTGATCGTTCATCATCCGCTGGCTGCATTTGTTTTAGATTTTGCAAAAGCATTTGATAAAGTGTGTTATAAACTTCTCATCCACAAGTTACGGAACTTAAATCTTGACATTAACCTATTAAATAGGTCGGATGCTGTCTTGCTAATCACTAACAGTACGTTACTGCTTACGGCTACAGTTCATAAATGTGCCATGTTATCTCAGGAGTGCCCCAAAAGTTGGTAATTGGTGTTTTGTTGTTTCTAATATATATTATTGACCTGCCTTCTCAAGTAGCTTTTAATATCCACCTTTTTGCTGATGATTGCGATACTTTTACAGCAGTTACTTTAAACGACTATTGTAATCGCCTACACTCCGATTTAAATAAATATCTAACTGGTGCAGCTTGTGGCTAATGGAACTAAATATTAACTTAAGTAAAGTTAAGCATATATTTAGGTCACTTAACTCTTCTCGGGTATACTACTTAAATAATTTACCTTGAGATCAAGTAACCTCATACAATACTTAGGAATTCATATCACATCCAATCTTACTATACGTATGGGCTTGTAATAGTGCAATGGTGATTACCCGGCACCCTATATACTCAAGCCAGGGTGTAGGAGGAAAATACCCATTTGACAGACAGACGTTTTTTGTTATCTCGTTGAACGCGAGCAAGGGTTCGCCTCAAGGTAGGCGGACAGCGGAGGCAGCATGGTCCTCTGGCGTCGTCGTCCGCACAATGAAGATTCGGCGAACGCCTTCCTCAAACCACATTCCCACAAACACAAACGACACGCTGGGGGAAGGGGGGTAGGATGGACGCCAACCATGGTCAGAAGTTTAACCGAGCTCCCAACGAAAGAGAATGAACATTTTTTTCTGTTTGCAAAGTCTACCCCCCCCCCCCCCTTTTTTTTTTCTTTCTCAGTAGTCGGCTTGACGGAGGGATAATCATTACGGCAGGAGCAGGTTTTTCTTGCCAAAGTGGCGGTGTGTGGACAAGTGCGGAGGAGTCAAAATCGTGTCCGAGT
This sequence comes from Rhipicephalus microplus, assembly GCF_013339725.1. Classification (NCBI taxonomy): domain Eukaryota; kingdom Metazoa; phylum Arthropoda; class Arachnida; order Ixodida; family Ixodidae; genus Rhipicephalus; species Rhipicephalus microplus. The sequence goes on from NC_051165.1 coordinate 170,138,786, forward strand.
CGGATACGTGGCAGGATTCTGACACTCCTTTCGGCAGAGATAACCACAGCATGCAGCAGTGACCCAGTGCTTCCATTTTGGACTCGCTCACTACATATAAGGCCTTATGCTGGCTGCTCTCCGTCTCATCATACTTCGGTTCTGGTTTTACTGCGCATTTGCTACTGAACATTCTTTTTTTTTGTATTCTCTTTCTATGGTGTGCCTGGATGTTTATTCACTCATGTTCTTACCGCTGAAATGGGCACACGGGAGAGGTTTTGCTACACGATTCATTTCATTACAATAAAAATTGGCATATCTCACGTACAGTGGGAATCGATGATATGCGAAGCATGCACGAATGAGAAATGTTGATATGTCTCTTTAAAATCAGCACACTGTTACGAGGTGGGAGTAAATGATGCCGTACATGACTTCCGTGTCATGATTATCTTGTTTGGATGTGTCGTTTACCTTCGTTATCTGTTCACGTCGCGTGATACCAAATTTAGTATATGTGAAGCTAGCGAAACGACCGCGAACACGCTGTGAGCGTGGTATGTTATCATGTTCTTACACGACACGCGTGTCAGAATTATCATGCTTGCACCTGTCATTATACTTTCGTCATTCGTTGACGTCACGTAACACCAAATTTGTTATATGTGAAGCTAGCAAAATGGCCGCGAGCGCATCATGAAGGGCTCAGTATACTCCCATGTAGCGTTCACGCTCGAGTACACTGGGCACAGCGACGCTTCGTTAGAAAAACGCGAGCACTGTATAGTCTGATGCCAGGCGCGGCTATCGTGCGTCGGCGCCGCCCGACGGCAACTGGCGTGAAATGCGACATGCTGCATTTAGTACCGATGCGTTACCAAGACAACACTGCGTCTCCCTCTTTTCATTATGGAGGGACGCCGGACGCGCTGAAACGCGCATGCGTCAAAGCAACGAGGCGCGCCTGCGAGTATATGGCAGGACCGGTGCTGGCGTGGCAACGCCAGCGTGACACGACGAAATAAATGCCGGAGAGCACGCGCACCGCGGTCACGTCAAAATGTATTGTCGCCTTGACTTAGGCATGTAGTCATGCTCTCACATGACACGCATGTCATGATTATCATGTTTGCACCAGTCACATATCTTCGTCCTCCATTGGCTTCACGTAATACCAAACTTGGCATATGTGAAGCTAGCGAAACGGCCGCGAGCGCATCATCAGTGTGGCATGTAGTCATGCTGTTACATGACACGCATGTCGTGATTATCATGTTTGGATGTGTCATTTACCTATGTTGTCCGTTCGCGTCGCGTAATACCGAGTTTGGTACATGTGAAGCTAGCGAAACAGCCGCGAGCGCATCATGAGTGTAGCATGTGGTCATGTTGTTACATGACATACATGTCATGTTTATCATTCTTTCACCAGTATCATATCTTCTTCATCCATTCACGTCTCGTAATGCCAAATTTGGTATATGTGACGCTTCCGAAACGGCCGCGAGCACACCATGAGCGTGGCATGTAGTCATGTTGTTACATGACACGCGTGTCATCATTTTCATGTTAAGTATGTCGCTTGTGTTCGCCATGCAATCATACTATACGATACAAGTTTTTCAACATGTCATGTGAACGAAACCACCGCAAGTGCTACAAGACCATGAAATGTAAATCATGACGTTCATGACATGTCATGATTTTCATGTTATGACCAGTCAAATATGTTTTTCATATAGTCATGTTATGCCATACCAACTTTGGTATTGATACCATTATCGAAACGGCCAGGAAAGCTAAAAGTCGTAGGCGGCTAGATAGACAGATACGCTGAAAGTCGCCGAAGGTCGCTAAAAAATGAAGGAAGGAAAATGGGAGGAAAAGAATGCCAGGGAGGTTAACCAGCCTATAGGCAGCCGGTTTGCAACCCTGCGCATGGGAGGGGGGTGGGGGAAGATGAAAGATAGAGAGCAGAGAGGGAAGAGGGATAAACGTTACGTTACCGCCTTCCAAGTGTGATGAACAAATGGAAACTAACAACTCATAATCTGCGTATTGTCTAAAACTGAAATGTTAAATTGGATGTGCTGATTGTGTTGTAAATGAATGTTGGGGGATTTCTGTAATGGTTATTCCGTTTTTATTCTTTCATACATTGCTTTGTAATGCATATTTTTGTATGTATTTCAGAGTTGTCATTCTATTATTTGCTGTCATGGGCCACATGCGTGTTTCTTTTTGTATTGTCGCTTTCCGCTGCCTGTAATTTTTGTATTTTTGTGAACTTGTAGTTTAGATTTTTTCTCTGGGTGGAGGGGCCAGTCAAGCTGTGAAATGCAGCTTTTTTCCCTTCGCACCAAACCACGTATACAGTGTATTTTCGTGTACTTGTCCCGTGGTTAACTAAACTCAAACTCAAACTCAAAACTTTCGGCAGCACACGCGCTCACACTCAGTCATAGTCCAGTCTTGTCTTTCGCGGTGTGTGACATTGCTGTTACAGCCGCTTGTTCAAGTCCGTGTCGCGTAGGAATTTTAACAGAGCTTTTGTCGCCTTCTGTTGCAATGTCTTCTCTCGGGCACTTGACAGAATAGTGTCCACAGACATTTGGCTGTTGTCGATGCGCGCAAAAATGGATGCCAGTGACTGTCTCTGGATGGCATACAGCGGACAGTCACACAGGATGTGGTGTAGCGTCTCTTCGCAATGACAGGCATCGCAGAGAGCATTGTCGGCCATTCCTATGACAAAGGAGTAAGATTTTGTAAATGCCACTCCTAGCCATAAGCGATGAAGAATGGTGGCTTCTCTTCGGTCGAGTCCAGTGGGCATGCGGAGAGTCATCAAAGAGGACAGGTGGTGTTGACGATTCGCATCGATGCTTGGTGCGCACCATAGTGAAAACGTGACTTCACGCGCAAGTCACCGAAGATTACTGGCAGCATCGGTCCGCGAAAGTGGTATGGCTTCTTCTCGTGTTCCTTCAAGGGCTGCCCGCGCGGCAGTATTGACATGTTCGTTCCCTATGATGCCGCAGTGACTTGGCAGCCATTGAAGCGTCACATGATGCCCTTTCTCGTGTGAAGAGTCCACTGGAGAAGGCATCAAGTTTCGAAAACAAGCTGTTCGTATGGCCCGCGACGCAGTGCTGAGAGCACAGATTGTAGGGCAGCCCTTGAGTAGCTGAAAATCGACCATTGTTGCGGTGGTTCCTGATTGACCACACAAAGTGCAGCACGCAAAGCAGCTAGTTCCGCTGTTGTAGAGGCCGTGGAGTGGTCAGTCCTAAAGCTGATGGTAACACATCTTGCTGGGACAACTACTGCAATGCTTCGCATTTAATATTTTGAGATGAGCAATGCGTGCGTGTGGGCGTGTCCACCCTCTCTATATCTAAAGTTTATTGGATCTTGTGGTACCACTCATGTCTCGTGATGCTTTTCAGGTCGCGTGCAGTAGTTTATTCGTGTTTTGGGCCCGCAAGTTATTACTGAAATATTTTGAATTTCTGCTTGAAGCTTTTCGGCATTGTGATTGCCGTGCATGTGTTACAAATGACTAACGATAATTGCGAATCAACCTAACCTTATTTTTTGGTCAATGAGAGAAGCATAGTGGGAGAGGTGGCTTTATTGTTAGTCCCCTAATTCCGCGTTTTCACCGGACCGCCTAACATTATCTTTGTTTTCTTCGGGCCCCTCTTTAGTTTGTTTTCTTTCGGGCCCCTCATACTTTAACGTGTATTTCTTTTACATCTCCAAATTATTTTTTTTCGTGAATCATCGCCGGCATTACTAAAAAGCGCGATATTGTCCGCAGAACTCAAATAACAAAGAATGACGCAAGGCGAACGCAGTATTCAAACTACGCGCGCTAGTTCGTGCGCCCCCCCAAAAGATCAGCGGCTTGATGATCAAACAAGAAAAGGCCGTGACGGCGCGCGCTTCCTCAGCACGGGATTTTGATGAAAAAGAAGTGGACCACCGCTCGAGGGTTTTTTCTCGGAGATTGATCCCTTTTTGCTGATCGCCTGTTACAGACACCGCTACTTTTCGGGCACAAGTTCGCCCCAATAAACAGTTATTCGTACACCATTTGGATTGTACGTAACAATTCTGGTGGAGGTGCTGGGTAATGATCCCAAACCCAGTTGGACTTCGAGGAAGCAGCCCGGAACCACGAGCCGTCGAACCAACTGAGCTCACGCCAGTTCATCAGCGCTCCAGCCGTCGTCTACGTGGTGAGCCACCGGAATTTCCCCTGCCACTAGAGCCCAGAGTGTCTCCAGCTGTCTCCGGTGAGAGTACCGAAATGTCGTCTCCAACCGCTGCCGCACACGCCGTTTCGTCTCCAGTCGCTGCCACGCACGTCGTTGTCGATGAGCCACGGACGCCGGACCCTTTTCATGGCGATCCTCATGAAGACGCCGAGGATTGGCTTGAGGGTTTTGAGCGCGTCGCCAACTGCAACGGATGGCCCGAAGAACGGAAGCTCCGCCGAGTTTATTTCGCATTGCAGGACAGCGCACGAACGTGGTTTGAAAACCATGAAGGTACCATTGGATCGTGGGATGATTTCCGACGGGAGCTACTGGCCACAACCCGAGTACAGACCGCAAGGAAAGAGCTGAAGCTGCCTTGCAGGCAAGAAACCAGCGCAACAATGAAAGCGTCGCAATGTATGTGGAAGACATGTGCCGGTTATTCCGCCGGTCTGATCAAAATATGAGCGAGGACAAGAAACTTCGGCACCTGATGCGTGGGGTGAAGCAGGAGATTTTTGCCGGTTTGCTCCGATGTCCCCCGCGGAACGTCGCTGAATTTCGCACCGAGGCGACAGCGGTTGAAAAGACTCTGCAACAGCGAGCGAGGCACTACAATCGAGATGTTAACGTCGCATCCGTACACGCGGTGTCAGCAGTCTTCGGGAATGGCATCGACGTATTACGAGAGCTCATTCGATCGGTGGTTTGAGAAGAGCTCCAGAAGCTAAACGGCAACCCCTCAACGGTCTCGTCTTTAGGGGAAGTTGTTCGGGAGGAGGTGAGACAGGCAGTCCGTGAGCAGCAGCCACAAGCCCAGCCTGTTCAAGCGTCAGTTCCGATGCAGCCCGCAGTCTCGTACGCCGAAGTACTGAGAAACACCCCTGTACCTCATTTCGTCGCCCCTGGACCTCCTTTTGCCGCCCCTGGACCTTATTTCGCCGCAGCAAGCACGCATCTGCCAAAACCTCGATTTACGCCGTCCCCAGCCGAGACTAGGATCCGAAAAGTTGATATATGGCGCACTCCTGATCGAATTCCGCTTTGTTATCACTGCGGCGAAGCTGGCCATCTTTACCGGATGTGTGCATATCGCCGAGCTGGACTTCGGGGTTTTCCCGTAAACGCTGCCTGTCCACGGAATGGGGAGCGACCTTTTGAAATCGAGGAGTACTTGTCAACGCGTCAAGGGGCTCACTCCTCGCAGCAGCATCAGTTTCGGTCGACAGCGCCACTGAGGTATCGGTCACCAAGTCCGCGCCCATCTTCAAGCTCTCCGAGGCGACTTCCCCAAAGCCCGCTTCGGGAAAACTAGAATCGGCGACCTGGGGAGGTAAGGCCGCTGCCGACGCAAGAAAACAACCTCCAGTGCCAATTTCAAAATGTGATGACGGACACGAGACTACGTGCGGAAATGGTAACGTCGCTTCTGATTTGTCGGTAATTATAGACGGCTACGAAACGAATGCTTTAGTAGACACAGGCGCAGACTATTCCGTCATGAGCAGGGGACTTGCCAGAACGCTGAAAAAAGTGCTGACCCCTTGGATAGGACCACAAGTGTGAACCGCCGGGGGACACCTTATCGATCCGGCAGGCATGTGTACCTCTAGAGTTGGGATACGCGGCTTCACCTACGTCGCCAGCTTCATTGTCCTGTCGGAGTGTTCAAGAGATGTAATTATCGGAATGGACTTTTTGCAGGCCAATGGCGCAGTGATAAACTTGCAGGAAACGTGCGTTTCGTTCTCGACGAAACACGCCATCGCGACTTTCGAGAGTGAAAAACGATTCGATGCGCTCCAGATTGCAGGTGATGATGTAACAGTACCTGCAAGATCCATCATCGTTGTCACCGTAAAAAGCAATGTGTACAACGACTATGAAGGAATGGCAGAAAGCAATACTGGGCTATTACTCGAGAAAGGGATATGTGCAGCAAGAGGTATTGTACGACTGCGTGATGGGTGTACGAGTGTCTTCCTGACAAATTTCCGAAATGAGGTGCAGCACCTTGCGAAGGGAACTGTGGTTGGTCACTTGCATGATTACGTTCCGATTAAGGATTTGAATTCTTCCGAGACTGCACCACTGCACCCTGACGGTATAGATTCCATACTCGCATCTATCCACATCGAAGCAGCCCTATCACCGAACCAGAAACAAAAAATCGAGAGCCTTATACGGGAGTACGCCTCATGTTTTTCCACGTCATCGAAAGTGCAAAGAACATCTATCATCAAACACCGCATCATAGTCGATCAATCTGTTAGACCGATTTGCCAGCACCCGTACCGAGTGTCACCAAAAGAGAGAGAAGTCATCAGAGGCCAAGTTGAAGAAATGCTCAGGGACGACGTAATTCAACCGTCGGCCAGCCCATGGGCCTCACCTGTAGTACTGGTAAAGAAAAATGACCAGACCTTGCGCTTCTGCGTTGACTACCGAAAATTGAACGTCGTCACAAAGCGGGATGTCTATCCCCTTCCAAGGATCGATGACACCCTTGACAGACTACGAGACGCGAAATTCTTCTCCTCTCTAGACCTCAAGAGCGGATACTGGCAGATAGAGGTGGACGAACGAGATCGCGAAAAAACTGCTTTCGTGACCCCAGATGGGTTATACGAGTTCAAGGTACTCCCATTTGGCCTGTGTTCCGCACCCGCCACATTTCAGCGGATGATGGATACTGTGCTGTCCGGGTTAAAATGGCAGTCCTGCCTTGTTTATCTCGATGACGTCGTGATCTTTTCGGCCACCTTCGATCAGCATGTGGAACGACTACGTACTGTGCTCGAAGCGATTAGTTCAGCAGGGCTGATGATAAAACCCCAAAAGTGCCATTTTGGTTTTCATGAACTGCTTTTCCTCGGCCATGTGGTTAGCTCTGAAGGCATTCGACCTGACCCCGAAAAGACAGCAGCTGTAGAAAAGTTTCCTAGACCGACAGATAAAAGGGCTGTGAGACGATTCTTAGGACTTTGTGCCTATTACAGAAGATTCGTTAAAGATTTTTCGAAGATTGCGGAGCCACTAACCCGACTGACGAAAGAAGACATGCCTTTCACCTGGACAAGCGAGCAAGAAGAGGCGTTCAATGAGCTACGACAGCGACTCCTACACCACCCTGTCCTGGCACATTTCCACGAAGAAGCCGAAACAGAGATTCACACAGACGCAAGCAATTTGGGACTAGGCGCCGTCCTTGTGCAGCTGCAAAACGGAGAGGAAAGAGTGGTCGCATATGCTAGTCGCACTCTTTCGAGAGCTGAAATAAATTATTCGGCGACGGAAAAAGAATGTCTGGCGGTAACATGGGCCATACAGAAATTCCGACCGTACTTATATGGTAGACCATTTCGAGTAGTGAGCGACCATCACTCGTTGTGCTGGCTCGCAGGCCTAAAGGACCCTTCTGGGCGACTTGCTAGATGGAGCCTCAGGTTGCAAGAATACGACATAACAGTCGTATACAAGTCGGGTCGCAAGCACAGCGATGCTGATTGCCTATCACGCGCACCAATGGAATCTGCACCTGGGGAAGATGGAGACGACTTTCCGTTTCTTGGGGCCGTGAGCACCGCAGACATGACTGAATATCAGCGATCTGACGCGGAGTTGCTTAAACTGATCGAGCATCTGGAAGGGCAACCCGTGCGTGTTCCTCGAGTTTTCGTCCGGGGATTGTCCTCGTACCTCATGACAAACAACGTTTTATACAAAAGAAACTTCGAGCACAGCAAGGAGAAATTCCTACTCGTCGTTCCTTCGGCCTTGCGACCCGAAATCCTGGAAGCCTGCCACGATGACCCAGCAGCAGGACACCTCGGAGTGAGTAGAACATTGGCTCGCATCCGCACAAAATACTACTGGCCAAAGTTACTGGATGCTGTACAGCATTATGTAAGGACATGTAGAGATTGCCAGAGACGCAAAACGCCTCCATTGAAACCTGCAGGATTTCTCCAACCAATTGAACCACCTGAGTCTCCGTTCGAACAAGTAGGAATGGATCTACTTGGTCCATTTCACACGTCATCAATGGGCAACCGATGGATAGTAGTGGCGACAGACTACTTAACCCGGTATGCCGAGACAGCCTCTCTCACCAGGGGCACGGCTATAGAAGTAGCTGAATTTTTCGTCACCAACATTGTACTACGGCATGGTGCCCCAAAGGTGGTTATCACGGATCGAGGAACTGCATTCACAGCCAATCTGACGCAGTCCATTATGAAACTTACCCACACAAGTCATAGGAAAACAACGGCTTACCACCCCCAAACTAATGGGCTAACCGAGCGACTCAACAGAACTCTAACCGATATGTTGTCCATTTACGTTGACTTGGAGCACCGTGCGTGGGACAAGATACTGCCGTACGCCACTTTCGCTTACAATACTGCTGTGCAGGAGACTACTAAAGTGACGCCATTCCAGCTAGTCTATGGTCGAGTAGTTACCACACCATTAGATGCAATGCTGCCTGTAGGCGATAATACAGAGCACAAGCCTGACATCAGCGAATTCATTCAGCGAGCCGAAGAAGCACGGCAGTTGGCGCGACATCGCATAAAACAATAACAACGCGTGGATGCAAACCGTTACAACCTTCGTCGGAGAGGAGTCGACTACGCACCAGGCGACCTAGTTTGGATTTGGACTCCTGTGCGGACGCCTGGCCTTTCCGAAAAGCTCATGCGCCGCTATTTCGGCCCTTACCGAGTCCTTCGTCGCGTCAGCTCCTTGAACTACGAGGTGTCACCGGAAGGACAAGTGAGCTCATCAAGATGCCGAAGGAGCACAGAAATCGTGCATGTAGTCAGAATGAAGCCATGCTATGCCAGGCAATGAACATCGAATTATACACACCCGATTATGAGAAATACCTATTTCTCCATTGGAAATCACGCATTCAGACCATCTCAGCAACACTGCTTTTACGCATCGGGACGATGCGTTTTCGGAGGAGGGATAATGACGCAAGGCGAACGCAGTATACAAACTACGCGCGCTAGTTCGTGCGCCCCCCCCCCCCCCAAGAGATCAGCGGCTTGATGATCAAACAAGAAAAGGCCGTGACGGCGCGTGCTTCCTCAGCACGGGATTTCGATGAAAAAGAAGTGGACCACCGCTCGAGGGTTTTTTCTCGGAGATTGATCCCTTTTTGCTGATCGCCTGTTACAGACACCGCTACTTTTCGGGCACAAGTTCGCCCCAATAAACAGTTATTCGTACACCATTTGGATTGTACGTAACAATATTATACGTTAAGCCTTATTATTTTGTTTTCGTTCTACTTCTTTAATATTATGAAAGTGCCGCGAATCCTATACAAGAGATTCTAACTCTTACTGAGCGCATTACCGATCATAATTTTCTTGCTTTTCTTGAGGAATACTGTGGTTATGGGGTCGTTTAAAAGCACGTAATAAACTTTTACGTAGCATAGGCTACTACGAATATGAGTATTGCTGATGACACTTTCTTTTATCCTATTCGTACCTACGTCATGGCTGTAAGCGTCTGCTTATATGTAAATATTCGTGTTTCTTTATATGTTGATTTTTTCAATTTGTCTGGGGCAGCACAATGTACGAAACTTTTTTACTAGAGGGAAGGGGGAGCAGGTGTTTAACCATACTTCATTATGTTCATACGTGTAGTTTGTATGTGTGCGCGTACATAAACACATGCATCCACGCACTCCTGCCTAGGCCAGGCGTCCGTACAATTTTCGCAGCTGTAGTTAGTTTTGATAGTAATGAGGTGTTCATAGCACTACCATGGTTCTATGCTTGAGAGAACTGAAAGATGTAGCTTTATTAATTTATCGTCCCGAAACGGTGATAGGATCTTTTTCACACCAAGAAAAGTGTTGAGGCTTGATAAGGACAAAAAACAACAGTACTTTCAATGTAATTATTTCATTTTTCGTTCTGTGTTTTGATTATCTCCACAGTGAATATAACATTATATTGTGCATGCATATACGTACCTTGTATTGTTATGATCTTGACATCTGCATTCGTTTGTAGGTAAAGTTTGCAGATTTGCACAGCATAATTTTTTACATTTTAATCGGGACATGCACATGCGTTTCACACATTATATTGAGGTGTTTGTGTTATTAAAGAAAACCTATTTCTTATTGATTCATGAAGAGCACACAATAAGTATCCAAAGATGTTTATATTTGTAGACACATTACAAAATATATCATAAGATTGATTTGCAGCGCATGTTTGATTACAAATGAACTGCGTCGTATTTTGCAGGTGTGTTTCTTGCTATAGGCCACCATTCTATCAATGACAGGAATATTTCACTTTTCTCCGAATTTATTACAGGCTCAATATTTTCGGAGTATTTTACATGACTCAATTCTACAAATTGACTACGAATTGAGTACCAATTGGATTATTACAAATTGACTACAAGTTTGGTTACAGTGATTCGGTTTGTGGTGGCAGCTATAAAACTCCGACGACAGAAAGACTCATGAAAACATACGATTGACGACATCACTGCCGTCTATTCCTACATTTGCTCGAGTACAAGTGTTTGCTCAGTATTATACACTGCACCATGATTCAGAAGCACAGCCTCAGAGGGACGGGACTTGGACAATGTCGGTAAAAGAAGTTTACATAGTTCCCACGCTGAGCAATAACACCTCCACATTTAGGATATTCTGTGTGTGCCAAGAGTTTTACTAAGCACACAGTGCTCTAGTAGATGCCTCAAGGCCTTCAACGTGCACTTCGGTGACGTTCAGGATGGTAACTAAATGTGAATGAGGGGGTTCTGACCCCCACCAGATTTTTTTGTAATGCTTTAGCTTTTCGGGTGCTACAAAAGTATCTCCGCGCTTTCAGATCGACCAACGTTGCCAAAGTTAGCCAATTTACAAAAACCCAGGCGGGTATGCTTGAATTCGTTCACTTATTTCTTCGTGGTATCAACTTCCAAGACAAGCACGCTCCACGAATGACGATGGCACGAACGCAGACCAAAGCAGCAACTCAATTACACAAAGTATAAATCTGCTACTTCAGGTGCTTATTAGCAAAGCAAAACACATGCAGATATTGAGACACACACACAGACACACACACACACACACACACATATATATATATATATATATATATATATATATATATATATACGACGTTTAAGTAAATATTTCTAAATCAACAGCAACATTTTAGCAGCCAGCACTACACACTACATTTTTTCTTTATTTTGCTTTTTTTGGAGGTCGTTAATTTGTGGAGTGTGAATTCTATAAGCTTAAATGTAAGCATTTTGGCAGAAATCTGTCGGGCTCGGTAAAAGATTTAAAATGTTGGGAAGTTCGTAGAGGGCCGGGGGTGTGAGGAACGACTTGGTACTTCCTCAGGATCTGTCTGTGTTTGTCACAAAACATATCCGTGTCTTGTTTTGCCAAAACTGTGTTTCTCCATTTCCAACACGTTTCCGAAGCCGTGAACGTATACAGAGGAGATTGTTCCTAGATAGCGGTTCAAGTTTGTTGGCGTGTTGTAAATGTGTCAGGACTCGCGCAAGGACCTCCTTCCGAACTTCCTCTCTGTTTCCATAACAGAAAAGCTGTAGAAATCGATCATATGGTCGGGCTGCTCAAGCTCTCTGCAAAAGCGCCGCGTTGCACTTCTGCCTTCCTGACGTCGTTCTTAAGTTGGCGTAATCTTAACGAGTGGGAGCGGAAGTTTATTGCTGCCCGGCAAGGCGCACGTTAGCGCTCAGCGGCTGACTCCCTCGTCAGGAACGCCAGTCCAAGCCTTTCGGCCGCTCCACGGGCTTTCTGAATGCAAACATTCGCTTTTGCCCACGTAGCTGGCTGGACACTCTGAACACGGCAACTTGCAGGCTACTCGCTGGTGTTGATTCTTCCTTCTGCCGTGGTAGCAAGCGGGTGAGCATCGAAGCAGGCTTGCGAACCACCTCGACCCCTGATTTTCCGAGAATCGCGGAGAGCTCTTCACTGGCGCCCGGCACATATGGGATGACAATGCGCTTGGCTGGCTTCAACTATTTTTCTGCCAGTGGGGTGACCAGCGAGGGAAGGTTGTCGCGTAGTGTGTCTTTCACGGGTCCCTCTACACGGTACAGTGATCGTTTTCTACCCATGCTGACGCCTGCTTAAATAACAAAAAACGCAGGCAAAAAACGGAAAGAAAACAAGAGCTATCTAAATGCACAACGCTGGGTAATATTTTTGTCAGTTTGTACCTCTCGAGGGGGCGTCACAAAAGTGTAAAGAGTGAACTTTTTCGTTGATAAATGCAAAACCAGGTTGCCGAGATGTATTAATAAAGGCAAGCTAACTGAAAAAAAAAATGTTTGGAGTGATTTATGTTGTTGTATACCATAACTGAAAAAATAAATGCCGTAGGTAAATATTGTGTTACTGTGTTGCTTTCCGGCACTAAAACTCAGCTGTTCCTCCAGTAGTTCGTCACGTACACCTCAGCACCAAGAATGTAACCCTATCATCTGTGATCAATATTTTAATATGAGCATTTAGTGTGTTCACCTACCTGTACGGTGAAGAGTTTAAAAAAAAGGCAGGCTTATCAACAGAATGCGATTCTAGTTTCATGATGCATTTTATTGTCGCTTCCCTTTGTAACATTTACAAACTTGACCACTTCGGGCGCTTTAGCACTGTGCGAAGAAATGCGAATTGTATAGCATTATTATATAAACGATCGTTATTGCTGAGCTTAAGAAAAAAAAAAGCAGATTTTACTGGCGCACACGAGAAGACTGTGGAAGCAACGATGCTGGTGGCCTACCCCAATTCCTTTCATTTACTTTACCTCTTCCTCAGTTTTCTTTCTCCCTTCTTGCTACATCAGTCTATCGGCTCGTTATATATATATATATATATATATATATATATATATATATATATATATATATATATATATATCAATGCTTTGTTTACGCTTAGCTGACACATGTGTTCCAAGTTCGGAGAGGCCGTCGGGCCAAGCTGGAAATGAAGTTTAAACACTCTGCCATTGAAAATAAAATGCTACATGTATCAAGCATGTAATTCACCTAAATTTTCATCCTACGCTCTTGTCTAAACTGTGGGAGGATCGAAGCTGTAACACTGTATACGATGGCACCAAACGTAAACATCAGTTTTCTTTCTTCCTGGAAGGAAAATCAAAGCATATTTCTGCCAGTAATGACCTCACGTTAACAGCTAATGGAATACTATCAATAAATACCTGTTTTATAGACTAATAAAAAATGTTCTGCATCACTTTTTTTTCTTGGCTGCAGCATGATCAGTGTTCCTGCCGTTGCCATGTTTACAAATACATCAGCGAGACCATTGAGTGAAAAGGTGGATTATCATCAATATTTCCCAATCTAATATAGGCAATAATTATGGTGCGTTCACTCTTCTATCGCAAAATCAAGCTCTGAATTCCGACAACATCCGGTGGCGAGAGGATGCACTACATACTTGAGATGTACACCTAAATAAACAGTGTGGGTTTAAAATTGCTTATAAGTTAAGCATGCTAGCCCTTACATCGTACGCCAAGGACCCCATTCGATAGGTCTTTTATTGGTGCACAGGCCTTCAACACATTTATCAATAATGCGGAGATCGTTGCACATTCGACTATCTGTTGCATAAAGCACTTGTAATGTGCGCAATAACGGTATGAAATTTCCTTTCACATGTCGCAATGAAATCTCGCCAGATGAAGTGTTACATAAATAATTTATCTATTACTATTTGTAATATATCAAGGCGATTGAAATGAGCCAAAAACATAAAGACACAATAGTTCTAGGTGTAGCAAATCTTTTGTTAAACACACGATGCTGCATAATCTGAAGTTGCGAATCTCGTTAAATTAAATGTCAGGTAGTAGTGGAAAAACAATCAGGCACACGCTGTCCCTTGAAGCAGGCATTGTTTGAAGTACAGTTTACGGAACTATGCTGAGTACCTTATAAAATCAGACACATGCGATGAGATGCCAGCAAATGAGAGGTTAACACTAAATTACAAAAAGTTCTACAAAAGCCGCTCCTTCAGCTTACACTGTGCTGTCGGTCCCGAGCATCTGGTGCTATTTTCTCAATGAAACTATCCTTAGCTCCTTACGCACATCGACGCAAAGAATAAGCTCTACGAAGAAATAAGAAAGCGAAAGAGCTTCCGCTAGGGATAACCGAACAGTACAATCTCGGAGCGTTTACTATGTAGTTAACAAGCACATTCCTTTCCTGCCCCTTGACTAATGTATTGAACACATTATTTATTATTACTATTTATTTTCAGTTACTGCAATCACCATTTGGGAATTTCAGCAGGGTGGTACATATACTTAGTCGCTGACAAAAACATGACGGTAAAAGTGATGAATAAAAGTAAGCAGAGCTACAGTCAGAACTAAAACCACTTTGGTAGCTTCTGTAAGAGTCGAGTAAGATGTTTTTAGGTGTAGTTAACCCTTCAGCTCCACCTATTTATCGGGCACTAGAAGTAATTGCGTAATCTACGTGAAACTGCGTGCGCATGATGCGTTCAAGTATACAAAAGTATTTCAGGACATATCTTTGCACCATTGAAATAATTTAAATTGTATGAGTTCTGTCATGTTTTTTCGATACGTTGTTGCAAAAATGTAGTTTTTCTAATAAAAACTTTGCTGGCAATGCGAAAATTACCTATGTCCAGTACACTCACACCAAGATGCAATTGGTGCACATCGTGCTCAATTTAGAAAGAAAAAAAGAAAACAAGAGGTGGCTTGACGTGACACTCTTCAAGCCCAGTCATAAAAATAAAACTGGGGCATGCTGGGAATATATCAACAGCATGAAGCATGAAGAGGATCAGCGAAGAGAATCAACTTTTTCTCGGGGCAAAACAAACCCCGCTTGTGTTATATAAGACTAATAACCTAACAGGGCCAAAAGCAGCGCTCTATCTAAGAGAATAGCAGAATATGTGTACCTATTTGTTCAACAAATTAATCCCAGTGTCCAATATACTGGACATGCTTCTCCTGTGAAAATCGTTCTACTAACATCTTTCTTAATTTTTTGCGTGCTTTTCAATAGCCTAGTAGCTAAAAGAACAAGATTAAAAACTTTGTTCTGCCCTACAGAAAGTTTGGGTCGGAAAGTAATATGGCTTAGCCACAAATTAAGTATTGAACCTGGTATTATGATTACAATAGATTACCTACGACGAGAAAAAAACTAAAGAATGTAATGCAGTTGGTCCTAGCTTCTTCGTATATAAATTATCTATGACTATATCAAAACTGTGAGGACTCGAATTCAACCAAGGCAAGAAAAAAAAGAAGTCCTCAGTCTGAAAAATTGTTCATGGCTGGTCCGGAACCTGTTCGCGTACTCTACACAGGCCGGCTCTTAAACGGCGTGAGTAAGAATGCACGGACAGCGGGTCGCTATTCTTTGGTTCCCGCAAGGAGGGGTGGGCGAGAACAGGTTGAAGAGCGAGGCCACTTCCGTAGGGAACTCGTCAGAGCCGTGGTGGGAGGAGAAAAGAGGGAACGAGGGGGAGGGTTCAACTTCATGCGGCACGTGGTGGACGTTTAACGAACTAGCCCCTCGTGGGCCAGAATCCTGGCCTCGAACAAGAAACGGGGTCACGTGTCACTTCGTCCAATGTTTGTTTATTGATGTGTATACGACCGACTCGCCCAGCAACATGCACAACCTACGATAAAAAATGTCAGCTCCGTCCACAGCAGTCGCTGTCCCCTCCCACAGATAATTTGCATAAGTGCTCTTTCCAGTGACGCTTGCTCATTTTCGTGACGTCATGCGTTTATTG
Source organism: Rhipicephalus microplus (assembly GCF_013339725.1). NCBI lineage: Eukaryota > Metazoa > Arthropoda > Arachnida > Ixodida > Ixodidae > Rhipicephalus > Rhipicephalus microplus. The sequence goes on from NC_051165.1 coordinate 170,154,902, forward strand.
TGTGTTTTTTAGAGCTGATTTTCTCATACAGACCCAGGCTTGTGTCGCGGGTTTTGGGTCAGGAACTTGAACGTCCTGGTAAGTTTTTTTCGGTGATAGCTGCTTCGCCAAACTTAATTTTTTAGGTAGTAACGACGACGCTTTAATTCCTGATATACACGTGGTACTTAAATTAGCTTAGAAAAAGTACTAATGATTCGTGCGGATACCAGATTCGGTTTGTGTTTCGTTGCTAAGATTTCGAAGTTCTTGCCAAGTCACTCCGTCGTGTCCAGGAGCGGACCTTTAGATGCGAAGCAGCTTATGGCGAAGCTCTATCTGGTGCGTAACTATGAACCCACACCAACTCGTTCATCTATCAGCGCTACTGTGCGTAACCACCCATAGTGCGCTCGCGCAACAGCTGGCCGAAGCTACCAGAGCACTGCCAGAACATGCTCACGCGCTAGCGTGTTCCGGCCTATGACATTTAAATGTACGGGGCTGGGGTAGGACTCTGGCCTCTCCTCTTTACACTCTCTCAGCAATCACGTGATGGCGTCGGGGAACGAGATTCTGCAGACGCGCGCGATGAACCGAGGCGTTGTATCCTAGTCAGCACGTTCTTGCACCCGCTAGCGCGTTCGAGCCTGCGTAAGTGGCTGGGTGAAAAGTTGTGGCCTCTCCCTCTTACACTCTCTCAGCAATCACGTGATGGCGTCGGAGAACGAGATTCTGCAGACGCGCGCGATGAACCGACGCCTTGTATCCCAGTCAGCATGTTCTTGCACCCGCTAGCGCGTTCGAGCCTGCGTAAGTGGCTGGGTAAGAAGCTGTGGCCTCTCCCTCTTACACTCTCTCAGCAATCACGTGATGGCGTCGGGGAACGAGATTCTGCGGACGCTCGATGAACGCACGTGCTTCCGCGTGGCATGACGATGAACCCGCGTGGAGCGCTCCAACAAGAGTTCGGGACGAGTAAAAGCAACAGAAACTACAGTGAATTCATGGTATGCTCCATTTGCGAGGACGCGTTAACATCGGGCAAGGTGTCCACGATGAACGGAACTTAAAGTCGACCCTGTTATGCCAGCGAGTCCTCGTCAAACGTCCGGGCCTCTGAAAAAGGCAATCTGGGTCAAGGCCAGCCCGCAGTCCGCCTGACGCGAACATCTCAACGGCGTGAACACGCGCGGCGCTTCTCTGGCCCACGTGCATTGAGTCAGCTGCGCACGTGACAGCGAGCCGGCGTCCTCGTGTCTGGTGGTCTGACGCATGGCGCGGCGGCCCCATTGGAGGAATCTGCCCTGACGACCAGCGGCGCTTCTGATTGGACATTTTGGTTGGACCCGGTGTAAATAAAAGAAGCCCTGCGGCGTGTCGCGATCGGCGGTCCTACGAGAGAGGAGTCCCCATGTCGGAGAGCCGACATGTGTGTGAGTCGGCGGTCTTAGGCGAAAAGTTGACCTATGTATTAGAGAGGAGAGCTCGGCTCTTCGAGTCTGTCGGCCCCAGTGCCGAATTTGTAATGCCTATGTATATATGCTGTACATAAACCTTGTTTAACTCACCGTCGTCTCGTCCGCTCGTCTTGTCAGCTCTGCGCAGAAGCAGTCGCGAGCTGAGAAACATACGCTACCAAACGGCTGGTGACCTTCCCGGCGGAGTTGAAAGCAGTGGCGCCTTCGAGGCCGTGTTGGCGTCCCCGTCTTTCGAAACAGTGGTGGCTTCGGCGGGATCGGTCCGTCTTTCGCAACAGTGGTGGCAGCGTTCGCAACAGTGGTTGGCAGCTGCGGGATCGACCGGCGTCAGCGACATCGATGCGGTGAGTGCCTGATGTTTTCCCCTCAGTTCACCAGACTACTCTAGATCAGGTTGTAGTAGTTTAGAGAAGGGCTGTGTGAAGCATTGAAGGGAGCTTTGATCGTTTCAAGCCAAGTCGAAGCGCTTTGAAACCAAAGTTAATGCGGAGGGGGTAAACACGGGAGTGTGCAAAATTGCTTGCGCGTCTTGCTAGTAGGCTTATAGTGGGTACGGCAAGTAGATTCTTAACAGGGGCAAACAGCAAGAGGCTAGTGTGAACGATGGAGAACCTTAAAGTGAAGGAACTCATCGAAATTTGTGAGGAACTCGGCATTACTTTGGGCCGTGCGAAACGAAAGCAAGCGATCCTTGAGATCATGAAGGATGAGGGAGTGTCGGCTGAGGAAGTCGATGAGGCCTGGGTGGATATCAAAGCACGCCGCGAGGAGGCTGAAAAGCGAGAAGCTCGCGAACGTGAAGAAGCTGAAAGGCGAGAAGCTCGCGAACGTGAAGAAAGGCGAGAAGCTCGCGAACGTGAAGAGGCTGAAAGGCGAGAAGCTCGCGAACGTGAAGAAGCTGAAAGGCGCGAAGCTCGCGAAGAAGCTGAAAGGCGCGAAGCTCGCGAACGTGAAGAAGCTGAAAGGCGCGAACGTCGCGAGGAGGCCGAGAGACAGGAGCGCCTCGAGATGAAACGAATAGAATTGGCAATCCTACAGTGTTCGCAGGCGCCTAGCGCAGCTTCTCCGACGATTCAGGTCAGCGGTATTAGAATTCGGGACCAACTGCCACCGTTCGTAGTAGGCGAGGACATGGCGAAGTATCTCGTCAAGTTTGAACACGTCTGTGAGCGAAACGCTTTGGAGCGGCCTCTTTGGGCGCGGAACCTGCTAGCTCTTCTTCCCGGCGAAGTGTCCGACGCGATAACTTGCTTGTCGAGGGAAGCGTTTGAGAGCTATGACGAGGTTAAGGAAGTGCTCTTGAGACGTTATAAGTTGTCACCCGAGGCTTTCAGGCAAAGGTTCCGGTATGCTGAAAAGGGGAATGAGTCACACGTTGACTTCGCGTTTCGTCTTAAAGCCGATTTAATTGAATGGCTCAAGGGCGAAGGTGTTTATGACGACCGCGATAAAGTGGTGGAATGCGTTGCATTGGAGCAATTCTACCGCTGCATCGAGGATAATGTCAGGCTTTGGCTGCAGGACAGACTTGGGGACGTACAGTTAAACAAGGCAGCTGAGTTAGCTGAGGAGTATTATACTCGCCGAAAGTTGCACAGCAGGGCAGTGCGCGTTGAAAAGGGTGAAAGGAAAGAGGGCTTTTCAAAGAAACCTGATCAACGGAGACCCGATCCGCACCGTAATTTCAAGAAGGACCCGTCTCTTACGAAGGACAGTGTAGGGGAAGGGCCAACAGAAGCGGAGAAATCGAGTGAGGTTTCTACCACACAGGCATGTGAATCGGAAAACAAACGGAAGCCGCTAATCTGCTACAACTGCAAAAAGGAAGGGCACATCGCGAGAAACTGTCAGGAAAAGTTTGCTTTCGCAACGATCCGAGAATCAGAAAAAAACATGCGGTTGTTGGAGCCGTATCTCCAAGAAATTAGGGTAAATGAGAAAACGTGCCGAGCTCTTAGAGACTCAGCGGCAACCATGGACGTTGTCCACCCTTCATTGGTGTCTCCGGATGACTTCACAGGAGAATGCGCGTGGATCAGGCAGGTCGCCGAGGAGCAGAGTGTTCGCTTACCAATCGCCACGGTTGTCATTAAAGGCCCGTTCGGTGAGCTTCGCACCGAAGCGGCTGTGTCTGCCGCGCTAAATGATCGTTTTCCTTATCTTTTCTCCAACAACTCGGAGCAGCTCCTCAAAGAGCAGGGCAAATCGTTCTTCCCCAACTTTGCGTGCATGGCCCTCACGCGATCGCAAGCGCGAAAGCTTTCGCGGAAGCTGGACCTGGTTCCATGCGGTGAACTCTCAAGTGACCTTGTCGGCGGGTCGACGGAACCCCAGAAAGGAAAGTTTCCGCATGAGTCATGTGAGCAGTCACGCGAGCGGCCCGTCGCCGACACGACCGGCGCGGTTTCCGGAGAAAGGGGAGACGACATGGCGCCATTGAGTCAGAGCGAGAGGGTTGCAACGCTCTCGCCTGTAGCGGAAAGTTGGAGCGAGCTGCCGAGAGTTGATCGAGAGACGCTCATTCGAGAGCAGCGTGAGGATCTCTCGATTGAAGCGCTAGTGGAAAGCCAAATTGAAGCGATAGTGGAAAGCCAGATTGAAACGCTAGTGGAAAGCCAGATTGAAGCGCTAGTGGAAAGCCAAATTGAAGCGCTAGTGGAAAGCCAGAAAAACGCGGCAAAAGTGCTGTCGAAGGAGCACTACGAGAAATCGGGGAAGAAGCGCGCTTTTGAAGTTGATAATCAGGTAATGCGGCTGCAGCCATCCAAAAGGAACAAGCTTGAGGTTGATTGGGAAGGGCCCGCCAAAGTATTATCGAAGCCTTGCGATACAAATTATGAGGTGCAAGTAGGAAGGCGGCAGAACAAAATTTACAACTTGATGAAACCCAATGTTCAACATCAAGCGGTCGTAAATCAGCTGTTGAAGGCTTCAGAGGAAGAGGAAGCAGAAAATTTGAGTTCTAGTGAGGTGATCGAAGGGGGATCGAAAGTAATCCGGGAGCAGATAAACCTAGAGCCTAGCTTAAGTGAAGGAGGACCTGAGAAAGAGGACCTGAGAAAGATTGTTTCCGAGTTTGGGTATGTGTTGTCGGACCGTCCCGGAGACACGACGGTGATCGAACACGATATCGAGCTAAGCGGTGAGGAGTCAATCAGTAGCAAGCCGTATCGTTGTTCCCCTGTGCAACGTCGAAAGTGTGAGCCGCTCTTGGTGCCGCATAGGTATCGTCGCCTAAAAGTGGCCGGTTACTGAAGTGGAGCATGTTGCTCCACAGCGCAACTTTGACGTTCGCTATCAAAAAAAAAATAAAGGAAAGGTAAACGCTAATGCAGGTGCATTGAGCAGTGCGTTCCAGCTAGTAACTTCTCAACCTTTCGGTTTCTGGCTGGCGATTCGGGGCAAAATTTTGACCTCATCACGACCTGGGCTGAGCGCTCTCGTTCAGAGTGATCTCAAGGGGCCAACTTTAGGTGGTATTCTAATTCGTTGCGTTGTTGTAATTATGAAAAATTCAAGTTCTTACTTTAGGAGTCTTGTGTCCCACATGTGCCTCTTGATGTAGAGGGAACAAAATTCCGATAAACACGTAGATAGGTATATGTTGTACTATACTTTGTCTGGTGTTCTGTCGGGTGACCGAAGGCACTTGCGTGTGTCGTGTGTTGTCTGTTGTCGAACCGTTCTTAGCAAGTTGCAGAACCATCGACAAGTGCTGAAACCGAAGATGGTCAGAAGAGACGAGCGAAGTTGGCCAGCAAGTTGTGGCGACAAGCCAGTGGAGCTGGGATCCGTCGTCAAAAATGGGATGTGTTCCCGGAACAGTCTGGAGCTGTATTCTCCCCATGGCCCTGGAGGCGAACCTGGAGGGACCTGGCGAACGAGCGCACCTGACATCCGAGCCCCGTGGAAGCAGCTCGTCTTTCCGGTGCATTGTCTGGCGGCGGGGGTGCTGTTATGCCAGCGAGTCCTCGTCAAACGTCCGGGCCTCTGAAAAAGGCAATCTGGGTCAAGGCCAGCCCGCAGTCCGCCTGACGCGAACATCTCAACGGCGTGAACACGCGCGGCGCTTCTCTGGCCCACGTGCATTGAGTCAGCTGCGCACGTGACAGCGAGCCGGCGTCCTCGTGTCTGGTGGTCTGACGCATGGCGCGGCGGCCCCATTGGAGGAATCTGCCCTGACGACCAGCGGCGCTTCTGATTGGACATTTTGGTTGGACCCGGTGTAAATAAAAGAAGCCCTGCGGCGTGTCGCGATCGGCGGTCCTACGAGAGAGGAGTCCCCATGTCGGAGAGCCGACATGTGTGTGAGTCGGCGGTCTTAGGCGAAAAGTTGACCTATGTATTAGAGAGGAGAGCTCGGCTCTTCGAGTCTGTCGGCCCCAGTGCCGAATTTGTAATGCCTCTGTATATATGCTGTACATAAACCTTGTTTAACTCACCGTCGTCTCGTCCGCTCGTCTTGTCAGCTCTGCGCAGAAGCAGTCGCGAGCTGAGAAACATACGCTACCAAACGGCTGGTGACCTTCCCGGCGGAGTTGAAAGCAGTGGCGCCTACGGGACCGTGTTGGCGTCGCCGTCTTTCGCAACAGTGGTGGCTTCGGCGGGATCGGTCCGTCCTTCGCAACAACCCATGTATGTACTGCCTCGCATGCTGCTCATGGTTCTTGGTAGTGGGAGATGGTGTTTTTTTTTTTTTTTGCTGTTGCTCAATGATTCTGCGAGCTCACCTAGCCCGAAGGGTGCGTTTCAGCCCCGCTCCAGTGTCGTTTACTGAGATATGCGGCAATTGTAGTGGTGGTACTTCATCAGCAGGAGGAAAGAAAGTATGAATGACGCGTAGGGCCCCGCCGCGGTGGTCTAGTGGCTAAGGTACTCGGCGGCCGCGTTTACTATGGAGGCGAAAATGCTGTAGGCCCGTGTGCTCAGATTTGGGTGCACGTTAAAGAACCCCAGTTGGTCTAAATTTCCGGAGCCCTCCACTGTGGCGTTTCTCGTAATCATATGGTGCTTTTGGGACGTTAAACCCCACATGTCAATCAATCGATCAACAAAAGTGTTTACATGAGATCAGTACACATCATATCTGAAAGACTCGCAAAACATATAAACGCGAAGCCCGGCTAAGGGAACGCCACCATCCTGGTTGTTGCATCGGTGTCCACGAAATGGAGTTAGTTTAATTCTGCTTGTATTTATCAATTAATTTCTTCTTTATCAGGGTCTCATGAATGTGCCTTTTAGCTATAGGCTATTTTACAAACGGGTTTGGGTTCCGCCGCATTGGGATGTTAACCTTGCCGTGTTGCGCAGTTAACTAAACGAACGGTGCATGAAAACAGTTAGGTTGGTGCTTTCGACTCTTGCGGACCTTGTTAGCTTCACGTTACGACGTACAAAAACAACGTTACTATAACAGCCCAATATCGCAGCGCCCGTGTGTCCAACGTAAAAACATATCAACCGTGTATACGAGTCGCCCGGACTGGGCTTATATGGTGATGTCAGCACAATATAGCGTCACGTTTTTGAATTAGTCACGAAGCACTTGCGGTATGCTTCAGTAGTCGATTTGGTTTGAATACTTGTGCGCGCACCTTACAGCTGACCGGTAGTGATAATAGACTCTAGTTTATGGCCGCGTTTCGGAGCCTGAACAGTGAACATTGCGGTTTAAACTAACAGCGTTATATACGGTGAACGTATAAACACGCGAAAATGCATGGTGGGTTGGTGCACTCGACGTTTCCTATAACCTTGTTAGTTCACGTCGAGATATAGAAAATTATTCCTTTAACACAGCGCCCACGTGTCCAACGTAAGATCTTCTACACGAGCTCGGGCATAGACGATCTTACCCGACTATATGTGTGACATAAACTATATAGCGACACGTTTTGCGCTATAGTAACATTTGCGGTACGATTCGGTGCTTGCGCGTGTACAACCTTCAACTACCGTTAAAAGGCCCCTAAACCGTATTCCGAGTTAAAAGGCGAGCGAGTGGTTTCTTCCTCGCATTTAGTGCTCTTCCTACACATGCTGTGTGTCCTCCTCGTCACGTGTTTCTTCACAAAACACGTGAAAAAATTTCGAGACTAAGCGCTGAGCCTATATGTCAGGTGTGGCAGCTTGGGATAGTTGGAATGACATGACTATAGTTATAGCGCGAGAACAGAACGACGACACAGAGACAAGAAGGACACGTCTCACGACGCCTCGTGTCCTTCCTGTCTCTGTGTCGTCGTTCTGTTCTCGCGCTATAACTATCGTCATGCTATATGTCAGGATTTAGAGCTTATCGGCTTCACGCTGTTATTTGCGTTTGCGCAGATGAAGCCAGCACTTTGTGCTTTCTGCAAAAAAAGCACAAAAAATTCGGTGAAATCAGATGATCGCGTATGAGAGTCGTGCGAGACAAAGCCGAAAGGGGGCGCGACTGGGTGGCAAAGCCGGGTGGGAGACAATTCACGACTGGATATCCCTCGCATATGGACCAATCAAGAGCTCACTTCCTCATGACGTCACGTGGACAGACTGCAGGCGTTGCAAACTGTGCTGAAAAGACGGGGAACGCCTGGAGAGTATATAGCTCACGTTATTTGTAATTTGAGAGGTACGTTCTTCGGGGAAGGACCTTTTAAGCATACGGCATATGCGGAGCTAATAGGTATAACCGTGTACTAACTTCATACGGTGCTTGTAAGTAGGCTGACCCATAACGGCCGTGGGCACCTACGAGCAAAAACGAGGCCACATCAGCAACATATAATGTGGGCGAAAAAGAGAACGTTGCAGACGGCCCGGATTTGCCGACGTCGTCAACGAGCAGACGACAAGCATGCAGATAGCGTATACACACACGCAGACGAAGCCGCGCCTCCAACGAATTCTCGCTTGCCGCGCCACCGGTGTTCGCACGAAAAAACGGACGTTTATGTGACAGCAGCAATTGGCCTCGTCGCTCAAACAGCGCCGTCGGGAGCGGGTGAAAGAAAGCCGGCCGATTAGGAGAGAACAACTCGAAAAGAAAAACGGAATACAAAAAACGGGCGCGTAAAGACATTTAGCAGTATGCAGCTTTCACACACATGCAGCCACACGTTCGGCCGTTCCAATTTCGAAAACGCACACGTAGCACAGTCCCCATTGCTTGCTTTATTTTTCTGTTCGAACGAAGGAGATATCATTTAAGATCCTTTCCTGCGTCCCCCCCCCCCCCCCCCCGCGGTCCTGTTCTTAATTTCTTTCCTTGTACAAACGGGCGCGCGCACAGTGTCGCTAATTATACCGGGCGACAAGCCGAAACTTCTCGTGGGAGCCGTGCGGAATCTCTGTTTGCCTTGCTTTATTAATTTCGGTTTTCTTTCCTTCCTCTCCTTCGCGTCTCGTTTTTCTCGTTGCAGTCCGCATGTGCTTCAATTGTTTCTATTTTGTTCTGGTCGTTCTTCTTTCGGTCCGTCTGCCTCAATCGTTTTTCGTCCTTCTGTTCGTCTGCTCGATTACTTTCTTTTTCGTCTGGTCCCCGTTGTTCGTCTGCTTTCACTTCGCGAGCAGACGATCGCAACGTGCGGCTGCCGCTGGCAATGTGCGTATGTGCTGTGCGTCTGCGAAGGCACACCTATAGCAGGTTAACGTTTATCACGCAATACACGCCACAGTCATTAATACAAACTCGCACTATTTAGTACAATTACTCGCACGAAGACGCGAGTCCGCTTCGCAGGCACCACGTGCGTGTATGCATTTAGAACTACTTAATACCACAGGCTATCTGAATATGTATACTCTTAGCGTATAGCAGAACCAACGGAACACTTATAAAGGTAGCGTTTAAAATGGTGTTCACGGTGCGTTCAGAGTGTTAGTAAGCAATTCCGCCTCATCCAATCTGTTCGTGTTTTCACTTTGTCCCCGTCTTTTTAGGACCACACCCATTTCACTTAGGTAGTTAACCGACTAGCTTAGTAGCATGCCCTGTTAAATCGTAAAGCTCTACAACTGTTGCCGTTACACAGACGAGGGCGAGTACAGTGGCAACGCATACGCTCTGGCGTCTGATTATTTTATACGTGCACACCAGCAAGGTTTAACTTATAACTGCGTTTCGCATATATGTCTCGTATTTGGTTCCGTCGAGTCTTGGCGTGTTCTCGTTCACGTCTTACTGAGCGTCGCTGTAAATTAAACTTCATCGATCAATACATCTCGATCACTAAGCCTCGAACAATTCACTGTAGCGAAACTTGAGCATTTTATATATATATATATATATATATATATATATATATATATATATATATATATATATATATATATATATATATATATATATATATATATCTACGTACTTGAGCGTCTGCCCCTTAAGAGCTCTCATATAGTCGCTAGCTGTCTGGCAGGGAGTGTCTAATTGTCTCACAGGCAAGCTTTACGTTCTGCTTTATAATTCTTAACATGCAGATAAGATGATGAAAGATTAGGCCCACCCGATCAGCTTAGCGGTTATCTTAGTACGTTTAAGATACAGCTATAGGCCTCAGAATACAAAGAGAGATCGCGAGAGAAAACAAATGTTCTATTATTTTGAGCATGGCGTCGTTTAAGAAGACACGCATCATACAGAAACCACCTTAGAACAGTATAAATCGAATACACGATAATTAGCCACTTCCCATTCACGTCGCGTCCGAAGCTTCGATTAGGCGCTGTGTTCAGTCATGCATATATAGCACCCTCTCTCACAAACCCAACGCCGTCGTTTGTAATTATGAAAGCGCTTAGGAGGGCGTCCGTCACTAAAAACATTTACAATTGGTTTTATTCGGTGCACAGTTACACAAATGTGAAGTTGCTGTCCGCAAGCGCGTCGCAGTTTACGGAACACGAGAGTATACGCAAACGCCGGACTTGGCAACGTTACTAGATTAGGAACCTATATAGTCTAGTAATGTTAGGATCGTGGAACATTGGATCGCGGAACACCGAATCACGGAACACCGGTAGAAAACGTCCAAAGCGACACGGTCGCTCACATGAAGTCATTTCTGCTATTTTGATTACAAAAAAAAAAAGAATTGTTTTCTAAGCGTTATAATCGACAAAGCGCCACAAGACGCCGCTAAAAGCGCTTTCGAGGTATACATTTCAAAGCTGTCTACCCATCTTCGCGGTATATGACTCCTCCCAGTGAGCCGCAATATTAGCGCGAAATAAACTCCCGTAAATATCAAAGATGACGTACCAGCCGCGCGTTGACCAACCAGAACTTACGAGATGGTGAATTCGATAATTGTCGGCGACATGACTGGAGGATTGCATATTGCTAACGGTAAATAAGCATCGACGCAAAAAAAAAAGGGGGGGGGGGCGGGAGAATGCTTACGGCCACAAACGAAAAGAAAAAAAAAAAGGGGGGCGGCTGTGCACATACAGTTGCACATTGCAAAAGTAATAATGAATCCAGTCTGTATCATTCGTCCGACTCTTAGTGGGTAGGGGCCAATCATCTAAGGAGCATCATCATCAGTTGCACACCATCGCGTACAGGGTTTTTTAACCATACCAAGTTCAAAGGCGTAGCCGTAGTTTTCTTCTCGCCTTCACTGTGCTCTACCTACAGGATATACTTCCTCCTCTCCACTTATTTCATCATAAAAAAAAATCATTGTGAATGCTTAGTGAGTTCATTGTGAGCATACATGCTGCTATTTCTACTTGCGCAGTTACAAACGCGGAAAACGAAGTGAGATTAGTTTATAGAGAACTGTAATCATGCGCGACAAGGAAGGACGGACGTGCGACTGCGTGGCAAAGCAGGGTATACGAAAGAATTCGCAAGAGATATCTCTCGCACATCGACCAATCAGCAGCTCGTTTTATCCTGACGTCGCACGAACAAAACTGTTGACGTCACGCGTTGTGTCGAGAGGTCGGGAAAACGTTGAGAGATAATAAAAGCGCTCGTTTTTTCACACTTTCGGTGGTTGTTTATAGGGGTCCTCAAAACTGGTCGGGTACGGGTAGGCTCCCCAGAAAAAAACGTTTCCATTATGCGGTCCAAGATGGCGGCGATGAAACGCACCTTTATTATGTTTTTTTTTTAAACGTGCACTCTGCAGCGCCTGCACGTTTGCCGAGTGCGGACGCCACATACAGAATATATACAAGAACGTTTCTTCCCCGAGCTATGCGCGGTCTCGCAGTTGTGGTAGCAATCGCACCGTATGCACCGCCGACGTCTTGAAACTTAGTTCATAAATCTTGACCGATCGCCTGTACAGCTACAGGCAGCATGCGAATGCTGTTGAAGAAGAATACAGAAAAAAAAAGAGGTGCGTCAGAAACAGTGCAACCAATGAACAAGAAAGAAAGGGCAATCATGACTGAGTTCGTGAACCGAATTGCGCGCCCAGTCCACACGGGTGGGTTGTTTGTCATCGCTGGTAGCACACACCGCGCACGGACGAGGTTACCGCGTTTTCGCAAACGTAAGCAACGCGTCGGTCGAATCTTCCGTGCACGGCGGGATATGCGTTGCTGTCGGAGATAACGGTTTCTTGTAATCTAGATTTAAGTGTGTGTGTAACAGTTTAAACAGCTGCGATTTAACGGTTATTTGTATACGCCATGCTCATCTCATACTGCATGTCATTGTTTTTTTCTTCTCCAATTACAAAGGCGTCCGCCAATTACTTCGGAAATCGCGATAACCGTATTGGTTCTAATAAATATTGTCAGTAAGTCAACTTCGCGCTACCATACACAGCGCTGATAGGGCGGCAAAGAAAAGTTTGCGTCGCGACGAAAGATTTCATATGTTATTCGAATTGCGACGAAAGGTTTCATGAGTGATTCGAATGTCGGGCTTTCCTAAGATAAAAAAAAAATCAGCTTATCATTTGATCCGCATGCACTAATCACTCTATAGTAGGAAAGACTGTTCCACTTTGAACACCGTGACAGCAATGAGACCATTTTTTTGTACTCTTTGCTGAACTTTTATGTAATTATTGCACACCACCCAATTCTTGAAATGGTTCCCCATCAGTGCACACGTACTCATGGGGGAGAAGCTGCTGCTGCCAATACTACTACTACTACTACTACTACTACTACTACTACTACTACTACTACTACTACTACTACTACTACTGTAACTGCTACTACTACCACTAGGCACTACTACTACAACTGCTACTACTTCTACGACTAGGAACTACTATTACTACTACTACTACTACTACTACTACTACTACTACTACTAGAAGGTCCACCACGGTGGATCAGTGGCTATACCCGGCTGCTGACTCGAAGGTCGTGGGTTTGATCCCCGCTGTGGCGGTCGCGTTTCGACGGAGGCGAAATGGTGGACGCCCGCATACTGGTCAGAGACGTGAGTGCACGTTAAAGAGAAGCAGATTGTCGAAATTTGCGGAGCCCTCCACTAAAGGCGTCTCTCGTAATCATATCGTAGATTTAAGACGTAAAACCTCAGATATTATTATTATTACTACTGGAATGGATGCGTCGCATAAAACTAAAGAGTGCAGACACGGACCCAAGAGAGAGGGAACAGAGACAATCAACCCCGGTGCGCTATATATACATCTCAACTTTCGTTCGCGGGAAAAGAAGCTCACTACTTTCGAGAAAACGCGGCACACAAGCCGGCGTAGCGAAACCGAGACGCTCAGAAGGAGTCTGCGTATATAAATGACAGAAAGGCGGCGTGCAAAAAAAAAAAAAAAAAAGTGAACAGATAAGCAAATGGGACGAGCATTCGAACTGTCCGGAGGGCGAGCACGGGGGCGTTTTCGCGTTTAATTTGCATACCCGGCGCCGAGGATGCTCGGCGAGCGTATTATCAGTTAGTGCGGAGGTCTCTGTTTGGCTAAAAGCGCGAGCCAGCTGTCACAAGGCGGCCCTTCCTTAGCGCGGAAAGAGCCAGCGCGGACGGCGCAATGAATCACACAACCGGGCTACATTGGTGAAGTGGGCGTACGGCGGCCGTTCAGTCTTCCCTCCATGTTTGCTACGTGTGTAGGAGCGGCTCTGGCTGTATATACCGACACCGCATGTGCCGAAAGCACGCCGGGAGAAGCGAAGTGGTCCAGATGTAAACAAAGAGTAAAGAAACAGTGTGGCGAGAGAGACACGTGGGTTATGTCTCGTACATTTCTTCATGGGCGAAGCTCTTTAAGGCGTGGGTCGTGCGTCTCCTGTATGTAGTAGCCATCTCTCGTTTTAGTCCTTGGAATGTCCGCTGGATGGCGGTACTTGTATATTTATTTAAATTTATTTAAAATTCTTTACAGGCCCTTTTTACAGGGCATTGAGTAAGGGGGGTAATTGGTGAAGTTTTACAGATCACACAAAATTAATTCACGCGTTACAAAGCGTATCAGCGCAATGAAAATATGACGCGGTTTGCAATATAAGTTGAAGTTAACAGGCGATAACAAGAAAAAAGAAAAGGCGATTTCATAGTGCACATACGACAGTGGGAACCGAATACAGTCATTATAGCATATGAAGGCGACATCAACCAAAGATAGCCAGCTGGCTTTACCAGCTGATGATGAATATATGATGAAAAGATGCGAGATGGCGGTACTTGAGTGTTCACTAGACGGACGGATGGACGGGACCAGCGGATGATTCATGGTTTACCGATAAATCCCTTCGAAGCTTCGCCCCACTCATTATCATTCACTCCGTTGATATGCTGTGATTTTTTTTCTTTTGCCAGTTTTTACAGGGGTTTTATGTAGGCCTTGAAGATAGTCTTGTACAGGTGTAGCGAACGGGGCGTGCTATTTGTTATCGGAAGCCCCTATTATTGAAATGCATTACGTCATGTGATTTTGTGTTGCGTTGAACTTCTGTTGGAAGTTGTATACACGTATACAGGTTCCAAGAAACGTTGTATGATATAGTTAAGCTGAAGCACTTCCTGTTAACATTCCTGTTCTTTCTTTGCGGTTGGCCAAACTCTACAGAGTTACCATAGACAAATAACATACTATAGGTTTGAGTATACCGTAGCGTGACATGACTATCGGCTTTTTAGTTTTTCCTCACAAGATAGACCGGGAAAGGGGGAGGGATCGGACAAACTTCTGAACGTATATCTCTCCTCATCCTACACGGTACCCTGTACCCTGCAGCAAATATCAAAGTTGCGCCTAGTCAACACTTTATCAGGTTAACCTTATAGAAGTTGCCCCGTCGCGGTGGTCTAGTCGCTAAGGTACTCGGCTGCTGACCCGCAAGTCGCGGGATCGAATCCCGGCTGCACTGGCTGCATTTTCGACGGAAACGCTGTAGGTCCGTGTGCTCAGATTTGGGTGCACGTTAAAGAACCACAGGTGGTCGAAATTTCCGGAGCACTCCACTACGGCGTCTCTCATAATCATGTTGTGGTTTCGGGACGTTGAACCCCACATATCAATTAATATATCAACCTTATAGAAGTTGCACTCGGTCTTTCTCTTCTCTCACAAGGCGTACTGCTAATCGCCATTAAGCCCCATCGTGATCAAACTGCTCAATAGCGATTGGTTCCTTTCCACAGCTTGAGTAAATAACCCAATTACGATCAAGAAATTCCATCCGAATCAGGCCCGACCGCGACCACCGTATGACACTGGTGTCATATTCGGTCTGTTCAATGGTTAAGCGAGAACCTCGTGGTGGACTTGTTATCCTACGCGCAGAATTTTTTCACATCTTTAGTGGAACTTAAAACGACTCGCTGTCATTTCTCTTATTCTACCTATTTTTTTCTTTTTTCGCGCACGATAAGTCGAAATGCTCGGTAGCAGCTGCGGGTAAGTACGGCTCAACAGCCTGAACGTTGGTGAAGCAGAAGGCGAACAGGCAGACGAAGCATCATACGACGACGCAGACGATTAAAGTAGACGGAAGAGCAGACGAATCGGCATTGCCAGAAGCATACGAAACAACAACAGAAGACGGAAGTAAACAAGCAGACGAGAGAACATAGGAAGGTCACGTGCCTTCTTTCGTGAGCATAACCCGCGCGCGCGCTCATATAGCAATGGTGCTAACGCGCGATGCTTCGTGCCGTCTCCTGCACGTTTGGGGGCGCCTCGGGCGAAGGCAGGCGATCATCGAAGAAGCTTCTCGCGTTGTCCCAGTTACGGTGCGCGGGGGTCGCGCCCGGCCTAACTTGGTTTATACGGTGCCCCCGCGCGCGTCTTCTCGGGAAAACTAGCGGACGGGTTGGCAGGACGCGGTGCGGGAAGGCGTGGTCCATGACACACACGCGCACGAAAGACCGTTATGTCATTCCTCTGCCCGTCAGAACATGCAAATGTGATTATGAACATGACCTTCGGTCTGCGCGGCGGCCTCGGACAGTTCGTAGTCTATACCGCAGGGTTACCACGGCCGAACGTTTCGCCAAGATGTATAAGTTACCGCATAACATAAGGGAAAGACTATTTTAGAGCAACGCGGTCAAATAATCTATAGGTATTGTTGTCCGGCGCATTGAGAGATGTGAGCATAGTTCCAAAGGGGCAACAGATGTCAGACATCACGACGGGCTAACGTACATATCATATCCATCGTCGGCGAGGCGGCAAGGGTTAAGCAACTTCGATACCATAACACGAGAGGTTTAAGTACAGGATCCGTCAAAAGGGGTAACCTCTTTTCAGTTTTTTTTTTTCTGTCTTCCGGACCCCATCTGGCTGCTGGCATCGATTATACGACCGAGTCTTTCGCCCGCTTGATGCGACCCCGGTCGAACGAGTCGGCGTCCTCAAACGTTCCTTCGATCGATCATCAATTCGACAGGCACTGGCGTATATCGTCTCCTGCACGCTATACCCGACGTCCTGTAATCATAAAAGACTGAAGCTGACGAATTCTCCTCGGGTGATCGGTGTATACACTTCCTGCGAGGTCGGGAGGTAAAAAGAAAGCAAGCGACATTTTTACTAAACCGTCACGTCGAGTCTCGTTTCTTTCTCATCGTTATTTTTTTCCCCTCCATGTTCACACAACCATGCACGCGCAGGTAAGCGAGATACTGGTTGAACGATAGTTCGGCGTAACGATCATATACGTCGCTTCTAGCGCACTCAACGAGATAAGAGACTTCTTTTTCTTCGTCTGCAGCGGGAGATTGACAGATTGGCTTTGACGTCGCTCGTAATGCATTCGTTTATCCCCTTCCCCCTCTTTCTTTTTTTTTTAGTATGACGCTTCGAACCGATAACAACGGCACAGAGGACGCGCGCTCTTAGCGACTGCGCACATCCCGGTGTAATGCGAGCGACAGCCGCGCCACCTAAGCGGGTAGTGTGTAGCTGTGAGACATAGTGAGACATAGTGAGACAGTGTAGCTGTGTAGCATAGTGAGACACTACGCTAAGCGAAAAAAAAAAACGCGCGAAAAGAAAATGCGGGTGGCGACGCCACTTCGAGATTTCCGCACCGAACATCGTGACGTGGCTTCCAATCGATAAAAATAAAGTGCATTGTAGTCTGTGGGCGCCATATAGGCTTAGCATCCGAAGTTTAAGAAAATTCCATCGAACCAATGTCTCGAAAATACCGAAAATACATTTGAAACTTCAAGCGTTCCGCGTGGAGAGTTTGGCGCGAAAATTAAATTTCAAACTTCAACCTCAATTTTCTTCGCTAATAATGAACTTGTCATAGTGAAACATACGGCATTATAGTTCTCAGAGTGTAGTTTGCTAATCTAAACCAAGTGATTGATCCTATTCAGTGTTTCTTTAAATTCGCAAAATAAGTGCCGAATCTCGACAGTCTCAATTTGTGCACCCAGAATGATAGAAAATTAATAGTGGTTGAATTAATCCAGAATATCCCGGCTCTCCGCTGCGTTTGTCACAGTACCAGGCGACAAGGCGATGGGGGCACGAAAAACAAACTCCAGTTCGGAATTGTGCGCCTGTGCTCGGTTTTCTTTTGTCTTCCAGGACGAAGCCTCCGTCATGGAGCAGACGACTCTTACGTCGCGGAGTGGACATGTGCCAGGATGTGTGCCAAGCGACGTGTGCCCCGAAGCTCACGTCCTTTACGTCATAGCCTTTCCTAAAATTAACCAGAGGGGACTCTGGCGCTGCGATCGTTTGGCGACCATGGCCCACGGATTTGCCTAGTCTTCGAACTTGCGGGCGGCGAATCGCACTCGTGGCTTCGTTTATCGCTGTGTTTCGGCTTCGTTTTGAAGGAAACAAAGAACCCTTTTTTGAACTTCGTGACCCGATTTGAAATGGTAAGATTATGGTGGCGAAGCGCAACCACTGAACATTTGCTGATTTTTATTTTGTGACAAAACACCTCCAAGCCACGCGAACATAAACGGAGTCAGGGGTATACGAAGATTAGACAAATTCGTGTACCACCCATCGTTCCTATGCTCGCTGAAGCGCCGTGCGTTGCAACTCCCCTAGACACCAGCGCCAGAGCTCCCTCTAGTGTACATACAGGAAACTCTGTGGTTCACGTCATGCAGCGGAGGATGCTCCTCTGTAAGAGCAGACGACGGTTACGCCACGGAGCGGACGACGGTCTGCTAAAATCAGACGTCGATAATGTCACGGAGCGAGCCATGCTACGCCAGGATTTACACGTCGCTTACACGTCACGAAGCGGACGATGCTACGCCAGGAGCAGGATACGCTTACGTCGCGAAGTTATAGACGCCACGCGATGGAGCAGACGACGTGCGAGTGACGCGCGCATACAGACGACGCGGCACGTTACGCCTGTTGTGCGTTACACAAGGCATCCTCGTTCATTCCGCGTCGGTCTCACCTTGAGTTATCGCACCGTGCCACGTGCGCCTTGCCGCGCCTTTTAACCGACGACAACGGAAAGCTCCCATTTTCATGCCAGTATAGCCTACCACTAATATGGTCCCTCCCAGTCTCCATGCCTTTTGTGGCGCCTCGGAGGAGACATTAAAGGGAGGAGGAGGATACGGTAGACATGGTTGCGCGAACAAAGCGAGGAAAGACACCGTGCTGGCGCGAGACAGCGTGCAGGAATGCGGCGTCCACCGTATACAGAGATGAAAACGGCGCTCAGACCACGACGCAGGTGGCGGGCGATGATATTCCGGGTCGCCGTCCGTACGTATACACGTCCGGCCCGCTGCCGCCCTTTCGTGAATGCCCGGCAGACTCCTCCCCCCGCCGCGTCCGCTGCGGAATTTCGAGGGTCATCTGCTCAGCCACCCGCGCAGCCATTAAACAAATCTCTGACCTGCAATTTTCAAGCGCGTGGTAGTTGCTGTCGTTTATCGCCATTGCGATGCGCAACAAGAGTGGGTTTGCTCGTAGCTCGATCGGGCGTCGCTGAAACGTGTACAAGCCCGTCGGCGTGAAGTCGACGGGTGAAGTTTTTTTAAGTTTGGGGCTTTTACACGCTGAAACCATCACTGCGTCATTATGTGGCTTGTCCTATGTATGATTAACCATCATTGCTTTCTTTGACGTGCATATAAAAAGCGCACAAGACAGGGACAGTCTTACCGACGTACCCCAACCGTCACACTAGTGAACCCAAATCAAAGTAGGCAAAGGGTATCGATGAATTTCACCCCGATCGAAATTCACCCACTGCGGATGGGAATCAACCCGCCTTGTCGTGCTTCTGCGCGAAACCTTATATCCGCTAACTTACTATGGAAGTATATAGAGTTCAAATCGAAGTGTCTGTGTCCTTCGAATCGATTGTTCGAGACTGTCCCCACCTCCGGCACGCCGGATATGCGCGTGCACTGATAGTTACGAAGAGCAAGGAGTTGCAATGCCAGTTCGGTTAGTGCAGAGCTCGTGTGCACGTACAAGCTTTCAAAATACTACAGGACACTGATAAGGTCCCTTAATTATTCGCCTTGAAGGCGAAAGCCAATTTCTTTTTTTTTTTCTAAGTCAATGATCCTCCCTCGCCTGAAAGCTTTCTGCACCTAACGCGGTTTTGCACGGCCTCCGTGATCGGAGGCATAGCTTTCTGCACCTCGCCTGGCTTTGCACAGCCTCCCTCCGTGATCGGCCCACATTTGAACAAGCGACGACGTCACGTCGTGGCGTTGTCAGTGTTACGTCGTAGTGAGGCCACAAGCTTCCCCAATATGTGACATCACGATGACGTCATAGAGTAACGTCGCCATGTGATGACGTTTTGCATCACTCGTTTGGACGCCGACGGTCAGTCTTCGCGTTTGATGAGGCATCCAAGGTAACTTGTTTCCTGTACACTAATACTCTAACAAGCAGGCCTTTCGGTGACTGCCCGCAAACATTGTGTATACATACGGGTATATCGCTTACTTTTTTGCATGTTTATTCCAATGCATTCATCACCCTTTTGTTCTTGGGCCCTGTTTATGTAATGGTCCTCTCATAACAAGACACAAACCAGCGCGTAGGCAGCTTAAGCGTCACGTTAAGTATACGTATTATCACAGACTGTCTATGCTGTCACGTGTTCACTCAGGGAGTCACAACAGACACGCACTCAAGCCTTCATTCTTCTCCTCTCTCTCTATTTTGGGGCAAGGGAGGATGGGCTACAAGTGGCGCGACATTCCAACCTCTAACCCCGGGGAAACAATGAACATACAAGTAATAAGACCTTCCCTTCACTAAAGCACGCGTAGAAAAGAGAAGCCGCACCGAGCGAGGCGACAAACACGCATTGGAGCGTGCAGGAATTCCCGAGCCGTGCTCGCTCGGGGCACGCCACAACTACCAGCAGCAGCGGCGGCATCATCAGCGGCGTCATCATCGTCGTCATAAGCGGAGCGCGCATGCAACTGCACAAGCGTCGCGGTCACGTGCCGCCACCTTTTGTTCTCTCGCGGTATCTCGCGGACGACGAGGTTGAGCCGACGACTGCGGCGGCGCGGAGTACCGTGCAGTACACTACTATACGTGACTTTCGCGCCACTCGGCATGATCATACTACACTTCGACCCGGTACTACCGCAGTAAAATCCGGAGTCTACAGTAACCCGAGCCCACTACTGGGGATAGGGATATCGTCGGAAGTACTCTCTTAAACAGGTCCGGCGTTTCATGGTTAATGAACCGAGTAGCCGCCGCCGAACGCCCCTGTCATTCCTATACACAAATATGCGTAGCTTCGTGCCCATGCGTGACCTGCTTTGTAGCCTCATTTCCTCATCCTCGAGCAATGTGGTCTTACTAACCGAAACGTGGCTTGATTCATCTATTCTGCTATAATGCACGACACTCAATCAACGAAACATCTGTGGCACGTACTTTATTCCACATCAGCATGCAAACGGACAAAGACGAGTTCAATCGTATACCGCGAGCGTCACGAGCCGGCTGAGCCGCGCTCCTTGCTGGTGATGATGATCGGAGTCTCAGATGCACTTTCCAAGGCAGGATTAAGAGGCTTTGTGCAGGTGAGCAGTGTGAGGGCTGTAGGCAAAGTGCATTTATGGCGTAGTCTTTGACGAAAGAGTGGGTGTACTAGCAAGAAGACGCCTTCGTTTGCGCTGGAACAGCGCCTTTCCGCGGCTTCTACACTACCATATACGTTGCATTGCTACGAAAGGCGAGAACGCTATCGCGAAGTCACTGTCCGGAGAATCGAGTCGAGCGCGTAGCTCGCGGTGCTAGTGTATGTGCATAGGACGTC
Source organism: Rhipicephalus microplus (assembly GCF_013339725.1). Lineage (NCBI taxonomy): Eukaryota > Metazoa > Arthropoda > Arachnida > Ixodida > Ixodidae > Rhipicephalus > Rhipicephalus microplus. The sequence goes on from NC_051165.1 coordinate 170,176,042, forward strand.
TCGAATTCATTGAGGGCGTCGACGTGGCGGAATGCGGCCTATGCAGGAATTTGTGAATGTCGCCCAGCATGCCGCATAATGTCTGGTGCTGTTGAATTCCGTCCTCCCTCTATATATAAGTCCCCTATCGGCAACGTGTCCGTCACTGATCTCACAACTTTCCTTTCTTTCTATCTCATGATGCAATAATCCATTCTATCTTTCATCTTTATCTTAATCCACGTTTTTGGCAAGGCAAGACTTCAGTAGCTGCATGCAACAACGACGTTCATGCGTTTACGTCCACGTATGAGCTAAATGTGGCAACGAAGACATGACAAGCCACCTCGATAATAATAATAAAAAAGAGGTGGTTGATCCATTTCTTTAGGAATCGGTATAACACAAACGTGAAACGTGTCCTCGCAGAGGTAGTTGATCGTTCATTGCACATTGTTTTGCCCTTGTGAAAGAATGAATGCTACAGAAACAAATTAAAATGTCACGCGAAAAAGGGCAAGCAACTCGAAACTTGCAGCGCGCAACTCAAGCAGAAAGCACGCACTAAATGAGCATACACAGGACGAGCGCAGGCAAAACAAAACAAAAAAAAACTGTCAAAGCTCGACACTTAGAACACACTGCTCAAACAGAAAAAAAGACGTACGAAACCAACCCACGCGTATACATTGGACGAGCGCGAATAACTGTCACAATTCTTACTTTTTCATGTAGGAGCAGCGTGCTCCTTTCGTGAACGCGGCCGCGGCAGCGAGCGAAGCAACTTTTGTGCTCTCCCGAATCTCGAGTCTGATAAGCGCGCGCGCAGGAGAGACCACGCTCAGTGCAGGCGGTGCTTACTGAAACGCGAGAGGCGACGGCCCTACAGAGCGCGCCCAATGCGAGCCCGTCGCGCCATCTTGTTGCTGATGACGAAGACGCGCTGAAGTTACGGAGCTCAGAGGACTCTCAAACGGTGTATGGTGTATATAAATAGCTTGCCGTTAGCAAATCGGAGAATGTTCGCTCCGTGGTACAGTGGTTAGCGTCGCGCGCTGAGGAGCTCGACGTCGCTGGTTTGACGCGCTGCTGCGAAACTATTTTTTCTTTTTCTTAGCACTAAGTTAGTATAAATTTTACAACGTCATATCCGTCACGGAAATACGTCAGTGGAACGCTGAAGTGGACGCTGGCATAAAACACTTTCCTGTTAAAAGAATAATGCAGTGTGGTATCAGAAACAGCTTCGACGACAAGCGAGCAGTGGAGACAGCATCAGTTATTCGAAAATGGCGCTCAGAAAAACGCATGCGACTGTGCAACATCGAGGGCCGCATTCGTGTACACTCTCCGGCGCCGGGGTTTTCGCGTACGACGCCGCCACCACCGAAATCTGGAACTCATAACAAACATTCGCCTGAAAGTCAGCTCGAGCCACTAGACTCAGGTGCATTCGTTTGAGCATGCACACTTCATCGTGTTTGAGTATATCACGCTATCTGCACTTGTAATAGTTACCCAGCACGTTCGTAACGCGCTTCCACCAGCAAGAAGCTACGGCTCGTGCCCCGACTAACCAGCGTTGCCAAATGAGGAGCGTTCCCAGCCGAACGCACTGACACGTACGGGGGGAAGAAAGACGACACACCGCTGCACTACGGCAATCAACTGAACTATACCAGTTGTCAATCTTGTCAGTCCGTTTCGCTGCAAGCCCTCAGCGCGATGTGCAGCGAACTGTGTAGCTCGAGCAAGCACTGTCCTCGGCTTTGGACGGCACTGCACGGTATACTCGTTCTTCTCGCTCGTTTTGAGTGCGTCGCGCGCGCCCTCTTGCGACCGCGAAGAAATGTACTCCGAACCTTGCTCCAGCATATATGAGAGGGCGAGAGTGTATTGTGTATGTCGCGTCGTGTCGCCACGCGCTGTGGCGTATTCAAAACGCCAGAAAAGTGTGCACAGTCAAGCTTGCGAGCGCGGTTTTCCATTTAGGAAGCCGGGGAACGAGTATAGGCCCACAGGGAATAAACGGCGCGCATTTAAATACCGGGTGCATTCCTGTGACAAAGCGAGCCTGCTTTAATGGGACGACTCCTCGTTGACCCCGTTGCATTATGCCATCTATTTTCGCGCGCGTGTGTGTGCGCGTGCGTGATGAAACAGAAGCATCTTGGCGTAGTAGATTCATGAAGTCGAATGTAATATTAGAGTGTGCGACCAGGGGGCGCAGACGAGCGAAGGTTCGCAGGCTGTCTTGTTCTGTATGTGTGCATGCACAACAGGCCGGAATGCTTTACGACCGCGAGCTTACGCGTATTTTAAAGCGAAACGGAAGCCAGACTGGTGCCACCTCCTTCACCTTGCATAAACTTGACACACGGCAACGATTATGTGCTAAGACTCTCTATCGCAGTTCGTCTTCTTTTCCCGCTTACCCAGCTTTGTGTTCAAGATGGTGAACCTCGGCACGAACCTTGCAAAGGCAGCTGCCCTGCGGTGAAGCCGCTCTTATCTATACCTGCCCTTAGACAGTATCGTATCAAAACTATAGAATTTTACTGTGGTTTATTCAAGCTCATCGCTTGCATCGCCCCGCCGCGGTGGTCTAGCGGCTGAGGTACTCGGCTGCTAACTCGCAGGTTGCGGGTTCAAACCCCGGCTGCGGCGGCTGCATTTCTGATAAAGGCGGAAATGTTGTAGGCCCGTGTGCTCAGATTTGGGTGCACGTTAAAGAACCCCAGGTGGTCGAAATTTCCGGAGCCCTCCACTACGGCGTCTCTCATACTCATATGGTGGTTTTGGGACGTTAAACCCCACGAATCAATCAACCTTTGTGTTTTGTGCTTTTAACAGCTAAACGAACAATGTTACGGTATAACGGATACGCATGAAAACGGTCGGGCTGATGCCTACGATGTCTCGTGGCCTTACTAATTCACATCGCGATTTACAAAAGCAAGGAAACATCGGCTTAACAGCCCAATACAGCGGCGCGCAGATGTCATACGGAAAATAGCCAGTACGTAGCGAGGTTGCGGAAGACGGCGATGGCCAACTTCTCGGTGAAGAAACGAGAGACGATCGTTCTGGCGGTGGTGGTTGATGCGGCGGCGGCGTCTCCCATTAGCATTCCGCTGCTCGCAGGAAGTGAACGCCCGGCCGGCGGACGCCCAAGAATGTGTGCCTCGGCCGAAGAAGAAGAAGGAACGTGCGGACGCTTTTCCTCGCGTCACGCGCATCGCGATACCAAACGGCGTTCTTCGAAAGAAGCGTGGCCTCTACGGCGTGTTCCGCGCTCCCGAAATCGCTTCCGGCCACTGTATAGTGTAGGCAAAAAGCGTGGCCTTGGAGATCCGATCTCGGTGCTTCGAAAAAGCCGTCACCTTCGACTGCATTTTCGCAGCGATTGCTCCCAAAGAGAGATAAAAAAGAATATTCGGCTATTTTTCAACCACGCTCTTAGCTAAATAACTTAAATTATTCGAACTGCGGACTTTTCCTTTTCTGACCCCTTTTCTTACTCGGAAGTTGTATATATCGAATGAGATATTGTTTTAAATCGTGTTCTATACACGTCTCCGCCTTGTGTTTCACTGCCCGGTTTAAACTATTTGCTTCCTTACGTCCTTGCGTTCTGCCCCTCCCCCCTCCCTCTTCCTTTTTTTGTTTTTCCCTAACGTATAGGCTGAAAAAATCGTTTTCTTTTGTGCGCTCTGTACTCGTTACGCAGATGATTCTGTGTTATACGAACATCCAGTCCGTTATACGTAGTTTCAGCACTGCTTTCCGTCCGTCGTTATGACGTCGTACAAAGTGACGTCACATGAGTATGTCCTCACATGTTATCCTCGCTTGGTCAAAAGGTGAACCGATCCCTGAGGCAATGCGAAACCAGGTGAGGTGAAGTAAGCTTGCAATGCCTCCGATCACGGAGGCAATAGAAAGCCACGTTAGGCGAAGAAAGCTATCGGAGCGGAGCGTAGAGGGATCAGTATATATCGACCAAAGAGAAAAAGAAAGATTATGGTTTTCATCTTCGAGTCGTCCTAAAATAAAACATAAGGCATAGAGGTTCCTATCAATGCATTAGAGGGAATCTTTGGCGCGAGTGTCAATGGGGGCTGCGACGCATGGCACTGCATCGAGCATGAGAATTATGGGTAGTATGCGGATTTGCCTGATCCCCGTACTTCTGGCTCCGTTTTGGGTGGTGTGACTAGAAGCTGTTTTGTCACGACAAAAAAAAAAAAAAAGAAAGTGTTCGGCTGTCGCGCTTCACCATCTTAATCTTTTAGGTTTATACCATTCCGAATTGGGCCACGAAGTTCGAAACTAAAAGGGAAACACTGCAATAAACGTAGCCGCAAGTGCTATTCGCCGCCCGCAAGTAGGAAGACTAGGCAAGCCCTTAATTGTACTATACTGATCATTCTCACGGTCGCTGAACGATAACAGCGCCAGAGTATACACCCTGTAGTTAATTTTAGGAAACTCTGTGGCATAAGGCACATAGGAGTGCCTGAGCGCCGCTTTCGTCGTCCTGGTCCACGGCGTGCAAGAACGCAGCCGAGCATGGCGTGTAAACACACGCACCTACAAAGCCGGAGTTCGGATTTGCGCGTTCAGTGTGCTCGAAAGTGAAGCACCAATTATCGGCCGATTCTCCCCTCGCCTGCGCCGCCGCTTCTTTCCTACCTCGCTTCTTTTCTATCGATTAAACACGACAGGCCGATACCCTGTCATTACGTTGAGCAAGACGGGGGTCACCCGAGCATGGCTTTCTGCGAGGTTCGCTTCTTTGCCGCAGCGACGTGTTTTTTTTTTTTTTTAAGGACGCCAACGACGCGGTGATGAAGAGGCGGAATGAACGAAGGCCTCGTATACTTGAAAACACGGAGGAATAAAAAATGGGGAACGTCACGTGATTCAGCTATAACATCGGCAAGACAATCTCCTCTGACGCCTTCTTTTGAGACCAACCAGCGCGCAGTGCCCGCTGGGTAAGATCAGGCCACCACGGCATACGCTACCCTAACGAGGCGACCAATAGTAGCGCTTGAATTTTACGTAACCGTAGTTTATTTCTCCCTTAATTAAATTTCTTATGAGTATACGATTCAAGATTGTCACGAGACGCACCGTGTAATCCGTTTTTACCATTCGTAATATCAGGTGCACTAAAGTGAAACAATAGCTTAGGCGAATAAATTGTGCTCTGAAAACTCTAGTGTGATTAATTTTCCCGCCATAATTTTATTAATAGATGATAAACTCAAACGTTTCACTTTCAAATATGTCGCCGGCGTCACCAATAGTGAGGTAACGGATTTCGAAGTGTCTGTTTTGTTGTTGTTTTGCTTCACCGAAATTATTTGTATGTTTTTATCGCATGTCTCTGGCCCCCTGAGAAGACAATGTACTGATGTGTCACTTTTTTTTTTTTTTTGCCCATTATATAGGAACTACGTAGACCCCGCTAGACGCCGTCAAAATACACAATGGTGTCAAGGTGGCGTCGCTTTTTTTTTTTTTGCACGCCTTACCAAGCGTCTTCTCGCAACAAACTTTTTTGTTATCGCGAAAGAGTAATTTACTAAATACGAAAAAAAAAAGTTTTTTTTTTTCCTGTCTAGTGTCTTTTTAAAAAACGAAGATGTTCGAGCAGGCCAGGGAGGGGGGAGTAGAGGCGGTAAGGGTGAGAGATGCGTACAGGATCTGCGCAGCATTTTTTTTTTTAACCCGAGCAGCTTTTTAAAGCCACACCACACGCAACATGGGACGACCTGCAGGTCATCCGCACGCGAGGGCGCGCTGAAGAAGCACACGGCTGCACGTATGCTGCCCCGCTGAACGGCCCGACGCCCGGTCGGGCTTCACAGCAGCAGCGGGGGCATTCGGCCCGTAAATTACAAGCACACACACACTCTCCTCCACCCCTTCTCCGGTTCCAAGCGTGCAGCACCGAGCAAGAAGCGGCCACGAAGGCATCGTCGTTTGTCTTTCTTCCTCGAAAACCACTACCACCCCAAATTTTACGTCGTGAGTGGTTAAGAGGGATGAGGCGTCTCCGCCGCGGAGTCTACAGACGATGAGCGAGGCGTTTCGTGTTTTTTTTTTAATTACGTTTCTCTTAAACGTCATTATCCGGATATTTTGAGACATAGTTGCGAAAGCAAACGCAAAACGAAGGTTGGTTATGTGTATCATTTACGGTACGACCAATCGCCGAACCTGTCCTGTCCAGGACCGGTTGGTTGTGTTTGAGCTCTCAGCAGGGAAGGTGGTGGCGAATGGAATGTCATTATTGTAACACTACACACGTGCGGGTGGCTTCAGCGGATGCTGTCGATCACACAAACGGGAGCTATATCTCTCGAGATATTTTCGGAGCATGTAATCTTATTAAACTGAACTGTTGAGATGCGCAGCTCTGCAATAGATGGCGCCCACAAGTGAGCCCGAATGGGGGGTAGGAACACTGCACCCTTTAACACCTTCCTGGGCACTGCGTTCTTATCGTAAAGGCCTCCGTGGGAGGAGATTGTGAATGGAGAAGAGGGGGCGGGTGGGGGGGTGCGGTGAAATGTCACACTTCGCCTAACATTCCACCCCATCTCATGGAAATTGAGAATCCATCGATGTTCAAATCTGATACAAGTAGTTCGGGTCGCTACGGGTTCTGAAGGCAACCCAGCACGTTGTGTGCTATAGAGTGGTGTCGTTTCTTCTTCTTGTAATACTCAAACAACGTTTTGCTCTGACATACAAACCAAGACGATAGTTATAGCGCTAGAACAAAACGACGACACGAAGGACACAAGAAGGATCCTTCTTGTCCCTGTGTCGTCGTTTTGTTCTAGCGCTATAACTATCGTCATGCCATACCAACTAGCCCAAGCTGCCACACTTCTAAGGTACAAACCAATTTCGTCTTGTATGCGTACGACGCGCTGATCACAGTATCACGCACTCTATGGACAAGAAGTTGATTTTTTTTTCGTTCTCGATTTGACTTGCCTGCCAATCAAGGGCTGCAGCAAACTACGTCATTTCCTCCCCTCACAACCAAGCACTTGTTCTCCCCCTTTCCCAGACGCCCACACGTGACAAAAAAAAAAAAGAAAGGCTCTCAGTGTACCCGTCGTCAGCGGCAAGCACACTAATTTGAGGGAATGCAAACAACCACCGGCGCCGAGAAAAAAAAAAAAAGAGACAGACTAGGCGACGACGCAGCGCGCCGTGCACAGCAAGCAACGGGCGCCCGAAAAAAAACCATGCACCACGCCTGGGCTCCCCGCTGAGCTCGCTCCATTCCCAGAAACACGCACAACGCACGTGAGGAAACGGAGCATCTGGACCGGGAAACGGGCGTCTCTGCGTGGCCAGCACGCCTCTCACACCCCTCCACCAAAGGGACACGAAAACAAAACCATCGATGTCTGCCAGTAGAAATAGAGAATATAAAAGAAGATAAAAAGAAATACAGAATAGGAAAAGAAGAGAAAGAAAAAAGATGTGGTAGTCGATCCGGTGGGGTTTCTGCTGCTGCCGCTCCTAAGGTATACTCTGTAGAGTGAGTACCACGGCCGTGGAGAGTACTCTGCAAATGCAAGGTTTCCAGAGAAAGCGGAAAAGACAGGTCACGAGGACGCCTAGCACCACGTTGCCGCACTTTCTACGCGTTTGAGGCTCGTTTTCCCTAGTTTTACAGAGCTCCGTCGCCCGGAATCCGCACTCGGCAATCATAGAAGTTTGAACTGTACACCTACACAGTATTTGCGAACTTGCTCGTGCGTGAGGCTCGTGTATGTGCTCCCACTGCGGATGCTGTAGCTGCTGGTGGCACTTCCGATCGCCACAATGCGAGGTTATTTTGGAGCTTCCGGGTGAGCACTTGGGACATGCAAATAAATTGTCGCCGGAACAAAGAACAGCGCGCTGTTTTCGCAAACATCGACGACAAGCTCCGCTTGAACCGATTTATACAGTCCGTCTGTAGGGATAAGCGCATATTTCTCGTGTGTGCGTGCGCGTGTTAGTTAAATCAGAACTCTTAAGGCAACGCGCGACCGCGACGAATCTAAACAATCGCACTGAGATACCCCGACCCGATAGCTATGGACAACCATTCGAACAATTATGCTTTGACTGTCGGGATAGCGAACGTATCATCATCTGCTGCGCCCCCTCCGAAGACAATGTCGAGACTCCATGGAGCAACAATGAAGCGAAGAGAAAAAGGACCAGAGACAGTAAGTAGCTGACAAGAAAGAAAGTAACACTTCTAGAGTTACCGTATACCCTTAGGTAGCATATACAGTAACTCTAAATCCTTCTGCAGTCTCCGCCCAATATGCCGCGCCAACAGGTGAACTCCCGAGGTAATGAAAAGCTGATGACAACATCTGTCGATATAGTGTTTCATTTGTCTCTTCAGAAGACTCATAGGCGAGCCCGCAGCTGTCTCGAAAGTGAGAACGACCTACACCTTAGAATGGAGCCGCACGTTAGGCGCGGGGTAATGGCGCCATCATCGAAAAAGTGATGTCCAACAAGCATCCCATCTTCCGGGCGCTTTTTTCATTGCATGGGGCGCGTTCTTTTTAGACCAAGGCAGGTCGTTAGATGAGACGCGCATGCCACAGGTGCGACGTACACAAATGTCAACAAGTTTAATGAAAAGAAAGGAATATGGCGCGCTTCCGCCATGTTGGCCGTATACCATCTCTCTATTCTTCAGCCCGTCGTCCGTCGTCTGCTAGAAAATGCCCTGCGGAGTAGACGACAGCGTGGGATATGGATAGCTTGCAGCCGCAGTGCTCGCTCCCTTCCAAATGGGAGACGCATCGGGGAGGAGAGAAAGCGTTTGCCTGTGAGAGGAGGAAGAGGAAAACTTCCGTTGGCGAAGGTAAGGCGACGTGCTTTATATAATACACCGGCCGGCGCGCGTTCGCGAAACAAAACCGACAGTGGCGAGAACAGACGGCGCTACCGTAAGCAGCACCCGACGACGGTAGCAGCACCGTATGCAGAAAGAAGTGAAAAAGAAAAAAGCCGTGGGAGAGCAGACGGCGCGCCAGATGTATGCTCCTTCAGCTGCAGGGGAAACGCAACACTCCCGGCGACGACGTGAAGAGGAGGAGGAAGTAAATAAAAACAAAGGAAGGACGAGAGAAAGGCGCATGAGAGAGGGCATAGACGAACGACTCCTCGTGTTCCCCGAGGAGCAAGCAGTGGCGGCGGTCGCTAGTGCCGGCGGAGAAAAGAAGCCAGTCTAGCTTGCTGCTGCTGTTGCCGCTGCCTCGCAGCCGAGTCGCTGAAACGCGTGGCGGCGGCGGCGGCTCCGGTGATGCGAGACGGTGGAACTCGCCGTGCTTCGACTATTTCACTACCCCGCCTGCCTGCCTGCCTTGCTTTAGCCCGTTCGCTAGCGCTGCTCGCGTGTTTCACCTGTTTCTGCCCCGTCTTTCCATCCTGGAAGACCCCCCCCCCCCCAAAAAAAAAAGGAATAAAAATAAAATAAAAAGCGTTTTTTTCATCTCTCCACCAAGAGGGCGAGCGTGCCTCTCCACCTCCTCCCCGAACGTCTTCCCCGTTGTTCATCTCTCGGTCGTCATTCTTTTTACGCACGAAAAACACCGGCTGTAAGCCAGCCACGCGATTTTGATTCGTCCCTGCGCGCGCGTCCGTTGTGGTCGGAGCCAGACCGCAGCCCTCTCTTCTTCCTCTTCTCGCGCGCATATCCTCTACCTCCTCTCGTGCACCGCCTCGAGGTGAAATAAGAAGAAGATGCATTCCACGTCTTCACCGAAAGCGGTGGCGGCACCCTTTTTGCCGCGCATCCAGCAGCTCTGAGGAGTAACCTCAAGCAAGCGGCTGCGAATCACGCAAACGTGCGCGCCCTCGGAGACTCCTTGCGCGCGTGCAACCGGTCTCTCTCTCACTTCCTCTACGTCGCCATCTTCCTCTACTTCTCGAGCCCACAAAATATGTGCCTCCTTCGCCGAGAGTTCAGCGTCTTCGCAGCACCACTGGTGTCGTCTGTTAACGCCACAAGAAGAAGCGAGGGAAGCTCGAGCGGTGTCGTCTGCTCGGAGAGATTTTTCGTTAGTCTGCTATACAGGCTGCCATATTACGTCATCGGGTGCTCGCTTGCCGTGAGATATACTGTGGACCTTTTCGGTAACCTCCTCGCTGTGTCTTTCTTATGCGCGCGAGCTGGGCAGGATCCCAATCCATCGGAATTAGCGCGTCGTCTCGAGAGAAGACCGCTCGCTCCAAAGAGGACGCCGACATTGATCCGACGCCAGCAGGTTCCTTCCTTTTTTTTTCTTTCTTCCGGTAAATCCGCGTTAATGCCGCCTGACTACCTGCTTCTGAGCTCCAGCGGATCCTCTGTATGCGTATACACGAAGGAAGGGAAAGAATTCGGGGACTCGGGTCGGTATTTATCTTTGCGAAAAATCCCCACCACCCGTACCGTAAAACTAGTATTCCGCCGCTCGTAATTTAGTTGCATCAGCTCCGTTTTCGTGGATCGGGCTCTGGTTCGTGTGGTTGTGATGCCAGAGACATGCCTGCTCGAAGTCGAACTAACTACGATGCGAATTTCTTTCGCGCGGAAGGGTAGTACACGGAAAGGTAGTGCCCTTAAATCTTTATTTACACAATTTAGGAAGCCACGAGGCAATCACTTCGATGCCGAGCACTCGTGTGTGCGGAGCACTTCTCTAAGGATAGCAACGTTAGACCCAATTCGTTTGTTTGTTTGTTTTTTTCATGACGCCACGGCGCGGGTTCTCAAACACATGACCCGCGAACCTTTCACCTGTGGCCCACAGCCTGCACGTGAGTGTCTTCGTGTCACATGTTTTTTAAATAAGTATGTTCATCACCTGCGCGGACATGACTGGCTTCAAACATTCTTTTCGTGAGAAAAATTCACGTGACTACCATGCGTTGCAACATATATAACAACGAACCGGAAAGCTCTACATTCCAGGATTGGCTCAACACATTTCAGTCATTCTAGAGATCGGTATCGATGTCTCTCGAATCCTGACGCCACATTCCCCCCAGAAACGATTCGCGTACGAGATAGTGAAAACGCTTTCTTTTAAAATTCCAACGCTGGCCGTAATCTTTTCAATCTCAACGTTAGCCGTCGATGCGGCTGCCACAAGCGGGGTTCGACCCCGCGACCTTCGGGTCGGCAGTCGAGTAAAACGGCAAAGGGCAGCACAGGAAAACGATCGATCGATCGATATCGATATGTGGGGTTTAACGTCCCAAAACCATCATATGATTATGGGAGACGCCGTAGTGGAGGGCTCCGGAGGTTTCGACCACCCGGGGTTTTTTAACGTGCACCCAAATCTGAGCACATGGCCTACACAGCATTTCCGCCTCCATCGGAAATGCAGCCGCCGCAGCCGGGATTCTATCCCGCAACCTGCGGGACAGAAAAACGAGGAAAAAGAAATAAGGGAGGGGTGGGGATTACAGTAAAAGTGCTAAGCGTAGATCTCGAATAAAACAAAGGGGTGTTGAAGGCGGTCCCTATTGCGCCCAAGGATGTTTAAAAAGAATTGCTAGAATAAAAACTACGCTTACGAAAGCTTTTATCTTCTTTCTCAGGAATTGTTAAGCAACAGAACTCAAGAGGAAAAAAAAAAGTCAGTTCCGTGTTTCTCTCAAATGTTCTGGACGTGGAATTAGATGAGTTCCAAGCAGAATGATTAATTATACATAACGTATGTATATTTTCCAATATACTTGCAATCTACGGGCAGTTAAGAAATGAAAAAAAAAAAAGAAAAGTTGGCGGCTGCTCATTTACGTAACTCGTTTCTCACGAATAACGTCGCACTCCTGACTGCAGGAAGAGGGAAAAAAAAGAAAAAAAAAACATCAGCAAAAGGAGACGTTCAGTTTACGGAAGAACCTTCCTTTGTACGCACTGTACATACGTCCTCCGCGACACCCCGCGGCGAGATACATTGTATTTCATTCCGAGTTGCGTGAAAATGACTAAAACGTTCGGCAGCAAGTAAAAGAATGAACTGTGTACGCCGACCCGTCGCCTTCAACGAAGCCGACAACGAAAATACTCGCACGATGGCTCGCAAATCGATGTGCCTGGTTTTTCTTATACGCGTACCTATACACCAAGAAATTGTTACGACGACGTTTTTCATTTTATGTACACTTTCAGTCGACGCTTAGAAACGTGAAACGTGTTCTGTGGGGAAACGTGATAACGGGAAAAGGAAAGACGAAACGAACACGTATGAAAGAAATAAAGAAAGAAGGAAAGAAAGAAAGAAGGAAGGAAGGAAGGAAGGAAGGAAGGAAGGAAGGAAGGAAGGAAGGAAGGAAGGAAGGAAGGAAGGAAACGAATGGCGGTGATGGATGACATACCCACATACGCACATATTTTACTGCACCGCGTTCTCATGCGCGGGAAATCGCTGCTTAATATACGTATACGCAGCCCAACGGTGAAAACAATAACAAAACCAGCGAAACGAAAAGACAACATTACATAATAAAGGGACACTGAAGACAAACAATGACTTGGTTTAGGTTGACGAACTGCACTTTGAGAACTCCGATCTCACATGTCTCTCTATCATAAACTTATTATTGATTATTGAACCCTGATTCTCCCCGCTAATGCGGGGAGAATCAAGGTTGAAGTTTCGTTTTTAAATGTCGCGCCGGAATCTTCGCCGCATGTGACGGCAGAAATTTCGAAATGTATTTTTTTTGTCTTTTTGCGGCCTTGGCTGGATGAAATTTTCTGAAGCTACGTATGCTAAGTCTATTTACCTCATTTTTTTATCGATTAGAAGCTAAACGTAGGACCCAGTAGACGGCTTCCGTATCTATAACGTCACGGTTTTTGGCGCGGGAACCTCAAGGTGGCGTCCCCACCCGCATTTTCTATTCAGTCGCTTTCTCGCTTACCAATCGTCCTGTCGCTTTAAGGGTGGCGTTTGTACTTTGCCAATACTTGTACTTTGCCAATAAATTGTACTTTGTCAATACGCGGAACATCGTTTCGCTCTTTAGTGTCCCTTTAAGGTTCAACGTAGCCGTGACTACAATTTTTTTTTCATATATATATATATATATATATATATATATATATATATATATATATATATATATATATATATATATATATATATATATATATATATATTGATGCCTTCAGGCATGCCAGGGGTTATATTGAAAAATACCTCGTGTCTACGTGACGTCAGCTGAATGTTTCACACTCGCTGTGATGGCTTCCAGGTCCACATTCACCGCCGCCGCATGCACGATTGGCGGAGCATCGGACGCGTCATCCGAAGGTCGTAGGTTCGGTCCCTAAGCGGCTTCTTCATTCGTCGACATCGATTCTTTACCGTAAATGTCAGAATTACACTGCGCTACCGTTAAAGAATACAAACTGATTTTTTTTTTTAGGTTGTAGTGAGGAGGAGGAAGGAGAAGGAAGCAACAAAAGGGGGAAGGCAGGGAGGTTAACCAAAAAGACATCCGGTTGGCTACCCTACACTGGGGGATTAGACAAGGGGACCAGAAAGATGAGAAAGAGGGAAGAGAAGGAGAAGAAAAAATGGGGAGAGACTGACAGTAATTTCACTGCAGTGTGTAGAACTCCACCGCATGTCAGAGGCGTTCACACAAGCCCGTCTTTCCCAGGAAACACAGCAGGGCTTTCACTGCCTTGTGGGCTGTCGAGGCATGTGGACGTTACTGTCATAGCATTAACAGGTACACAACACTATATGATCTCTGTTAGGTTGTAGTTAACAGTTAGATAACACCACATAACCAACCATGGGCCAACCAACATTAGCCAACCACCTATAAAGCACGCCTCTAGCTCGCCCCCCTTTGCACTCGATAACATCTTTCTAACGAAGTGTTTCTTTAAAAAATGACTTCATTTTTAGTGAAAACTTATGTTTTATAACAGCGGAAATGACGAATTTTTTACTCCTACTATACTTCGCAAATGTTTTTTTTTTCTTTTGTTTAACTTACGCACTGAAATTTGCTGGGTATTCCGCTTAGTTATAGAACTCATGGGACAAGCATCGCATTAAAAAAAGCCTTGCTGTCTCGGCGGCCATGAACCCCTCTTCCCGAAGGAGTATAGAAAAAGCTTGTTCTCGTTTTTTTTTTAGGCTATATACAGCATTCTTAAGTAAATGAAAGAGTAAAAAAAAACGAAAGTGACAAAGAATACGAAACTCGCGAGGAGATAAGCGAATGAGAGACGGCTGATATCGAAGAATGAGAATTACGTGAAACACGCTAAGGAAAGAATCGATAAGGGATTAAATGCAGTTCTTCTATCGAGTAAGCGAACTCGAGAAAGAGGAGGGAAAGGGGGCGGGGGAGGAGAGGACCCGTTCCAGCGGGAAACATCGAGCGCGAGAGACGTTTCGGCCAACGGAGAACGACGACGAATATGATTAAAAGCCTGCTCCGAGTTTAAAATCTCTTTCGCGCCCCCTCTCTCTCTCTCACTTCCGTGCCACCGACAGCAGTGGCAGGCAGCGCCAACGTTACTAGTGGGCAGCGCATCGTCTCGTGTATCATCCGCCAGGAATGTCGCCCGGGACGCAGCGAGTGGCCGCTAGATGGCGGCGCTGAGGTCGGTCGACAAAGAGATAGACACGCAGCAGTCGGATAAGGGACATCACCAGCACTACCGCATCGTGAAAAGGACGTCCACTCCAGATATGAAGGGGCCGAAAAAGAAAAGGAAAGAAACGGTTTTGTTTTTTTCGGGAACGACAGCCCACATGTTACATACAGTGCTGGAGAAAGCGGATGTGTTATGTATATAAACGGGTGAGATAGACTGTTGAAAAGGGACGACCGTTGAACTGGTTGGCGTCGCACTTTAATAAAGGTAAATGAGCGCAGAAAGACGAGACTGACATTTATATTGAGAAAGAGAGAGTGTACCTTTCTGCGCGTTGTGTTCGCGGAAAACACCCTTGGAATATACAGGTCTGGGCCATCATGACGACGGCAAAAATGCGCTTGGAGTGTTCATGTAAGTACTTTCGCTATAAACGACACACGGGCTGTAATAGAGATTGCACACATAACTAACGAGATTGTTGTTTGCGTGCATACGATCTTATCGCGGCACTGTGAGATGGAAGACAAACGCTGCCGTTACAAGAGTGGACACCTTACGCTACAGCGTCCACATTACCCAATACTTGCCAACATCATTCAGCCAAAATACGGGAATACTTAGCGGACCTCGGTTCTCACGCGATGGTAGGCAGCTATATAGCTCCACCCAACAGTTTCACGTGCACGCCTATACGAACGTACCTTACACACGTCACCGCTCCGGCAGCGCATTGCAGGACCTGATTGCCTATCTATAGGTCACGCCGTATACATTTTGCCGGTACATAACTTCATGCTCAGTTTCGTGCTTGAGCTAACGCTGTTCATCCGTACTCGCACTCGTGTTTGAGTGCGTCGGAAGTATGTTCCGACTGCTCATGCCGACCTACAACTTAGCTGCGAGACACAGATTTTGAGACTGCTTGAAATATGAAATAAGTCGACTGGTGTGACACATATTCCTCTCAGCACGCGCAAGAAAAGAAAATGAAATAAGAAAGCGGTCTTTTAATTGAGCTAATAATGCGATAAACATCAACCGCGAATTCTTCAGGCTGCGCGGGGCGCATTCTTGAATCTGACAAAAGATAGATAGATAGATAGATAGATAGATAGATAGATAGATAGATAGATAGATAGATAGATAGATAGATAGATAGATAGATAGATAGATAGATAGATAGATAGATAGATAGATAGATAGATAGATAGATAGATAGATAGATAGATAGATAGATTTCATTGTGGGCGCTTGTTCATACAAATGGTCAGGTATTATGTGTTCTCATTTTCTTCCTCTATAATCGTTAATAGCTCCATCTACTTGCTACCCCACAGATCCCCGCCCCGGCCCCTTTACTTCTGCATTTCTTTTTTTTTCTTTTGCATAAGGAGCGTAGTTGTACCACCGACTAAGAAAAGATGTCCAGTATGTGAGAGAAAAAAAACTAAACACTGGTCGAGATTGGTCTCTGAAAGCCGGATGCGAAGAAAAGGAAGAGAGTGCAGTAGTATTTCCAAAGAGTGTTACCACAGCGGAATCCTTTTAAGGCAACAACGATAAGAAATCGACGGTTACAACGGCTCACAGGCACCACCCAGGTATCCCTGCAGTGGCAAATGCCGATGCATCGAAGAAGTAAAAAAAAAAAAAAGAGGTTGAAAAATTCTACGAGCTGCAACGAGAAAAAAGAGTCCGCGAAGGAAGAGACAGGCATCTCTCTTCTTCTGTTTTGAAACAGCGCACGCTCGGATGTGGCTATAAGGCGCAAAATGAAATATTAATAAGTCGACCCCGAAGATATCGGGCGACGCGACAAGCTGTTCGCTTGGGGCGCCTATAGTTGGGACCAATCCATGGGGAGGAGGATATCTGGAGGTACGTAACTGGGTACGCAACTGGGACGGCGAGGGTGTGGGAAGGTCGAGGAATATGACGAATGTTCGATGTCCTTTTTTTTTCTGAGGTTGCGCCGGTTTGCGTGCCCGCGTAGATGTGGTGAAACAGAAAAGGTAAAGGCAAAGGAAACGGTTATGGCGTACACGCATAGGTGGTCGTGGAGGGGGGGGGGGGGGGAACTGGCTATGTACGGTTCGAGCAATGCGGTTCTGGAAGAGACGGCAAGATTCGCGTGTTACTCAGAAAGAGAGAGAGAGGGAAGAGTACAAACTTGGTGTACTTGTCGCAAATCGCGCTCCCCGACGGTATCGAAACGTCGTGTTTTTTTAGAGACACACACAAAAAACGGAATAAGAGAAATAAATGAATCCGAGCGTAATCTCTCTTCGTGTCGAGCGAAGATTACTTTGGCACGTTGTTTATCACTCATTTGACCCCCGCCTGGTTCTGCTTCGCGAAAAAGGAGCGGCCCGGCGCGGGGCGCGCTTTTGAAAAGAATTTAAAGTGAGAAAGTGATAAGGGAGATCCGAAGGGCAAGGTTGAATTGAAGTAGAGAGTGCCTGGATACGCGCGCCCAGAGGCGAACGAGCGCATCGAGGCAAGCGAAATTGAAGTGTACCAGCGCGCCACCTCGTGATCAAACGTCGCGACAATGAGCGATCGCCGACGTCGCCCAGTTAGTCCGGCTCACCTCGAAGTTGCACTCCTTGTGTATATCGACGGTGCGCTTCGATTCAGTATTGATGGATCCCTATATATAGGTAAGACGGTCGTGCAAAACCAGCTCGCGAGCACGCAAAGTGCTTCTCTCGCGCGACTGCGTTCCAGATTGCATGCTTCGTATATAGATGTCTCTTCTCGAAGCAAAGCTCTCAAGACAGGCTGCTTACCTTTCTCTATGTCAAAAGCGTGCAGATAAGTTCGCAAGAACAAGCGGAACCCTTTCTTTTTTTTAGAACGACACGCCGATGGCGCTGGCTGATACTGCAAAGTACTTTTCCATGTTCGTGTCTCGACGTCCGCCGTTCACGCATCATTCATCTGGACTCGTTTAGATGTCAGGTCTCGTGGCGTTAAGAATACTCTACGACTCCGCTTGACTGAAGAGAGTTATCGAAGTGTTAAACGAACTAACAACCATACGTGCATAGGTTTATTATAGACAACTTGCGCTGTAGTGGAGGGGGCATGTCATGCGAATCAGCTCTGAGCGAGCGTGCACTTTTGTGGAGCGAGGCTGTGTTTAAACGCACTTAGAGTTAACCTAAAGGTTCACGGACCTTCACGTGTTCTCTTTCCTTCCTCCTCTTTAAACTCCCTCTCCTTCCATCAGGCGTTAGGGATCCAGCGGTAGCCTTGAAGCTGCATTTCATATGAACACAACGATGAAAAGTTGAAAGCTAGTTGGCATAAGTATTCTTCGTAAAGAAAATGTATAGGCGATCATGAAGAAGGCATAGAAGGCAGGTGTCATCCCTTCTCTTCTGTCCGTATTAGGGCGCCTACGTTACTTTATATTTAACACGAACCCGCCACCTCGCTCGCTGTTCGTGGTCGGCAGCTGAAGATACCACAGCCATTGTGACTCACCGCAAAGGAATTCTATAGCACAGACTTTCACGAGATCAGTGGAGGATTTCCTCGTCATAAATCATGGCGCACTACGGCATTGTTTAGGTCTGCCTGAGAATAGGAATAGACGCGGGGGGGGGGGGGGTGAATTGCAGGGGTTGAATACGAAGTGTTAACCACAGGGTGTTGGCAGTACGGCCGAAGATATACTCGTCGTTTTTCAAGACGAAGTGGGCGGAGTTCTGGGGTCACGCGAAAAGATGGAAGCTGGCGCGTACCGACCCGCACCGCACTTGCACGGATTAACTTCGCTCAAGTTCCTTCCTTTATGTCCAAGGACGCAGGGACATGCACGGAAATAACGCTATTCAACTTCGTTCAGGCGAAAACGGAACGCGGTAGATCGCGTTCACATTTTTTTTTATCGCACTTTTCGACGGCGCAGTTCAAGGAGGCTCTTCACATGGATGCAGAAAGAATTTCCTCGGGCTTATTTACGTTCTGCGTGCGTGCGTGCGTGCGTGTGTGTGTGTGTGTGTGTGTGTGTGTGTGCTTGCGCGCGTGCACCAGTTTGTGCGTTGCGCGTGTTATTGATCGCACTATCCATGGTTCGGTTGTCAGGTACATAATAATAAGTGTCGCGGAATGGATCGGGGTGTCGAGTATGTTTGTTGTTTGTAGCGGGTGTGGGTTGGGGAAGTTTCAGCGAAAAGGCGAGCTCGCCGAGAGAGCTGCATTGTGTTTACACAACGCACCGCCGTAGCGGTTGGCTGCGGACAATGGGGTTACACTGATGAAAAAAGAACACAAAAAAAAGCGGACGTGCACAAAAGCAGCTCCGTTTGTCAATCTACGGTGGCTTTGAATCTGCAACCGCGCAGTGCGGCGTAAAGGAGGAAAGAAAAGAGCCGCATAGGAGAGACTGTTTTCATTTTTTTTTTTTTCATGGATGCACGAGCCAAGGTGCCACAAGCGCTGAAGGAAAATGAAGGTAAGTGTGCCTCCAGAAAAGCGTGAGGCACTATAGATTGGACAACGGAAGCGGCTGAGGTTTTGTCGCGTAGTCTGTATGGGTTGTTGGCAAAGTCTATATAAGAACGTCGGTGGCTGCAAAGCGATTAGTGATCAGTCAGTGTTTTCTTCTCAATATTCCTTACAAACACCGTTGTCGCTTGCTTATATAGATGTACAGCCGCATATTTGGCGGACATACAGATAAAGATGACGCCATACATTCTGACGGCTAATAGTCGGGTCGAATTCGTTCTTTACGTAAATGTGTTTTACTACATGCGCTACGTTTTCTCCTGGAGAGAAACTCAAAGTTAAACGTCCAACAGAGCCACAACACGTCTAAATACGAAAAGAGTATTTTGAGGCGTGTAATATGTAACGACGTACGTGACGTCAATACACACGTCACCTATGTATGCTACGTGTACGTGAAGTTAGCATTAACCTTGAGATGCTCGTAATATCAGTAGCGTAACTTCGCGCCGATTGTTACTACCACAGAGTTTCCTAATATACACTAGAGGGAACTACGGCGCTAGTGTCTGCTCCAACGCACGGCGCTTCAGCGAGCATGGGAATGGTGGGTAGATAGGCACGTTTGTCTAATCTTCGTACTTCTGGCCAGCATTTGCTTCCGTGTGTGTTCGTGTGGCTTGGATCTGTTTTTTCACGAAACGAAACTCAGCAAATGTTCAGCGGTTGTGCTTCACCACCTTATTTTTTCTTTATGCTTACCTTTTCAAACCGGGTCGCGAAGTTCAAAAGGGTTGAATCTTTCTTTGAAAAACAAAATCGAGACACAGCAATAAACGAAGCCGCAAGTACGAAGACTCGGCAAATGTGTGTGCTACCCTGCATTCCCACGGTCGATGGACTATCGCAGCGACAGAGTTCCTTCTATGTTGATTTTAGGAAACTCTATGATTACTACAACATGGCAGCGGAAAAGACGACAGCGAATTGTGTTCACGGCCGCGTAAACATTAGAGAGCTTTAGTACTGCGGAATGGTGCTACGTACGCATCACGCAAGTGCCTTGCGTTACGTGGCGTCGTTTCCCACTAATCGGCTTTTAGTACGCCGTAGAACCCGCGTACGTAACCAGCATGAAGCGTGTTGCGCCATCTGGTAGATCAAAATAGAAGCACGTGTTGTTGACAGCCAATGTGAGCCAATCCAAGTGTTATAGCCAGATTATGGCCATATTTTGAGCCACAGAGCCGGTCGGTGCTTGCCTTCGATGCCGCCATTTTGCAAAACGAAGTCTCGCGCTGTCGCGAACTTGTTCGAGAGCGGCGCGATCACCTGGTACGTACGCACGCACGCATCTCATGCGTGCGTACGTAGCGGCTGCGTACGTGCGATACGTGCGCGTTGCGGTCTGCGCATGCGCACTACGCAGAACGTGGCGTCCTTACGTACGCAACGCCGCCACGTACGCAGCGTACGCAGTACTAAAACTCTCTATTATCCGTTGTCACGGAGTCACAGTTCGGACGCGGGTGACACCTGTTGACCCACGACAGCACTCGCAAGAAACAGACGCGAACGGACTTGGTTTCCGTGTCAGCCTGTACTAACTGCGGGTGGTGTCCCAACGTGGCCGTCGTAGTACGCCGTAAACGTTATCTCGCACGGAACGACGCGCGCGCATCAATTAGGTCATGAGACGAGCAACGCGGCGCGACGTTAAGAGGTCGGAGCTAGTATTATCTTGTATAGCGTTGAGAGAAAGTGCTCGTAAAGAAAGAAGTAGACCGACGCCCAACATATCGCGCCTCGAAATCTTACCAACGTTTAGCACCGTGCTGCGAGCGCGTTTCTCACACACAGAACGTGATATGCGGCACTGCCATTAAACCCGGGTATCTATCTAGGTATGCAGGCTGTGATCGAGTCGCTGTTATTACGTTAACGCAGTCATTCCAACCACGCTGTCTTCGTTCGTCCTGAATAACTGAATTTGCTGCGGAAAATATGAAACTGGGACGCCACTTGCAAAGGATTACATGTTTTTGGTTAGTTCTTTGCTAGAAATAGAGCACGCCCCATCTTCCAGATATGGTAAACACTCTAAGCGTCGTCTATAGCGTGGTTCGCTATTGGACGACCGTATACGACACGCGCGACGGTGGCGGTTTATATAATGCGAACGCTGAAGGTTTGTGACTGCGTTCGCATGGCTATGCTCGCGCATCTTATCAGCGGCGACTTGGGCGCAAAGGCTTGGAGCGTGAGGCTGCCGGCGTAAAATAAGATGTGCTCGACGGACGGGTCTCGGACGACGCTGAGACGGCAGTGTAATCCGGCAGGTTTGCGCGGACAGATATTACCCCTTAGCCTCCATCTTAATCGACAACCTTTACCCCCGTATTCCGGAACCTCCCTTCACTCGACGCTTCGCCTTTACTTGAGAAAGTCGACAGGAGCGCCATCTATAGGCATGGAAAGTAACTGCACATCAACAAAAGTCTGCTGCGATTCTTGAGTAGCGCGGCGTCATTTTCAGCCGAGCGGCGACGCAGTGCTGAACTCTGACGAGTGAAGGGTGAAAGTCGAGTCGAGGAGCGTTTGTGAACACGGGGGTCAATCTCCTAACAAGACGATCGCCCATGCGATTCTGCCGCCAAAAAAAAAAAAAACAGTTGCTAGCGTAATCTATACGTCATGAAGCAAAGGGGGCATGAAGATTGGTGGGCCGCCGAGTATCGCGATACCAAAGTCCTTAATTTTTTCCCCCTTTTCTATCGTAAAAAGGAAAATCTAGGGACTTTACGGGACACTTGTGAAAGAGCCATTGGCGGTGGCGAGGAGATCCCGTGGCGAAGGGGCAAGGGGAGCCTATAATGTTTATCGACGCCTTTTATTATTTACGGACGCGATCTGCCAGAAACTCGCTGTCAAAAAGCATTACCATAGTCCGTGTGCTATGAACTGAGAACTGAGATATACGCACTGAGAGTTCGGTCAGTAAGAACACAACCGCTAACGGATATTCAAAATAGCGCGCATGACGTAAATATTTCTACGAACGCTTGGATATCACGTGCAATTCACCACTGATGCAATGCCATACGATATGCTTTGCAGAAACACGGTCAGCGTCAAAAGTTTAGAGGACGCTAGGTCTGAGAACACGTTGAATTTCTCAGCCTGGTGTGAATGACATTCGGTCGCACTGCACAGTATGAGTACATGCGGGCGCGTTTTCGGACAGGTCGGAAATATATAATCAATGTTCCCCGCTGAAGCTGCGCGAATGTTCAGCTTTTTTCTTGCGTCTCGTGGAATCTAGGCTTTCGGTGCCGACTGTAAAACCAGTGGCGAATGCAAGCGTGAAGCCAAGCACAGCATCCGGACGCTCCCTGGATTTCGTGCTGACCGGTTGTGCGCCCGCGCGCTCCGCGCGCTCGCGACCTTCGGCGTCATCGTAGCGCTGGCCGACCGGGCTCGTCCTACGTCATCTCCTGTCGCCGACGACCTTCGACGACAGCGCAGCTCTGATTTACTGGTCCTGCTCTACGCCATCTACAGACGCCGACACCATCTCTCGCAAGTGTACCCCGTCCTCGGACTCCAGTGACCGTTCTTCCATCTTTCCTGTCTCTCCTATCCCCTCAGTTTGTTGTTGCTTCTTCTTCCTCTTTCCTATACCTTTACTTCTACCCTTTTATCCCTCCTCACCCCCATCCCTTTGTGAGCTCTGTGGCGGTGTCGCTCACTGAAGCAGACAATAACGGGGCTCACTTTTCTCTTCCTTTCTCTCAAGAACCTCTTCAGCACAGCATCCTAGCGTGAGGCTCCACCTCAATGCGTCGTTGCTGCGATGCAGAGCGAGCGCTACAGGTGAAGCACGCAGCCTGAAATTAATAATATGACAGGAGAGGTAGGGAGGAGCCTTCTCCGATCTCTCGACCGACCACTCTCTCGAATGTCTCGCCGGCCGTCTTCCCTGTTAATCACGGCGGAACCTTCGCACGCGCGGACAGGACATGTGCCAAGCGGCAGAAATAACTTTTTTTTTCCCGATCTGATTCCGCACCTGTCGTGGCGCTCGCTGGCCGAGAGCAGACTGGCTACAGTTCCGGCTCACGACTCGTGCAACACGTAGCCGCCGGCTAGCAGCCAGCACGACTGCGCGTCGCTGCGGCGGCTCCCTTTCCTAAATCAAACTGCAAGGAGAGAACACGAGACAGAGAGAGACCGGAACCGTAAAGGAGAAAGGCAAAGCCGAGGCCATGGGGGGGGGGGGGGGGGGTCATTGTGGCGCAAGTTATGGCCCGCCGCACCAACACAAACGTGCCCGCACTGCATAACGCATAACTGCAAGTGGAAGCTAAGGTGTTGTGCAGTACCGAATAGAAGTGCGGACGACGGAAAAGACACAGCCCTCCCTTTTCTCGCGGAGTCGTCTGCTTGTCGGAGCAGACGACGAAAGCGACGACAGCAGCGATAAAAAAAAAGCCGTCAAAAGGCGCGTGTAGCTAGAGCGTGCGTCGTCGCCGGCGAGACAGAAGCCGAGCCAAGGCAAGCCGAAAACGCGGAGGCGGCCATCCAAGCGACGGACGATCACGCGCACGGCCGGTAACTGCGTAACATTCAGTGGCAGGTTGTTCGGCGGTGTTGCTTGTTGTTGCGTCCATCGTGTTGCTCGTCTGTTTTGACAAGCCTTTTTTTTTTTCTTCATCGTTCGCAGGTGAAGAAAGCGAACACACTCAGACAAGATGTGTCGCTCCGATATAGTCTCCCATCTGTTCACACAGCGCCACCCTCCATCACTTGGCGAGAGCAGCAGCACGGGAAGGCGAATCTTTTTGAAACCACCGGCGATACTACGTCATAAGTAAGTGTCGGGCGTCGACGGCAAAAGCCGCCGACGTACATAGCGGGACAAAGGACCGGGCCGTAATACCAAAGACCGTCGACAAGGAGGTGACAAGCCACAACGCGGCTATGTTCTCGTACACTGTTCGAAGTGTAGACCATGATGGTTATAGTGGGACATGAAAGCAAAACTGCGCGGTAAAGGCGGCGCGTCGCAGACCATGCTCTATTCTTCAGGCGGAGTGATATGTGATAGCGGTGATAAACCATCCTAACAAAAAGAAGTAAATGGGGTGTTGTCGTTATAGCCCTTTAGGAGAGCAACTGAGAAGAGACAGAAGAATGCACTCTTCCTCCCTGTGGTGCTGTTACTCTTTCCAGCACTAATTTGTTTTGTGTGTGTGTTTTTTTCGATTCAGTTTCGCAACAATCCGGACATATCACCGTCGTCACTGCCAAGTGCAAACGCGAACGAACAGAAAGAAACGGATAAAGAGGAAGCATTCGAAGACCAGTGGGCCGGCTTTGCTGGCGACGCAAGACCCTGACAACCAGCTACGATTGGTGAACCGGGCTCGAGCCATGGCTACCTGGACTGAGGAGGCCACTTACCTTAAGACTGAAGTACAAAAAGCCTGTTCCTAATAAAATTCATTTCATTCAAACCGCGAGAGAGCACTGTTACTCCATATCACCGAGACGCTGATATCTAACAGGCTATCTCGGTGACGTGCGGTACGATAGCACTGGTGATAAGATAAACGCAATCGTCTCAGACCAAGCATCACAACCGCAAGAGTGCGAAGGAAGAATCGCGTACATCTCCCAACGTCCTCTCTGTTACTCCTGTTTTGGGAAGAACAGCTAAGCGAATCATGCATGTCATATCTGCAGGCTCGTGACGGAACACTGAACTACAGGGTGCATCATTGTTCTTTAAAGTGCAGGCGCTGTGAAGTTGGAGATGATCAATAGATAGGCAAATGGCTGTCGTCATAACTATCCACGTCGTGACCAGATCATATTCATCTATCTACAACATCTGCCCATAGCGTAGTATAGCTTGAGTGTATGGTGCACTAGACACTATAATATACTTGAGTGAGAGTACCCAGGCAGACCTATTCACCTTCTTGTATTATTGTTTATTTTTATCTCTGTTTTTCTCTCGTCTTTCTGTCTATACACATGCGTATAGCGAGTACCATGCTAAGCCTTTGTTTCTTTTTTTCTCGTACAACAGCGACCCCTGGCGACCCTTTAGCTCACGAAACGTCGGCTGCTTCAGCGCTCGGCGAAAAACAGACGGCAGCACGGCACGTCCATCAGCCACCGAAGAAAGCACCCAGACCAAGGGACGAGAAACAATAATATAAACAAGAGAGACTAAGAGGCAGGGCTAGGCTCACGAGGGGGGCGCCGTCCGTCAGCGTTGCCTTGATAAATCGCGCCTCACACGGCGCGCCGAATAACGCACCCTCGCGCCGCATTGATGGCTCCCCCTAACGGCGCACCGAGAAACAAAATAAAAGCTGCATGCAATAACCCGAATAACTGCGCGGCGCACAAACACATGCGCGCTTGCAGTGTATACGCAGATGGCCGAAGGCTTCCGAGATCCTAATTTGATATGCGCGTGTGCGTGTGCGCGCAAAACGTTCACTAGAAGGAGCCGTGGTTGCGGAACAGCAGCCGCCAATCTGCACCGTGTAGTGAGGCCGCGGTATCATCGCACAGTATTCGCACGCCTTCTTCGTTCTCCTCCAAGCGGAATCGATTCGTTCTGACCAAGCGCCGGAAGCGTTTGTCGGAGGCACCGTCGGCGAAAGCCGCGCGATCATAAATGCGAAGTGGCGTCGCGTGCTCTTACGCACGCGACTGTAATGTTCCGTATGCGAGTCCAATAATTCCACATGTTTCCATACGGAATCCATATGTTTTCCGTATATGTTCCATATATTTTCCATATATTTCCGTAACGTTCTTACGGAAACATACGGAATTATTGGATATCGCATACGGAACGTTTCAGTAGGGATATAATGACCTTGTTCTTCTTCATCTGCGAAGATGCACCGCATTGTACGGATGGTTCGATTCAACTGTGCGTGCACAATATGTAGGAATGGATTTCCCGGTACACTCCGCCGTTGCTGGTGCATGTATTATACGTACTGCTTTCCCAATGTAGAATAGCGGAAGAAGAACACAGTGGGGATGCGCGGATCGATTTGGCTTCGTTTTAATTTCAAGGTTATTAAGGCCCAGGACGTCACCTCTGAAATTATGGCCGTCCAGAGGGCCTGCGCGAGGGTGGTCAGGTTCAACCTGACCGTCCCCGAGTGGGCCTAGCCAGGTGACGCTGAGTTAAACTCGTGTCAATTGTGGACACGATAAAGTTATTTCACTCACTCACTCACTCACTCTTTTTATCCTTTCTTCAGGACCGACCTTCCGTCCGTTTCATTGCCGATTTCCCTGATCATTGCGCCAGTTCACTGAGAAACCGAGTAGCATTTTATGAGACGAAAATTTGCGTTCTGAACCACCCGTACAGGTGGTGATACGGAACAAAACCGTCGAGATAAAGAACTGTATCGAGCCAGTTGGTAAAAGGATCCATCTTGCTAGGAAGCGCAGCCACTATTACAAAGAACACACAACACAAGCGCTTAATATGTTGTGTGTTCTTTGTAATAGTGGCTGCGCTTCCCAGCAAGAACATCGAGATAACTTTGGAGCACCAGAAAAGGGGAAAAACACGCGCGCACACACAAACACACACAGGATCAAGGAGGCGCACAAGTAACTGGACAGTCGCACTGGGAAGCTTCGTGTAGCGACAAGGAAGACCCGTTGTTTTATACCCTCTTATTCGACAGAGATGTTTTAATGGGCAATTCATTCGGCCGGTACACATGCACAGCACTGAAATACGTGACACGCTTTGTATAACAGCAGCAGTAATATTGCTGCGTTGCGTGATCTGTGCGCACGTCAGGTGGTGCAACCGCTAAAGACCCTCACGTTTGCGCCTGCGATAATCTGCACTAAGAGAGGGATCTCGAATTCAGCGGGCGCCGCCGCAATCATGAAGTTAAGCCTCGCGCAAGGGCCGGCACAGTGCAGACGGCGGTGATTGAGCAGAATGCCGAATGGCGCTGCCTTTTGAAAAGAGGCCCTTAACCGTATATCTCGTGTACGGGTCATTTCATAAGGGCATTCGACGGTAAGGTTTCGAGGAACATATCGGTACCAATCAGTGAGATCTCGACGCCGATTCCGAAACGGAGTTTCTTTCCCACTGTGATGTTTCATCACACGGAGCAGAAGAGATCGCACGGTGACCGCATGCGGCGCCTTACAAAAAAAGGTGCTTCAAACAAGTCACATGATTTGATTGACATGTAGGGTTTAACGTCCCAAAACCACCACATGATTATGATAGACGCCGTAGTGGAGGGCTCCGGAAATTTCGACCACCTGGGGTTCTTTAACGTGCACCCAAATCTGAGCACACGGGCCAACAGCATTTCCGCCTCCATCGGAAATGCAGCCGCCGCAGCCGGGATTCGAACCCGCGACCTGCGGGTCAGCAGCCGAGTACCTAAGCCACTAGACCACCGCGGAGGCGCAACAAGTCACATATGTGCGTAACTCACGAACATAATTACGTAAATTAATACGTGTGGGACTAAGACAGTCGTGTGCGTGGGCGGGGCCTGCCAGTTAGAGGTCTGCGGGCTGCGTGTTTGCGACCCGTATACTCTAGGAAGTTTGTGAACATACCAAAACAATCTATTGAACCACGCCACGGAACGTTCCAGTGTTCTGTTGCAACTGTTTTGCTGTGGAGTCGCTGAGGTTCATTCAAGACCTCGGCTACTCCATGTCGATAAGTTCTACAGCGAAATAATGATAACTAGGGTTACCCAAAATGGACAATGAGCGAAAAAAACAAACAATCAACATAAAAGCGCCCAGTGAAGCAAGTTGAAATAACGTGGCATTGAAAAGTCTGCTTGCAGCAGTTCACACGCACACATTTCTCTTTCTACCCGCAGTGCATGTACCAGCACATCATTCCATATATGAGAAGCGCTGTACACCACAAGCGCTTATCCAGTCTGGTGTCCACTGAGAATTCTTTCAGGAAGAGTGGTCCATTATGACAGTGGGCTAAACAAGAAAGAGATCGGCGACAAGAGATTTCCTCTCTCAGGGTGGCATGTATACGAACACGAATAAAGACAGATCACACACACACACCAGCCGTCGCTACTCGGTTTACGCCCGCACGATCGCTCGTCCGTTAGCAGCAGCCACGCCTTCGGACTCGCAGCCTTGGCTGCGTCGACGTCGTCCGGAGAGCTGGGATATGGATGGCCCCGAGTGCGGAGTCAGAAAACTGATGAGCTGCGGAGATTCCAACGCGAAAAAAAAAAAAAACTAATGGAAAATAAAAGGAAAGGACCGAAAACGAATGTTCTCAGCGGTGAGGATTACGTTACGGCAATGTATACGCTATACAGCGCTGTGGCAGTACACGCCGTATTGTACAGTAGTCGGGTTGTACGTAAACTCAAAATGCTTAAACTCGTACTGACACAATTGTTCGAAGGTGAGTTCACTCATCCATACAAATCTCCTGTTAACACGCAGATACGGCTGCAAGCAGGTACGAAGATCAGCGAATATGTTACTTTGATATTCGAAGTTTTACCACGGCAGACCCACCGACGTCCACGTTATATAGCTTGACTTCCGGCTACACCATTAATTCTGCTGACTTAATCCTGGTCACCACAGAGCAGAGGCCCCTTGGTCCGAAATAATAACTGATTCAGTTCATTCCGGGCTCAGCTTTCGAGGAGAACTGCCAGTAGCATTTCCTTCTTCTCGTCATACGTGAGGGTCTTATTTATCTATACTTCTCCTTGAGTGGGCTTCGACGAGCGTATATTGGCCCCGCCGCGGTGGTCTAGTGGCTAAGGTACTCGGCTGCTGACCCGCAGGTCGCGGGCTCGAATCCCGGCTGCGGCGGCTGCATTTCCGATGGAGGCGGAAATGTTGTAGGCCCGTGTGCTCAGATTTGGGTGCACGTTAAAGAACTCCAGGTGGTCGAAATTTCCGGAGCCCTCCACTATACGGCGTCTCTCATAATTATATGGTGGTTTTGGGACGTTCAACCCCACATATCAATCAATCAATCAATCAATCAATCAATCAATGAGCGTATATTGCCACACGCGCTCCTTTCTTTCTGCGTTTTATGTCACCGGCCCATTTCACGTGTAGATATATACTGCCTTGCGCAAGTCGCGTCTGGCAGCACTTTAGATAGAAATATCTATAGAGCGCGCAAACGCGAACGGCTGAGTTTGTTCTCGAAAATACGATATCACCAGTGATAATGCTCGAAAGATGGAAGTTATCGACGACCGATGCTCCATGCGCCTATGTCAGAGTACAGCGTGCATCGGTTGTTGTAATTTACGAAATAAAAAAAGTTCCCGCTTGGCGGCCACAAGTTCGACCAAATAAAGGGTTCCACCCACAGAAGAAACCGACTGCGCCTCCGTCCAAGTCACGATTGTTCCTTTCGCCAATAAATGTTTCTCTCTTGCATACAACATCTTAATTCGCGCCCGCTTCCCTCGCAACGCCCTAACGGAGTCTGAGGCAACTGGGAGGCATCCATCTTTTCGGTATACGGTAGCCAAGAATCGCACGTGTGGGGTTGTATTCCAGGCGTTGTATAGTATGGGCGTGACCCGGGCACAAGTCCAACTTGCTGAGTTTGCTAATCAGGTGCGTGGACTGCAAAAAGTCGTCTGAAGAAATCAGAGAGGAAAGTAACGTATGCGGGTGGTCGGGCAAGACAGTGCTCAATTTAAATTTCTAATTAGCTATAGGGCATTACAAGTCGTTTCGTTGTGAAACAAGTTGCGTACTTGGCAAGAAGACGGGATTCCCCCGCAGTCTCAGACAAAAAAGGATTGTAGATGTTGGCTAATTCCACAGCGAGCGTGTGTAGTAGTATATAGCTATAAGTTATGGTGGATGGCGTCTGCGGACAG
Source organism: Rhipicephalus microplus (assembly GCF_013339725.1). Classification (NCBI taxonomy): domain Eukaryota; kingdom Metazoa; phylum Arthropoda; class Arachnida; order Ixodida; family Ixodidae; genus Rhipicephalus; species Rhipicephalus microplus. The sequence goes on from NC_051165.1 coordinate 170,206,081, forward strand.
AGGAAGCGTGGAACAACAATTTTCGGGCATGGGTAAATCATGGAGGCTTTCCTCTTCTCATGTCAGAGGAAGGCCACTATAGTACATCGATCAATCTTCGGTGGCTTGGGATACTTCGCGTCATGTTCATCTGTTGTCAGCCATTTATAGGTTTTCTTTTGGTATACTTGTGTTACCTTTAATGCGTGTGCTGCTTGGTCGCAATCGCGCTTTTCCGGGTGCTATTTATTGTATCCGTTCGAAATTAAGTTTTAGTTTCGAATCAGCGCCGTTGTCCGTCGTTGTTTTGCTCGTCTTTGCATTTTCGCGTTGTTTATTCGTTCAAGATTCAATCGCAGTTGGGGAAGAGCTCGGGTTTTTTTTTATCATGCGTCTAAGTTTTAGTAGACGGGCGTTTTTTTTTTTAAATCTTCTTCTCATCTAACTGCAGTTGCCGGAGCAGGTAGTCGAACCCGCGCCCTCGTGCGTAGCAAGCGTGACGCTGTGTAGTCGTTAACCCACAACCACGGTGGATACAGACTCATATAAAAGCAGCGAAATAGGTTAACTGAATACCGCCTGTACGGCGAAGGTGCGGCTCGGATTAGTCAACTCGATCGTCGTCGGCCGCGACCTTATTACTTCAGCTCCGAAGCTAATTTGCGACTGGCGTGCAAACGCTGAAAAATTTGCGCCGGTCTCCATTCACACATGTCATGTATACGCTTTAGCGTGTCATGGCCGTCGATTCGCGTGGCAACTAGGATTTTTTTTTGTTTTTTTTTTGCCCGCACCCATGACCACTCCTAAAACACTCTCCACATATCGACTCAACGGCCAGGCTTCAATGTGCTTCTTTCTCTCTTTTTTTTTTTGGCATGCGTTTGAAGCGTATCCGTCAATTACCACTTGCGGCAACACGAAGTGCGGCACTGCGGCGACGCAAGGATCAGACGGAATCTGCGAAGCAGACGACGCTGCCGAACAGACGACGAGCAAAAAGAGGCAGCCTATCTCGCTCGGTCAGCCAGCTTGCACGGACTTGGGGCAGCGAAAACCACCGAGCCAGCTGCGCTGAAGCCCAGAGGTTGCGCATTTTTTCTTGCGAGCCCCCGGCGCAGCAACAATGCCAGAGGTGGCGCAAAAACCACCGCAAGAAGCTGTCAGTCAAGCAAGGAGGCGCACAAGTGATCGCGCCTGCCTGCGAACGACTATCGCGCGCCGGGCGAGCAATCAAGTCGGAATTTCAGGTATGAATGGAGGTGGCCCCCGCCGATCTTCTTCCTCCTCGCCGCCCGGCCCTGCTTTGCTTGCCTTCCGCCGCCCGAGACGGCGACTCCTCGCAACGGACGGCCCTGAGGAATGCGAGCTGCCGCACAACAACCCCCGTCGTCGCTCGCCGACCCGTAAAAACACAGACCGGCTTCGCGTTCATGTACGCTCAAGAGAAAAAGGAGGCACAGCCCCGACTAAACGCGCTTCAATAGCAACGTGTCGTTTTGTAGTGCGACTCGCATTGCGAAATAGTTTCAGCCAGTAAAAAAATGTACCTAGTAGTGCCATGACTGAAGTTGGATTGATTGGTGCAGAAAACTTAAGGAACATAACACGCTTGTCCGCGTCTTGCGTTCCTTGCCCTTGTCTTCCATTCGATTAAACTTCACAGAAAAATAAAAGAAAGGAAAGAAGTACTCAAGAAGTGCGTCATCCGTTTATCTAATGCCACACGAAGGCAACGCGAATGTACGGACACTAAACAAGGGTGGCATGTATTTCCACGGTTCCAAGCTTTCTGTAGAGCTCTCACGTGCATCGGTTCACTTCTCAGCGACGAGCGAACGCGACTTAATTTGTACGGAATGTGAGTAGCTGGCAGCGCGTGCCAGCACACGCGGATGGGGGTGAAAACTTATTTACGGGACATTTTCTGCGGAGAAGCTCCGAGCGTGTCAGAGGTTCTTGGCTTGAGGGGGGGGGGGGGGGGGGCTTAGTCCAGAGCCTAGTCCAGGAGCGGATTCAGCCACTTGCAGCTGCCGCTCTGTGGGGCCGGTCGATCAGACACAGCTGATCTTCCAGGTTCTCGCTGGCCAGCAGCTCATCCCATCGCTCCACTGTTTGATTTTGTATGAATGCTAAAGGCTGTAATGGCTTGACATTCCCACGTGACGTGGTACAGAGTGGCTTGAGCTGAGCACCATGGACAGAGCCTGTCGAGGGATGCGTTTGACTAAGGGTGTGCAAATTTGGAAACGTTCTGGTTCGAATTTGCCTCCAGCTGACCGATTCCTCTTTACTTAGTGTTCGATGTGGTAGGGAATAAGCTTTGCCATGTCCTCTGTAATGGTTTAGGGTGACCGAATAGTCGCAAGGGACGCGAACGGGTTCCTCAGGGGCGGAGTTGGAAGGTGCTCGGCTCGCATACCCTCGAGCTACCCTATCCGCTGCCTGATTTGCCTCCAGTCCCATGTGACCCAAGGTCCATATAGTCCGATGCCAAATTCTGAGTGGGTGTGTATTGAGATGCAGCACATGCGGAGGATTACACTGTCTGTGTTTCTTTTGCCCCATCTCACGAAGACGACGATCCCTTCAGCTTTCTCCACTTATATCTTACGATGCAAGATGCGTGGTCTTGGAGGTTTTACGTAACACCAGTAGCGTCCGCCTACAGGTAAAGAAACATGAGGTGCAGATATACACGATAATCCATGTGTCACCAAAGATTGGGAGCCACTGGTCGCATCCCTCATTGTCTGATGCTTTCGTTAGCTTGGTCGCACACAACAGCGCACACGCAAATGTGCTGTACGGAGCACGTGTAAGCAGGCAAGATGAAAGCTAAAATTTTTGAGGCTAACATCACCGAAATAATTATGAGACGCCTTGGATGGAGGTCTATTGATCAGTTTAGAATGTCCCAGTACTCTAATGTGCACCTTATTTTAAGTACGTGGATGTTCTCGCATTTCGCCACCCTCGAAATGAGGCCTGCCGTGGCTGGGAATCGAACATGCGTCGTCGATCTAGGCTGCGCAACACCTTAGCCGCTATGCAGGGGCTGTGCAGTAAAGTACGCGTTAGCTCGAAGCACGCTGTCCGATCGCTACGGTCAGCGCAGGAAGCTCATTCTTGAGAAAGCGCACATACCATGTACCCGTCTCGTAGTGTATTTGTGGGGTTTTGTTTTTTTTGACCGCGTTTGAAACCTTAGAATGTTACATATTCCGAAAAATCGAACGCAGACGGAACCAGGGCCATTTTTTTTCCGCTGTGTTCCGCCAAGTTCACTGAATGTGTACTCCGCGTAAGAGATTTATACAGGAACGCAATCAATGAACACATAAACGAACTCGGTTCAGCGGACCACGCGAATCAACAGGTGTGGCGGAGGTGGTTTGCCTCTTTCGGATCGGCGACCTCGCGAACGAACGTGCGCTGGCAGCAGCGGGACAACACACGCACACTGACCTGTTCGATGTCACGCTGCGACAGCGTCTCCATGCTGGTGGTGGTTCCGAAACGCGTTCACGTAAGCCCAGTCGCGACGAGCACGTCATTCTGGACTTCCGTCGTCGCGCATCGCCGTCGCTGGCCGAGAGGCGACGCCGTAGCCCGCGGCGGCACCAGCGGCACGCAACAATTCCAACGTGTCCTGCCGGCGGCGGCTGCTGCTGGAGCCGAGGAGAACCACAGGAATCACAACCACTGGCGCGGATCCTATGCGGTCGCCGACGACTTCGGCGGCAGCCATGTTTGCGGGTTCACGTATTCGTAGAAGTCACTGCTCGCACGGCGTCTAGGACGCGTCGTCACCGCTTAGGCGGGGGCCCGGTTCCCCACGGCGAGGGCCCGCTGTCTTCTGTCATCGTGCACCACCACACACGCCGCGCGGATCACGCACAAACACAGACAATACGTCAGGAGCACTGCTCGCACTGCCGCCGATTGCTCGCCGTTCCTCGAGGGGAGGAAAGGTGCTGCAAGGGGGCGGGCACACGGGGGCCGCATTTCTTCGGAGAGGACTCTTCCAGCGAGGGCAGCGGCGGCGGAGAGTGGCCAAGAGGGGAGCCGAAACGTCACCAACGTCACGACCGCGCGCCTACCCCCTCGACACCCTGGTGGAGCAGGTTCTGCGCGAGTGCGAATAGCGATCGTAGGGACGCAGAGCACCGCCGAAGGTAGTGTGGCGCCTTGGTCGGGCTGGATGTAGGGACATCGAGGCACTCTAGCAGGAGAGCTATTGTGGGTGAGATGCAGAAAGTAAACAGGTCTAGTGTGTTTTGGAGGTCAGCCTAAAATAGACTTGACAAACTCTGACATTCACGAAATTCTACGCTTTGAAAGCAATCATATGATATAGGAGTAAACTCAAGCGATGAAGAAGTAACAGAGCATGCATATATTGTGGTGGGAAAGAGTTTGATAAGGGCAAGAAAAGGAGACGTGTTCATGGGCGTCGGCAGGGGTGTGCGAAAGGGGCACTCGATTCCCTCAAGCCTCGTGAGCACTTGCTCTCCCCAGGCTACACCAGTGCTTTTCCCCTCCCCCAACTGCGATGCAGTACTGGTTTGCACTCCCGAAAAAAAAAAAATCCCGCTGCCTACCATGGATGCGTTACATATTTTCTTCCCCTTTCATCACTCGGAAGCACCCACCCAATGTCATTTACAAGGCGCATGGCACACGAGGGCCGTGTGGTCAACCAATGTTCGTGCTTGGATATCAGTGTTCGTTATAGCGAGGTTCAGCTGCATGGGTCACACGTGACTGGCGGGAAGGGTTTTCACGAAGTACATGAGAGGCATCGCACGTTATTCTTGCCGTGGCCTGTTTATTTCATACAGTCATGTCCTCCTATGCCAAATTTGGTGCCTTTATCCGTGTTTAGGATATGACCACGAGGGAACCCAAACGGACGCGGTGCCTAACAGACAGACAGACAGACAGACAGACAGACAGACAGACAGACAGACAGACAGACAGACAGACAGACAGACAGACAGACAGACAGACAGACAGACAGACAGATAGATAGATAGATAGATAGATAGATAGATAGATAGATAGATAGATAGATAGATAGATAGATAGACAGATAGATAGATAGATAGATAGATAGATAGATAGATAGATAGATAGATAGATAGATAGATAGATAGATAGATAGATAGATAGATAGATAGATAGATAGATAAAAACCTTTTATAAAATGGTAACCTTTCATTCTGGTTACGTCCCTTGAAATTCTGTCCAACTGTGTAACCATGCCTTGCCTCAGTTATTATTATTTCTTTCTTTTTTCTAGTGGCTATGTTTGTTCGTCTCTTCCATATAACGATGTGTCGCGAGGTAACTTTTTCGTTCTGCCTAGCATTAACTTTTGTGACTTTAAAGCGGCAGCCATATTTATCAAAATAGGAGAGCTTCAGTTTCAGGAAGAACATTTGTAACTAACTTTGTCTATTAATAACCGAGAGAGTGCCTCATTTGGCAGGTTTTTTCATATGTAAACGCCGTTCCCCTATTTCATTCAGTTTTTTCACGCACCCCTTCATCTTCCGTAGAGTTACAGCATATATTTTTGCACAAAGTTTAAGGCTTCTTTACAATTAAGGGTTTTTTTTTACAATAACGCGTCCGATGCTCTACCGGTGGCGCTGACTGACGCTCCCACATTTAATGCACATATATACCGCATAAAGTAGACGGGGGGGGGGGGGGGATAGTCGCCGTGGTAGCTCAGTTCGTAGAGCATCGGACTATTCGAAGCTCGCAAGTTCCATCCCTGCCCAAGGCAAGTAATCTTTTCGTCCATTTTTCCTTCTTCGCATTTACGACTCACCACCCATACCACCACGGTGGTCTAGTAGATAAGACACTCGGCTACTCACTCGTAGGTCGTGGGGTTCAAATCCCGGCCGTTGTGGCTGCATTTCCGATGGAGGCAAACATGCTTGCGGTGTTTCTGCCTCAAGCATTTCGTGTACTTAGAGATTTAGGTGCCCGTAAAAGAGCCCCTCGTGGTCGAAATCGCCAGAGCTCTCCACTACGGCGTCTCTCATAATCGCATGGTGGTTTTGGGACGTTAAACTAGAACAATAATTATTATCTTCACATGTATATTGCAATTACATCATATAACATCCCCTATACTTTCCTTGGCACGATTGTCCATTATAAATTATTAGCATTGGGTCTAACAGAGAAAACGAGCCCTTAGATGTAAACGTTTTTGCACTGTACAATGGGCAGTAACTCTACCTTTCCCGAGTACACGATTGAAGATCTACCACCTCTGGCCGCCATCTTATACACTGTGCGATATATCTCTCCCACGGATGTATTTCCTGCCAAGAAATAACCAGTCTAGACCATACCTGGTGGGTATCTACGCAGAACCCACCACCTCACTATCTAAGGAATAATGGAGTAGTGGGAGGCTGCCATGTGCAGCTCGGCGCCCGAGGTCCTGGACCTGATCTCGCATTGACCCAGGAGGGTAGCGGGGACCTACACCTGGTAGGCTCCTCTGCTCCAGTGTGGACTCAGCTCCAGAGTCCTCCCTCTTTGGATAAACGAACCTTCCCTCCTCCTCTACTCCTGGTAAAATTACACGTGTGTTTCTCTTTCCTTTCTCTCTACATGACAGAACTAGAGCCAAGCAGCTCACAGTCACTACGTCCTGGCTCCCCACGCAAGCAATTTATGCCGCGGCCAGAGGCATCGTCGCTGGCGGATTCCCTCCCGTCTTCATCACTGTCGACAGAAGCGCCCTCAGCGACGGGACCAGAGCGCACCCCGGTCGGACTGGTCGCACTCTGCTTTCTCGCTGTCTGCCAACGAACTGGAAACATTGCCGAGGGCGAGGAGGCGGAGAGCGTGCAGAGAGAGGGAGATGCAAGGTAGCAATTTGATCGCGCTGCGTGGCTGCGTTCCACGCTTCAACTCGCGCCGGTGCCCCTCGGCCTGGGGAGCGAGCACTTGTCCGGGAGACCTGCGCTGGACGACGCTGCTGCTGCTGCTGCGGGCCGGGACACGTGGAACCAGCGGGCCTCGACATCCAGGGAGGGACACTCGCACGCGACGTCACTCATCGCGACAACGACGTCGATTGGCTGGCGGGAAACGTCGTAGGCGAATTAAAGTGAATTAGGACCAACATGGGGGTTCTAGTTCAATATGGTATGGATGCATCACAAAAGAGGGTCGGTGTGCAAACATGGACACAAAAGATCTAGGCAAGACAAAAGCGGCAATTTGTGTAGTCTTGATATCCTATCCTGTGTTCGTGTTTGAACGCCTGCTTTCTCTCATGTTCCGCAGTATTTCTATCCCTGGTTGCGTCCTACAGAGTTTCATCTCCTCTATTTGCATCTCTTAAACGTGAGTGTAGCTCCAAGGCTTTGCAAACAGCCAATTTTAGAACCGAATCGAACAGTGATGATACCAAATCGAATACAAACAAGACCGGAACACTATACACGAATAAATTTCAAGCAGTTAAGCAACCATGGTCAACACAGCGCTGTAATTACTCAATATTTTAAAACAAATGTTCACAAGCTGTAACAAAAGGACATTACAAGCGCTTAATAAAGTGTGATAAGTTCGCTTGAAGTAACAACAAGTCTTCAAGTTAACTTTGTAACTTTGTAGCAGATTGTAACCATGTATTATTTGATAATTACTTTGTGATATTTCGTAACCGTGTGACATTGTTTAATACGGAAACTCTCATACTTTATAACCATAAAACTGTGTGGTAATTTAATGACACCCTATTAATAAGAACTAACATACTGTGATGCCAATGAAAGTATATAGGGGATGTTGTTAGAAGTAACTGTAATGCAAACATGAAGAAAGAAAAGTGGACGAAAAAAAAAAAAAAACTTGCCGCCGGCGGGATCCGAACCTGCGACTTTAGATTAACGCGCCCCATTCTGTACCACTGAGCTACGGCGGTGGTCATCCCTACCTCCGCCCACTTTATAGGGTATATATGTGTATTTAAACGTGACAGCGTCAGTCAGCGCCGCCTGTTGCTATTACAGCGAGTGTGGAACACTCTTTTTGCCTGTTGGCGTCACGTATAGCACGTGATCTTATCACGAGCGGGCAGCAGACCAACAATTCCTCGCATTCTATACTTGAAGACATCAAGTTTTTCAAAGCGAGACCCTCACTGTGAATGAAGGAAAGAAGCGAAAATTTTAGGGCTCGATTTTCTTTGTTAAGCACAATAGTAATGAGAACTGACAGACAGTGATGAAATGGAAACTATCGGGGATGTTATTCGAAAGAATTGGGATGTAAAAGTGGAGGGAAAGAAAATGGACAAAAAGGTAACTTGCCACTGGCAGGATACGACCCTGCTCCCTTCGAAATACGCGCCCGATGCTCTACTACGATGCCAAGATGAACTTGGTAGCAGTGAGCACCGTCACGGACCCGTAAGGGAGCACAGCTTATGGCCATTGATGGAAGGGGAGTGAAGGAAGATAGCGGGAAGGAGACGCTTTCCCCTTCTCAAGATATGAGTACCTACAACACCAATTGCCAGGCATCCTCCCTTGGCATTATGAAAACCGTTGGGTAACCTAGCGGCAACAGAGCGCAGTATCTCCCGCAATAGCGCGGACACTCTCACCACCTGGCCACCGTTTATACTTTTACTCATGTAAACACGGCAGTAGCTCATTTCAGCCGGTATTCACTATTTCACTACCTCAAGTTCCTCTGCATTGGGCTCATGGTTTGCAGATATTAAGAGTCTTCTGACTACACCTCAGACCACAATCTCACTTGACTGGACTGTTTGGGCCTGAAGCAAGGACGAGGTGTAATGTATTTTAGGCGTGCTCACCGTACTGTGTAGTAGTAGTAGTAGTAGTAGTACAAAACGTTATTATATAGATAAACCAGACATGCTAGAACTCCAGTGCCAGCAAGGAATATACTGGGTGAAGAGCGTAGTCTGTGCGGTCCCCATTCCAGGACCCCACTGGCACGAGCCATCCGTTCAGCTATGTGTCGCAGCTGATCCACCAGGTGACATGAAACAAGCATTGCCATGAGCTTGTTATTGAAAAGACTCATAGGTGCAGTGTCATCTTGCGTGACATGTCCGCCCTATCTGATGGTATTGGGAAGATTTTCTATAGCGCGTTGAAATTAGAGTAACTATATTGCCTCTATATATCGGCAGTGTTTTCTGCCCATGCTCAAAAAGTGTTGCAGGGCCCCTTTAAAACACACTAAATCTAAGTACACGATCCTCAAGAATTTCGCCTCTTGTTATATACACTAGGACGCCATATACAACTGCATACTGTAAGTGGCTCATATAAGAATTTCGACTCTGGCTATATACACTAGGATGCCATATATAACTGCATACTGTAAATGGCTCCTATAGGAGCCATTTACAGTATGCAGATGTATATGGCGTCAGAAAATCCTGCCGATTGGTAGTATAGAGGCTCTCGAGACCACGCTAGCCAAATATTATAGCACACTGCACGCGGCCTGGAGTTCACAATAAATTATCGAAGTCAGCTGAAAAAGTGCTTTCCCTTCTTTCGACAGGCGGAACAATTGCCGGCCATGCAGGCCAGGCTAACCCCGCCTGCTGCAACACCACCACCACCACCACCACCACCACCACCACCACCCCCACCACCACCACCACCACCACCACCACCACCACCACCACCAAAGGACGAAAGACGCTAGAAAATCACACGTAGAAAGCCATCTATCAGTACTTGGAAGATTTGAACACGGCGTGCTCGGTCGTTACAGAGATCACCGCATGAGGCCGCAACTTGTCCGCGTGTTCGCGCGCGATCGCACTGAGAAAGCCGCGCATTCGAAGAAAAAAAAAACTACTCAAGGTCACGAGGCGTGCGTGACGTATTTTCTTTGGACCTGCCATCCCTCCTTGCTTAGCTTCCAACGCTTTCGTCTGGACGAGAGAAGAGATAATGCAATTGCAGCATGCGACAGATCTTTGTAACTCCACTAGAACAGGACGGATTTTCAAAATTTTTGCAGCGTTGAATTTATGAGACAATAAGCTCTTCCAGTGAATTCATTCTATCGTTACTCGAAAAAAAGTGTTTCAGGGCCATTTTAGGGAACACAAGAATGGTCTAAAATTTCCAGAGGCTTCCACTTCGGCGTCCTGCGTAATGATATGGGGTGTGATGCATATAGTTTTGGGACGCAAAACCCCTGCAATTGTTTAGTGTACATGGACATATGCGGCGTGATGTGTTACACTACAGCATCAGCTGTATAGGCTCCCGCAAGATAGCATGTGAACGTCAACTTAGCTAAAACTGTTCCCGCGGCGGAGCGCTGTTTATGGTTCTCCACTGCTTACCCGAGGGTCACGGGTTCGATTCCAGCCGCGGTGGTCACATTTCTCTGGAGGCGAAATTGTTAGAGGCCCGTGTATACTGCGTGTTGTCAACGTACCTTTAAAAACAACAGATGGTCGAAATTTTCGGAGCCCTCCACTACGGCATCCTGCATAATCATACGATGGTTTGGGGACGTAATTATCAAAACAGCCACAGATATTATTAAAACAGCCACATAGTGCGGCTCCTATCCAGCTGTGTACAGGTTCCATTCCACAAAAGCAGGTTCTTACCACCATGCCCTCGCCCCACCGCGATGGTCTAGTGGCTTAGGTACTCGGCTGCTGACACGCAGGTCGCGGGATCGAATCCCGGCAGCGGCGGCTGCATTTTCGACAGTGAAGGAGAAAATGCTGTAGGACCGTGTGCTCACATTGAGGTGCACACACGTTAAAGAACACCAGGTGGTCGAAATTTCCGCAGCCCTCCACTACGGCGTTTCTCATAATCATATGGCGGCTTTGGGACGTTAAAAACCCACATATCAACCAATCAACCATGATTAGCCATCTTCGAAGCGCCGTCATTGCGGTCATCGGGAATCTAACCAGCGTCCTCGAATGAACGCGTAGTAAATAGTTGCAGGGTAATCTGCATGTGTGAGAGGAATGAAAAAAAAAATTCTATCGAAATCATCACATACCACTGCTTATTTGAAATATTATTGTGAATAGCCACCACTATGGCCGATTCGACAGCGTGGTGCAATTCGACAACGTTCCGGGTACAGCTTACTGGAGGCGAGGCTGGCGACTCCTTGTCACGCGTCTTTTTGTGCAAGGTAACTTGGTGTAGAGAGACAGTGGTGGACCGGGGTAGAATCGAGAATGGTTTGCCTGAGTCCCACTAATCGGTGCGACTTGAAATGGAGACGATGTCCTATAGTTGCACGTGCTGGGCCTTGTCTATTATGCATGTTTATATCAAGAGAGCCGAGTCAACCTTTTCCACGTCATAGCGCTCTGAGCAAAACTGCACTCAAATACGCCGTTCGCAGCGAGTCGATAGCCGCCATTAGTCGGACAAACTGTATTGAAGGAAAGCTAACCTTATAACTATGAAAAAGGTCTATTGCTAAAATTAACACGTAATAGATTGCTTACATTAGCAATTATTTCGCGCAGTATGACGACGCTTTTCGCACAGCTGTAAACGACACACTCCTCAAGCGTGTGCTGGCTCGACTTGTCTTAAAAAGGCCCAGAAGTATACCACCCTAGTGGCGACAATGAAAATGAGTACTTCATGAGTGCACTCATGCTCATAGTTGATGGGCTGGAAGCGTAAACTGTATAGTGCAGTCGCTTCTCGCCTGATGACGAAGTATACGAGCAGTTAATGTTTCTCAGTAGCAATTCGTACCTAATCCTAAAAAAGTAACACAGACAGTTCACCAGACGCGGATAAGTGCAGAAAGCGTCCTGCACGCGGAGCGCTTTCGACGGTCCTCTTAACGTCCAGTTATTTCATTTCATTTCATTTTATTACCTTAAAGGTCCCCAGGGGGACATTACATAAGGGGTGGGGTTACGAAAAACGTACCAAAAAGCCATGCATTAGCTTGAAAAATGGCTTGTGACGCTATACATAAATGTTGATGGACAGGTGATTGCTGCAATATGGTGGGGGAGGTCATTCCAGTCATTTGCTGCACGAAGAAAAAATGAGGCAGCAAAAGTAACGGTGCGGGAACGTTGACGGGCAACTTGAAAGACATGGCCAATGCGATATGACCTGCGAAATGGGGGGGGGGGGGGGGAATGTAATTATACGATGATCGGTGAAACGCGCGGCAACAGTTTTCTTCCGACTCCCAGCCACGAATTTCTTGAAGGTCTTGTTTTTTTTATCTTTCTTTCTTTGAGGAAGAGGCCAAATTCAAGCTTGGGAGCTGGAAGTGCATGTGCTTTGGTTGCCATCATTTGACACCACATACTCGAACGCCAGTGGCTGCAACGTCGTCTGATACTGAGTGGTTTAAATTAAGGGAACAAGAAATTAGCGACGTATGCAGGCCATTTCTGTGCCGGCGATGGTCTACAAATGCCAAATTCGCGCCAAGTAGCCAAACCTGGCAATCCTTAATTAACCCGTTTCCTTGTGGCTTTTACACGCAGGAGGTGAAAGCAAAAGAGCAAAGTTCGTTTGAGGAACAGACTCTTGTTTACGTGTACTTGTAAAAAAAAAAAGAAACGAAAATTCCAGCTTAGTTAAAGGATGGGATATTTTGGTTGCGTTTAGAAAAAACTGTGTAACTATTTATAGTATCGATACTCTGCTATGGGAGAGCAAATCGCCGTCCCAGTAAACACCAACTATCGGCGCACAAATAGTCATTGAACCTTGGCATTGCTTTTTACGCTGTCATTTGAGTTTGGAACCTCATGCACCTAATATTTCTTCGTTCCCGCCAATACCGTGGCGGCTTTCGCATTCTCTTTACTGTCGCTACAAAACAAATGTCGCTCAAATGAAGGATGACAAACCAGAGTTGGGACTTAATTTGCTATAACCGATAATTCCCTATATCAGCGTTCGCCATAGCGACATTCCACTGCCATTCGACCGCGCACATCGTTTGTTTGAACTGTCACTTCTCCGTTGCAACTGTTTTCGAAAGTGCAAGCACCGTGTCTCCGTGCGCATACGTGAACGTGAAGAGCAACATCGACGTGTAGCGTGTATGGACTTCAGTGCGTATAAAGTAAAGCGGTGTGAGGTTTAGGTACAGTATGGCCCACTGTTAAAGAAAACACTCGAATGCACACCGTCAACACTCCTGGCCCTCAAAGAGCAAGTGGATTAAGAAACATTCTTCGTGCGAGTCAATAGTCTGTCAAGAGGAGTCGGAACTTTCAACCACCAGAAGTCTTATGCATATCTAAGCCGCTATGATTCCGTAAGATAGCGAAATCTAAACATCCTGTCCGCGCAGGTGTTCCCTTTAATAGTGGATTCGTCTGTACAACACGCGTTCAAACGAATCCGGGGCAGGCTGGCAGGCAGGCTGATGATGCTCCTACTGGTGGTGGTGCTGTGTTGGCGGAATGATGTTGGCCGTCATGAACCGGCAGCAGCCGCCTCGTCGTGACTGGAACGTTGTTTCTGCCGCCGGGGGCCGGCCTTTATAATATTCGTTCTTCTTCGCTTGGCCGAGCCATCATTGCCGGCCGTCTCTTCTCGACTGCATGCAGCGTCCGATGATCCCGGCTCACCGATCGACTCTTCTTTCTGCTGCTGTCCGTCCGACACAAGTGTACTAAACCGGAGATGGACAGAACGAAAACTTTTTCAATTTTTCCTCCGTTTCAGCCAAGGACCGGCCTGAATCAGGGAAACACGGTACAAAAAATGCAGTTTTTCCGTCCGACACAAGTGTACTAAACCGGAGATGGACAGAACGAAAACTTTTTTTTTAATTTTTCCTCCGTTTCAGCCAAGGACCGGCCTGAATCAGGGAAAACACGGTACAAAAATGCAGTCTTATTAAGTGGACATGAAATGTAAGTGGCCCCTAACACGTGAACTATCACTATTACACACTATCTACTGCAGTATCACGAGTAATGAGCGAGCGGTGACAGGAGCATGTCATTGCAAAGTAGTGTAAATACATGAATGATGCTTTCATGAAGTATATTGCATGAATAGCAGTTTGAAAAACGCGACAAGATCGACAAACAAATATAATTCCACCAAACGTATGTAGGAAATCACACACAAAACAGAAAATATCAAAAGCGCTACAATGTAACAAGATGTGGTACTATCATTCCTTTTTTCTTGGGGTTCGCGAAGTGGGATCCGAGAAGGCGTCGCTTGCATAAATGTAAGCACGAGATGTTCGCCGCGCTTGTGGCGTCTGTGCATGGCCAGGAGCCAGGGGCTCCTGGCCATGCACAGGAACCCTTGTGTGTGAACACAGGCGCTCCTGTTCACAGGGGCCCCTGTGCATGGCCAGGAGCCCCTGGCTCCTGTTCCTGTGCACAGGAGCAGGGACTCCTGTGCACACACAGGGGCTCCTGTGCACAGGAGCCCCTGTGTTCTTTGCAGGCGCGGGGGGGGGGGGGGATTCGACTATACCTTATGTATGTTCGGGCCAGCGTTTGTGTGTGCGTTTATCACATAGATGGACAAAACTAAAATTTCAAGTGTTTAGACCTCTCCCCCGTCTCCGACTGCTCCTTGGCTGCGCTAGTTACGGGAGCTGAGCGGGTACGAAGGCCGTCCCAATGGCACGAGCGGGTTCTCACTGTAGAGTGAGTGAATGAACTTTGGTTGGTCCGGAAAAACGTGACAAAACGCGCACCTGGCCAATCCCAAGACGGAACCGACGGTAGTTATAGCGCGAGAACAAAACGACGTGTGTCCTCGCGCTATAACTATCGTCATGCCATACCAACTAGCCCAAGCTGCCACACTTCTAAGGAACCGACGGGTCTAGCCTGTCGGCTCGACTGTATATAGAGCATGCTCCTCGGCAATGACGGCGCCAGTAGACGACGTGCTGCACGGAACTAGAGAATCGGCTCCATACCACAGCAGGTACCATGTTTTAAGCCCTCCTGGTTGGAACGGTTTTCGCTCATACTAGACTGCTACAGAGATGCCCATGTTTAAGTGCTCCACTTCATTGGTACTTGAGCATGCTCACGCTTCGTAAACTCACGCAAACAAACAAATAAATATTTATTTATTTATTTATTTATTTACTAAAGTACCCAAGAAAAACATCACAGCATATCCACAGAGTGAATGATGATGAGTGCGGCGAAGCGTCTGTCAGCCTGCCCGTGCTTCCGTCCGTCCGTCCGTGCGTCCGCGCGACCATCCGTGCGTCCACCCATGCGTCTGTCCGTGCGTCCGTCCATCCATCTGTCTGTCTGTTCGTGTGTCCATTCGTCTGTACGTCCGCGCATCTATCAATCAGTTGTCGATCTGCTAGTCTGTCCGTCCGTCCGTCTGTGCGTCCATCTAGTGAACACTCCCAAGTACCGCCATCTCCCATCTCGCATACCGTGTAGCACATACCCGCTCTAGAGTGGGTTTGTGCCACCGGTGGCTACGTACTACTACATACTGTTGTGATCGGCCCCCATGTCTGGGCGCCGCTTGGACGCGTGGAATGGTTCCGGCTTCGCAGCGCGTCCTGAGACGTCCGGAATCGGCAACTACACAGCAGTAGTACTGCGAATTCCTTGGAGTCGTCGGCTCGTCTTGCCAAAAAGCCCTTTGGGCACGCACGACCGACAGATTACCGGGGGGGGGGGGGCTGTTCGCTGTCTGGGCTGCCTAGAAGGAGTGGTCATTGCTTGGGTCGTCAACATTCAGCGGACAATGAGCCGAGCGCTTTGTATTCATCTTCGGGGACATTCCTCACGTTCCATGGCGCCTTTCCCGAGCGATGTTTCCTCGAGGAGTCATCTCGGCGCGTCCGACTCCCCGTTCTCGCACTGTGCCAGTGGTGTCGTGTATTGTGTGTGTTACACCCTCGCCGGGCAGCGAACTGGGCGGGCCTCTCCTCCCTTCCTGGGTTGGGAAGGAGGCGGTGTGACTTTCTCTCTTCGGGGGCATAAAAACGCGAGCGCAAGACGCTCGGAGAGAGAGCTTCCTTCCATCATCTAGTATGATGCTTACTCCATGTAACACGCTACCTTCAACATCATGTAAAATAGTGTAAATAAATCGTTCAAGTTATCAGCTCCGGCTCCTCGGCCCGTCTTCGCCCTGACCCTTGGATGGCTCAAGGCCCGACAAATTCCCCCAGTCACAACAGTGGATGGCAGCGGTGAGATGATCTGCGCAGGAATTCGACTCCGGCTTGGTGAGTGCACGACCTTTTCTCCTTGAGAGTTGCCAGGCTTAAATTAGTTCTTCCTGGTAACAAGAGTGTTGGAAGCCTGTTCACGGGAACCTTGCTTCAACGCTTTCCCTTGAGAAACTTGTCGGCAGAAAAGTAGCAGCCATGGCTTGGAGAAAGTTGCACAGATCGGACCTAGACGTGATATGCGGGGAATTCGGGATTGATTGCGGGAAACATCTTAAAAAGGCGGAAGTCATCAGGGCTATGGAGGCAAGCAGAGATGACGAGGAGATCGTGGAGTTGTGGGAGGATATAAAAAAAAAAAGGGAAGATCAGGAGCGCGAGCGCCATAAAGAAGAGCAGGAACGCGTGCGCGAGCGCGAGCGCAAGCACGAACTGGATAAGAAGCGCCTAGACTTAGAAATAGCTCGGGCAGCTACCTCAGGAGGCGCAACACTCAATGCTCCAGTAAGCAAGGCACCAAAAATAAAAGACCTCCTGAATCCTTTTAAGATGGGAGAGGATATCGGGTTATTTTTGGTCAATTTTGAGAGAAGTTGCGAAGGCAAGTTTGAGCGTGAGTTATGGGCACAAATGCTCTTGACCGTGCTTCCATGCGAGGCAGCGGATGTACTGGCTCGTTTGCCGCGAGATGAGGCGAATGACTACGATATTGTAAAGCGTGCGCTACTAAAGAGGTATCGGCTGTCTGCTGAAGCTTTCCGACGACGTTTCAGAAATAGTAGCAAACGTAGCAGTGAATCATTTGCCGATTTTGCATACAGTCTGAGGTGCAATCTCACCGAGTGGCTTAAGGGCGAGGGAGCTTTTGGAGACCATGACAAGGTAGTCGAGTTGATTTGCACGGAGCAATTCCTGAACGTTCTAAGTGACGAAGCACGCTTATGGGTATTAGATCAGCCCGGGGAAAAGAATTTGGAGCGTACCGCAGAACTGGCTGAAGAGTACACCATGAGGCGTGAGGAAATAAGAGAGCGCAACAAACCCGCAAAGAAACCATACCGGGAGAATTCTAAGCAGTCTGAGCGCAGCAGTTATGCCCCTATTGCACCAGGAGGGACGAATGAAAAAGACACGCACGGGGAATCGACCATGAGTGGACGCGCTGGCAAAGAGAAAGAACAGGATAAGAATCGCGACAGAGCATTTGAGGCAAAGAAACCCATTGTGTGCTATCGATGTAATGAACCGGGGCACTTAGCAGTGGGTTGCCGTAAGGAAAAACTCGTTTTCTCCCTTTTTAACCATACTGATGAGAACATGAGGTTACTTGAACCGTACTTAAGAGAGATGACTGTCAATGGGCAAAATTGCCGGGTTCTACGCGATTCTGCGGCCACTATGGATGTAATACACCCATCTTACGTGCCCGCGGATGGGTTCACCGGAGACTGCGCGTGGATCAGACAGGTAGCGCAGGAAGACAGTGTGTGTCTGCCAGTGGCCAAAGTCCTCATCAAGGGTCCCTTCGGAGAACTGGAAACAGAGGCTGCCGTGTCACAAAGTTTGCCGAAGCAGTACGGTTACCTTTTTTCTAACCACTCGGAGGACCTGTTAAGAAAGAAAGGTCTGAGCTTTGGAGAACACACTGTACATGCTCTAACGCGGTCTAAGGCAAAGGAGATCGCAAAGGAGCTCGGCAGTTCCCAAAATAGAGAGGCACAGGCCCCCGACGAAACAAGGGCAGACGCGAATCAGGAGAACGTCCCGAGCGATGGCGAAAGCAGCTTTAAGAGTTCCAGTGAGGCCAGCGAGGAAGTTAACCTTCTTTCCGTGCTACCTTGCATGGGCGGGTTCTTGGAGCTATCGAAAGTAAGCCCGGAGGTTATCGCTGCGGAACAGGCCGAGGATAAAACGCTGCAAAAGTTGAGCGATATGGTGGAGGAGGGGTTGGCGCGGAAGAACGTCTTTTTGCACCGCCGCGCCGGAATTTTGTACCGTCAGTACAAAGACTCGAAGGGGGTGCACTATGATCAATTAGTGGTTCCACAGAAATACCGAGCCAAAGTACTGGAGCTGTGTCACGGTGGCGGGTGGTCGGGCCATCTTGGCAAAAAGAAAACGAAGACTCGTCTACTTAGGGAGTTTTATTGGCCCAATTGTTTCAAGGATACCGAGAGGTATGTGCAATCCTGCGATGTGTGCCAAAGAATAGGCAAAGCACACGACCAGCAGAAAGCGCCCTTAAAGTTGGTGCCACTCATTAGTGAACCTTTCCGCCGCCTTGTCGTGGACGTTGTGGGCCCCCTGCCTGTGACAAAGTCAGGGTACCGCTACATCTTAACCTTGATATGTCCTGCCACAAAATTCCCGGAGGCGGTTCCCTTGAAGGAGCAGTCATCTGTAGAAATAGTGGATGCTTTGCTTTCAGTGTTTTCGAGAGTAGGCTTCCCGTCAGAGTTACAGAGCGACCAGGGCAGTGTGTTTACTAGCGCACTAACTACCACATTCTTGGAGAGGTGTGGCATTAGGATAATACACAGTTCCGTCAGACATCCTCAGAGCAATTCAGTAGAAGCATGGCACTCGGTTCTCAAAAGGGTATTACGGGCATTGTGCTACGAGAATCGGAAAGATTGGGAAGCATGCTTGCCAGCCACCATGTTTGCCCTGAGGTCTGTGCCGCACGAGGCCACCGGCTTTAGTCCCGCTGAGCTAGTATATGGGAGATCTCTAAGGACCCCACTTCGCATGCTGCGAGAATCTTGGGAAGGGAGGGGTGAGGATCCCACTGTGATCGAGTATGTGTTGGGCTTACTCGGGCGACTTCAGACCTGCAGAGAACTCGTTGAGGCGAACATGACAATGGCGCAGCTTAAAGCAAAACGTCTGTACGATAAGAACGCACGTCAACGTTCGTTTTCAGAAGGAGATCAGGTGATGCTTTTAGCATCATCTAAAGCGAACAAGCTCGCGGTTCAGTGGGAGGGCCCTGCGAAGGTTATGCAGAAGTTGTCGGACACCAATTATGTGGTCAAACTACCGGGAAGGCGGAAAGAGGTAAAGATTTACCATTCAAACTTGATGAAACCTTACCACCAGCGGTCAGCAGTAGTTCAACTCGCGCTTAACGTTCCGGAAGAATTAGAGACAGATTTTCCTTTTCCCGGGCAGGCTTCTGATTCTCAGTCCCTCGACATCTTGCTAGACACGGTCACCAGTAACTCGAATTTGAATGCAGAACAGAAAAGAGAACTGGAGAACCTACTGCGCGAGTTTGAGGGAGTTTTCGTCGACCGGCCAGGAAGAACCGATTTAGTTGAGCACGACATTGAACTAACTTCTAATGAACCCATTCTTTCACGGCCTTATCGCGTGTCACCCAGGCAAAGGGAAATTCTCGCACGCGAGATTCAAAGAATGTTGGAAATTGGTGTCATCGTCCCGTCGGAGAGTGAGTACACCTCCCCTCTAATACTGGTGGAAGCACCCGGGAAGGAACCGAGACCCTGCATCGATTATCGGAAACTGAATGCCGTCACGCGAGACCAGCTGTACCCTATTCCCAACGTAGAGGAGAGAGTGGAAACTGTTAGCAGGGCTCAGTACGTCTCCACGCTAGACCTCACACGCGGCTACTGGCAGGTGCCTATGACCGAACGAGCCAGTAAATACGCAGCGTTTATCTCCCCCTTGGGCACTTTCCGACCCCTGGTCATGAGTTTTGGGCTCAAAAACGCGCCCTTTTGCTTTTCACGGCTCATGGATCGTGTGCTGGCGGGAGCAGAGAACTACGCTGTTCCTTATCTAGATGATATTGCAGTGTTTTCGGACAGCTGGGAAAAACACCTGAGCCACTTGCGGGACGTCTTGACGCGCTTAAGGAACGCGGGCCTCACTGTTAAAGCAGAAAAGTGTCAATTGGGACAGGCGGAAGTAGAGTATCTGGGGCACATTGTTGGGCGAGGATGCCGGCGGCCCCACGAGGTAAAACTTGCCGCCATCGAGAACTATCCCCGACCTGTCACTAAAACTGATATCAGGGCCTTTCTAGGCCTCACTGGATATTACCAACACTATATCCCCAAATATTCACAGATCGCCAGTCCTCTGACCGACAGTTTAAGGAAGGGAGAGCCCGTTAAAGTCCAGTGGGACGAGTTAAGGGAAAGTTCGTTCCAGGCTTTGAAAGCAGCACTGACGTCTCAACCGATTTTACGAGCTCCGGATTATAACCGACCTTTTGTACTTCAGTGCGACGCTAGTGAAAGGGGTCTTGGGGCTGTTCTGAGTCAGCGAGATGAAAGTAGAGAGGAGCACCCCGTGCTTTTCATTAGTCGTAAGCTTTCCACACGTGAGGAGGCTTATAGCACCTCAGAGAAAGAGTGTGCATGCTTAGTGTGGGCTATTTACAAGCTTCGGTGCTACTTGGCCGGCTCGCCCTTTCTTGTCGAGACAGATCACTGTCCCTTGTCATGGCTTCGGAATATGTCGCCTAAAAATGGCCGCCTACTGAGATGGAGTTTGGCACTGCAAGAACATAATTTTGAGATCCGCTACAAAAAGGGGCGGGATAATGGAAATGCTGATGCTCTCAGCCGAGGCTTCCTGTGATAAGGAGCAAGCGCATTCCGATTGAGTTACGACAGCCCGGGTTTTTTATTTTTGTTATGTCATTCCGTGTATCTTTTCGTTTTGGATTTTTTTTTAACCTTTACTGCATGGTGAACCTGTTACTTAGTCTGCCTGCCACGGCCAGACGATGAGAAAGGGATATAATTTGTTAGTTGAGTTTCCCGACCTTCTCACTTCTCACTCGCCATTTGCCTCAAGGCTATGCGACTTGCGGCTTGAGTGCAATTTATTTAAGGTAAATTCTTCAAAACTTTAGGAGCGTTGCCATATTGCTTTGTTTGGGGACGTTCCAGGCAACGTTCTAGTGTGGCTGCTTTTATGCCGACAACGGGCTAAGAGTTCAGTAGCCTGGCATATCTCGGGAGGGGTGGTGTACCGCCTTGTCGCTGCTTGGGTACTGTGCGGATTTGATCACTAATGTCAGTCCCAGCCTTCGACCTGCGGGGGCCCCTTCGACGGAGAGTGCTACTTACGGACCTGCTGACCCCACTTGAGCGAGAGAGAAAACCTGAGCCGCAGCCGTTCCAGAGCTGCTGCGCTGCCAGGCCTCTTCAAGGTGCAGCGTTGGGCTGCCCATCTACGAGTCCTTTTTCCCGGCGGCGGACGAGCTGTTGTGATCGGCCCCCATGTCTGGGCGCCGCTTGGACGCGTGGAATGGTTCCGGCTTCGCAGCGCGTTCTGAGACGTCCGGAATCGGCAACTACACAGCAGTAGTACTGCGAATTCCTTGGAGTCGTCGGCTCGTCTTGCCAAAAAGCCCTTTGGGCACGCACGACCGACAGATTACCGGGGGGGGGGGGGGCTGTTCGCTGTCTGGGCTGCCTAGAAGGAGTGGTCATTGCTTGGGTCGTCAACATTCAGCGGACAATGAGCCGAGCGCTTTGTATTCATCTTCGGGGACATTCCTCACGTTCCATGGCGCCTTTCCCGAGCGATGTTTCCTCGAGGAGTCATCTCGGCGCGTCCGACTCCCCGTTCTCGCACTGTGCCAGTGGTGTCGTGTATTGTGTGTGTTACACCCTCGCCGGGCAGCGAACTGGGCGGGCCTCTCCTCCCTTCCTGGGTTGGGAAGGAGGCGGTGTGACTTTCTCTCTTCGGGGGCATAAAAACGCGAGCGCAAGACGCTCGGAGAGAGAGCTTCCTTCCATCATCTAGTATGATGCTTACTCCATGTAACACGCTACCTTCAACATCATGTAAAATAGTGTAAATAAATCGTTCAAGTTATCAGCTCCGGCTCCTCGGCCCGTCTTCGCCCTGACCCTTGGATGGCTCAAGGCCCGACAAATTCCCCCAGTCACAACAATACATACATATAAGGGATGGACAGACCCGCGCCTTAAGAAGCTTCGCCCCTAAAGAATGCGCCTGTGCTGTGTTCGTCCCCCTGGGAACAAAGCAAACTAATGTGGGGTTTAATTAAAACAATAAATGAATTAGGGTAATTTCCCGAAGTAAATTTTGGTTACGCTAATTGAAAAGATGCTTTAGGGCTGAGCCAATAGAACGCAATCCGAGGGTTACAAATGTTAATCGTGAGGCTGCAATGATAAGCAATCAATAATTTACATGTCACGTATTGTTAAGGTAGTGAGTTAGAGTTGAGGCAGTGATCAGGATAGTGTTAATTAAGGCAACAAGTTAAATAAGGTAGTAGCTAGTGATATTGTTGTCTATTGGGGTATTCCTGCATTTGTGCTATGATAGATAGATAGATAGATAGATAGATAGATAGATAGATAGATAGATAGATAGATAGATAGATAGAAATGTGTGTGTGTGTGTGTGTGTGTGTGTGTGTGTGTGTGTGTGTGTGTGTGTGTGTGTGTGTGTGTGTGTCGCGTGGAGGTTGAGGGGAGTGCTCGAAACGGCGTTGACGTAAGTCGAAAAAGCCCGGCGCATACTTCGCAGCCTGCAGCGCACACTGCAGTGGCGGCATCTCCTCCGAGGTTAATACATGTGTATCCACGGTATATATACCACCAGTATTGCATGCGCACTCGCATACACTCAAAGGGGTTTGATGGGCCTCGCTCAATCACACCGGTGGTCGAAGTACAGAGAGATCAGCGCCACTTGGGGGCGCGCTCTTCGATCAGCTCGTTGCGGAAACGTAAGCCGCATGGGTTTGGTTAAGAAGGGGAATGTGTCGAAAGAAACAAGGCTTGAAAGACGAAGACAGCGGTGGGAAAGAGGTAAGGGGGTATCTTTCCCGCGGGTGTACGGAAACAAAACAAAAAAGGAAACAGGAGCATCCAGAGAGGAGGAATGGTTTATTTTGTTCCTTTCCGCTAAGCGCGACGCAACGAGAGAATCGAGAAATAACGTGGAATGGTTTTAAGCGCTGGCGAAGTGTTTCGTTTTGTCTGGTCGTAAAAGAATGAAGCTTTCCGCAGCGCAGTTCGCGCGGGGAGGCGCAGAAGAGCATTATTATAATCTCGACGGTTCATCATCATCGGAGGCCGAAGTTGTTGGTGGCGGGGCGGCGGATATACGAACTGCGGGGTGGCCGCTTCAAGCCGATTGCGCTCACGCACGCACGCGCGGAGGAGCGAGTACGACGGATATTAAACGCCGTCGCATCGGCAGCGAGTTCGTGAAGAGTCGTCGTCGTCGCAGAAATAAGAAAAAAAAAAGAGTGGTACGGCACGATTCTATACTTTGCCCGCACGCACGCTCGAGAATCGGGAAAGGAGGAAGGAGGCTTGCGAAACGAAAAGGAAGAAGGGGAGGTTACCGAGCGAGAAGACAGATGAAAGTGCGGGCAAGAAAGGCGACGTCAAGAGAAAAGAAAGAGGGAAACAAAAACAATGGAGGGATGATTGCGGGAAGCGGGGGAGGGTATGTCACGCGCGGTTTTCTTTCCTCCCTCGAAAGCCTTCATCGGTTGTTTTTTTTTTTGGTAGAAGGAAAGAGATGCGAGATAAAAAAAATATATAAAAAGAAACACGGGATCGACTCGTCATCCGCTTTGTTTATTCTTTCTCGGCTTGGCTTGGCTAGCTCTCCCCCCTCAGCACGCAGCAGCGGGAGATGGCAGTAAGGGCGCCGGGTTAAATCGTGAGTTCTGTTGCGGCATTTTTTTTTTGTTGTTGATCGGATTCGTGTGCTCGCGTGGGGTGCTCGCTCGATTCCCCCCCGTTTGTGTTCCATCCTCCTCTTTGCACCGTGGCCGCCGTCCGTCACCCTTCCGCCATTTTTGTTCCGTAATAGTAGCCGTCTGCTATCGGCACCGCCGTCGATTTAACGCTCGCAGCGTGACGAGTGCTGTACGAGCTGATCGAGTGTAATCGAGTGGCCACTATGTATACGGTAGGACTCAAGGGCCGTTACGGTACGCGCGGAAGTCGTAAAAGAAGTAAAAAGAAAACGAAAATAGTGAATTCGCGGGAAACCCGCACAGGTATAGCATCGAAAAAGTGGCAGTTTCGCGCGATGAATCGGAATACAGGTAATCAGCACGCAGCGGTCGTATTTCGATGGAAAGATGCGCATTTTTATTTATATTTGGCAAACAATGTGGGGGGGGGGGGGGTATCTTAGAGTCGGCAATCCCAACATCATGGTAATGTGCAAGATACACACAAACATGCGGAGAAATAAAAGAATAGAAGCAAAAAATAATTAGACACACTATATATGTATGTACATAATACACTATAGGGCTTATAACAGCCTATGCACAGTCTATGGGCATAGTCCAGTTCATACAGTGTGAACACATCGCGGATAGAGTCCGTGCAGATAATGGCAAGGAGCAATAATAACTAAAGACATTTCATTAAGAAATCACGAAGTGTGCCCAGTGCGCGCCTTTGATTACCTGAATGTGGCCACCGTCCAAGTGCATGATTTGCCAATTGTAAACGGTCGTCTGTCGAGGTTGTTCAATTGATCACTCAGATGAGCGCGTCGTTCATCATATTACGGGCATTTTATAACGATATGCTCCACCGACGCATCGACGTGATCACAGAGGTCGCAGTGCGGTGACGTTCTCCTCTTTGTGTGGCATAACAAGTGAGAGGTGTATGCAACACCTAATCATAGACGGTGCATTATTCATGCCGCGACCAGCGAGTCGCATTCGTCAAACCACTCTTGGCCTTCCATGCCAATTTTGGTTCATTCCAATTCGAGAAGAGTGATCACGAGAACACCCAGGCGCATAGGCGGCTAGAGAGATGGACGGACGCGCAAAGTGCCTGTAGTAAGCAGAGAAATGCTTCGCATTCAATAATGATAATTGTCGGGGTTAAATGTCCGAATCCGCCGTATCATGAGAGACGGTGTAGTGGAGGGCTCCGTAAATTCTGCACGCAGCTAAATCATTTAGCTCACGAGCCTCACGAGTACCAAGCGTGCCAAGAAGACCAGTGCTAAGAAGACAGGGCTGCTGCAGCGAAGCAGGTCCCTTCGAACTCTTTCGGACGGTTGTTTGGCTGAGCCTTGGGTGAATTTGACCTGTTGAAACTAGCTGACGTTGCATATTACTTGTTCAGGCGATCGAATCAGTGCTAATGTCTAATTTGTCTCCTGGCTGAGGGCACAGCCCTTGGTCAGCCTCCTTGCCTAATGATGACTTGCCATTGGAATATTTTTTTCCGCAGTGATGTTGGCAGCATCCATGTTGATCTGGTGCCCTAGAGTGGTGGATTTATTAGGCTCAACAACCCAAAGGTGATCCAGACGGAGTTGCAAGCCATGACGCCGCACTTCCAGCTGATAAGTGATGTTCGTCAGTTCGGAAGAGGTGGTTTGGTATGCAGATCGTCAGATCCTTCATGCGTTTCTGACATCCTAAAGTTCAAGACATTTGCTTCGGTCCCGGTGAGTGCGTTTATCCCGCCTCATTTAGCGTGCACTAAGGGACGAGGAGTCGACTCTAGATTAACGACCGCATAGACCCGGGAAAGGCTGTCTGATCCTGAAGTCATAGCTGTCTACCGGTGCAACCGATTAGTTAATGGTGAGAAAGTCCCCACTGAGTCGGTTATTGCTACCTTTGCCGGCACTTCCTGTCCAATATGGCCACTCATTTTCAGAGTCGAACGTCTCGCTTCTCGTCCTCCCCAATGTCACAACTGTCGGCGTTTTGGTCACAGTGTAGGGGGATGTAAATCAAATTCACGTTGCCGCATCTGCGACGATGCCCATCCATCGAAGGAGTTCAACGCCGAAACCGAAAAGTGCTGCCTCTGTGCAGGAAATCATGCGGCCGATTACCTGAACTGCACCGCAAGGTCCAATCAAGCCCAATTAACTGCTAGAAATTATGAACAGACATCGTTGCTCGCGGCGAGAAGCAATAACAGTTGTGAAGGATAGAGCCTTTGGATATGCCGGAGTCGCTTTGAGGCACGAACAACTAAGTGAGATGAAGATTTTGAATCTCATTGAAGCTGCAGTAGAAAAGGCATTGTCGAAAGCGCTGGAACACATAGTTACGAGCGTAAGTGAGTGCATCTCCCAAGTGTTTTGCTCACAGATGACACAGCTGGTTTCTGCAGTAGCAGTACCGATAGCCAAGTCGGCACCTTGTGCAGCGAAAAAGATGCCGAATTTAGCCCCACAGCGGTAACCCCGAGAAGAGGGAACCCCTATTTTGTCTGTGCCTTCTACGTATACCCACGCGGAGGATCAGAATGAAATGGACGTATTCCAAGATTTCAGGCGTCAGAAGTGCACTGAATCTCCTGTAAAATCTCCTTGCCCAAACTCAAAACCTGTAAAGGGCAACGATAATGCCAGTGCACTTATTAAAGAGAGTATTTTAGAAGCTGCCGTTGCTGAAGTGTTTCGCTCGTCTACATAGATACCTTGAAAGTAGTACACTGGAATTGTAGGTCTTTGATTTCTGCTTCTACTGACTCACTTTGCTTAATTAATCAATTATCACTTGAGCACATATTTCGTGTCTGCCTAGCATACGCACGTGAACGACAAACACTGATTTCTTCTACTGAACTATATCGCAGAAGGTCATTAACTGATGAGACCGTGTTGGGCCCTTTGCCAGCCATGGCACCAACAGTGCAACTGCGGTCATAAGAGCAGTTATAACCTTCTTGGAAATAACTGGACTATATCCGCGGCTATAAAATGTGTCTCAGCTAGAAAGAGCACTACATACTCACCTCTCTATCTCACCGTCGTCATCCATTAATCTTTTTTCCCCTTTCCCTTCCCCCAGTGTAGAGTAGCAGGCTAGAGCAAGCTATCGCTCAGGCCGACCTCTCTGCCTTTCTGCAAATAAACTTATCTCTCTCTCTCTCTCTTAATCAATTATATCCGGATATAATCTTATTACAAGAAACCTGGCTGAACCCCGCTAAGAATTATCATGTAAACAATTTTAGAGCATTTCGGTAGACCGTCCATCACTAGGAGGTGGTCTAATTATACTATTCTCGAATAAATTTTGCCGCACAGCGAGCATAGCTTTTCAGCTTATGTGCTCAGACTGTGAAATTTTGGCAATAGACCTCAGTCTTCCAGGGCACCGCCCTTTTTCACTTATAAACGCATATTTTCCTACGGGTTTGCATAATACTGAACAATTAAATACTGCCTTAACTAATTGCAAGAATGATTTTCTTCTGACTGGTGATTTCAACTCACATCATGTTTCGTGAGGATTTCTAACAGACCCTTCTGTTAGAAATCATGTTTCTGAGGATTTCTAACAGACCCGGTACTCTTCTGTGGAATTGGATGATTAATAAAAACCTTACCTGCCTAAATGAAAAAAGACAGCCCACAATTATTCGCAGACGGACACGATCGGTATTAGATCATACGTTTTGCAGCTCGAGTGTTTCAACAGTCTTGGAAAACAATTGATTTATCTTCAAACAGTGACCATCTTCCTGTATACTTTGAAATGTCTTGTCCTGTGAAATCTATTGAAAAAACGGAGAAAACATTGATCAATTAAAAAAATTAAAGACTGCTTACGTTCAAATATTAGGGCAGTGTCCAGTGGTCAAAATGAAGATCTCGGCAGAAATGTCTGTTCCGCTTTAGAAATCTCCAAGAATACTTCAGAATTTGTAATTGCTTCGGCGTCAACCAAAAGTGCCCAACCTAGTAGATGGTGAAATAATGAGTGCACACGAGACTATAGAAGAAGAAAAGCTGCATGAAAAAGACTTATATGTAATCAGAGTCCCAAAAATTAGATGGATTATCAGTTCATTGCGGCAACATTTAAACGCACTGTATCGCGAGCGAAAGAGCAATATGACCAAGAATATTTCGAGTGCTTGTCTAAATCGAATAACAAACGTGCTTTATTCAATTTCCTTTGTGGTAGGAAGAAGACCCTTATACCAGGAAACGTTGACTCAGTAGTTCACACCTCAAAAGAACTACAGGAATCATTAAATCAATTGGCTGAACGATTAGAAAACAGGTTCTCAACGCGTCTTCCTAATTCGGCTTACACAACAGCCAGCTATGACTACACAGAAATATTGACTTCCGAATTAAATTAGGCTATGGAAAGATTGCCAAATGCAGCACCAGGCCCCGATGGAATAACAAATACAATGCTAAAAATACTACACAGGGAATATCCAAATGATCTTCTAGGTCACTCCCTTAGAAGAGCATGGATCCCTTCTGAATGGAAGATTGCGAAAATTATACCATTGCTTAAGAAACAGGGGGCAGACTATAATTTAGACAACATACGACCGATAGCCTTAACATCTAATGTAGTAAAACTTATTGAAAGGACGTACTTCATGGTCGTATAATTAAGTTTATTAGTAAGAAACAACTGTTGAGTTCTTCCCAAATTGGATTTAGATCTGGATATTCCATATGGCACACACATGCAGATCTGGAAAGTCGTATTCATATTGCCCGTCACAAAAACAGTATGCGGCTTTAGTAACGTTAGACATATTTAAAGCATAGGATAGTGTAGAGTATTCTATCTTGATTAATCAGTTATGGAGTCATGGACTTCAACCTCATAAAGTAGCATGGGTGACGGAATTTTCAATTGGAAGAGAATTCTATTGTTATCAAGGCGGTTTCTCTTCCTGTAAGCACAAGCAAACCCGAGGTGTATCTCAGGGGTCAGTACTTTCCCCCATATTATTCAACATATTGCTTAGTACTATCCCCGTTAAGCCAGATGTGAAAACCTATGCTTATGCCGATGGCATTGCTTTCTTTGCTATGGCACATGACTTCCACTGTCTTTATACTATCTTGCAAGCATATCTAAATGAAATAGAACATTGGATGGATGGATTGATGTTGAACCTGAATACCAGTAAATGTGCTATTCTCGTTTTTCCTGTCCGAAATCCTGTGCACATATCTATTAATTACAAGCTTCAAGATATCGCACAAGTACAATCACTGAAATACCTTGGAGTTATGTATAATGAACATCGCAATTGGCGCCCTCACATTGAATACATCGCGACAAAAGCAGTACGCGCAATGGGCGTATTGCGGAGGTTGAGCAATTGTAGATCAGGTATGAGAAGGAAGGCACTTTTGATTATATATAAAATGTATGTCCGACCTGTGTTAAAGTTTGGCTGCGTTCTTTTTTTCTGGTGCGCCAGCCTACAAACTTCGGCCGCTCGTTCTATTAGAAAGAGAGGCTTTACGGCTCTGCTTAGGACTTCCAAAGTATACTCCAAATGCAGTGTTAAACCTTGAAGCACGAATACCAGCCCTATTATGTCGCTTTAATATTCTTACTGTGCAGACCCTCTTACGACTATAGGAAGCAACCTTTAACCCTGAACAAGTTATTTTTATTTCCAATCCTGAGCTATTCTTCTCCGTGCATTGGCCCAGGTTTCACAAACCACAAATAGTATTTGTTAAATCGTTACTTGGGCCTCTAATTGTACAAGTTCGTGATCTGCTTCCTTTAACTGAGCAACAAATTTCTCCAGAAATTGTTTACCATGATATCTTTCCAACTCACGCTAAGCTATTACCTACAGGCATTTTAAAGGGTTTATTGCAGGACCATTTAAGTAATCTGCCAACAAATGTCATTATTGCAACGGACGCATCGCAATCAGATGAAAATTTAGGCGTTGGAATATATTGCCCCGTACTCAATTGGTCATTTTCACTTCGCTTACCAGATTTTCTTCCTGTCTTTCTGGCTGAATTTATGGCAATAATGTTAGCTTTGCCAAAGGTAAGTACTTCTGTTCAAGTCGTAGCCGTCATAACTGATTCCTTATCAGTGTGATCTTCTCTGTCCACATCCGGTCGCTCATCCATACTGAAACTTTTTAAATCATTGGTTCCCTGTCATCTCCGAAGTATTCATTTAATCTGGGCACCAGGGCACAAAGGTTTGTGTTAAACGAAATAGCTGATTCTCTTGTGGAGGCAGCGCTTTCGACACCCGTCATTCCTGTTTCCCCTCATACAGTACACATTACGGTGGCGCGATATTGCACACTTAAAATCAGGCAAAATTTATTAGACCCTGCTTTGACGGCTTCTTCGGAGTACAACCACTTGTTATTTCCCCAGCGCCGTGAACTGTCTAATTCAAGGATGATGGAAGTTGTCATCACAAAATTTCCTTGCCGCGTTACTTCCCTCAATTTTTACTTGCATACATCAGGTTTATTGAATTTCCCTATGTGCATTTACTGTAATCAAGAGGAAACGATCAGTCATTTTTTATTACTTTGTCGCCGTTTCAATGTATTCAGGCAAAGCATACTAGCACCAAATCGTCAAAAACTGGGCTTGCAATTATCCCAACCTGAACTTCTTTCATCTAGAGCCCCTATACACACTGGGTTTCAGCCACAGGGATGTTTTATTCGCCGTTCAGGAGGAATACATCACTGCGACTAAACGATTTTCTTGTTAAATTACGGTTTCAGATTTTTTTCCTTTATTTCTTTTTCTGCAAATTTGCAATTGGCACTTCAAATCATAATTAAATAACGAAAGTTTTTTTTTTTTAGGAATCACTCAATGCTGAAAGTATCGGGGCAAATTCACCTTATAATCGGCCAATCCACTCTTTTGGGTACGAGCCAAATGCAGAAAACAACAACAACAACAACAACAACAACAACAACAACAACAACAACAACAACAACAACAACAACAACAACAACAACAACAACGACGACAAACAAACAAACAAACAAACAAACAACAACAGCCTCAAGCATTTTCGCCTCCATCGAAAATGTGGCCTCCGTGCTCCCGTGTTTCGATGCCACGATGTGCGGACCAGCAGTCGAATTCTATAACTTCTTGAACACTATTGTGTGTGTGTGTGTGTGTGTGTGTGTGTGTGTGTATTTGTGCGAGTCGGCAATAACTTGAAGAGAGTGTTGAGAGAGAGGTAAGAAGGGTGTACTGTAAGCATCGCCTCTCGCAGGCCTCCCCGACGATTCCTGTATTTGCGTGCGCAATTTGCACGACCAGCGATGCGCGGAGGAGGAGTGATGGGTTCGCCTGCTGCAGTCTGGCACGATCTGTCCTATAGCTCCATCGGTCTTCCACCCAACGCGGCACGAGGGAGCTCAGGCACAGCCGCGCGACTGGAAGTACGTGGTTATTATTGCCCGAATCCATGGGAATAGAGCCCCTTATATAGGATTCGCGCGAAAGTATACAGTGTACGTGTACAACGCAAGTCTTTGTTGTTTGCGAGTGCGTATAGATTGCGGCGCTTTGTGCTTCATGGTCGATTCCTTGTGTGATACATGTTGATACACAGTGAGGCCCACTTCGCCTTGGGCGGGCGGCACTTTTTGAGGCGCCTCGCTTTCGTGTAATGCTACGCGAGAAGTGTGCGCGGTACGTTCGCGCATACCGGTAAAGTCAGTGGAAATGTACTTCCCGACCTTGTGCGTATACCGCGTATATAATTCTGTATACTGTGCTGCGCCATGTATGCTTGCTTATCTTGGTTGAGCCTGTATGACATTGGCGCGCTTGGCAGATTTTCGCTAGTTTTCTTGATTGAAGCACCAGCGGTGAACCGCAGTAGTAGTAGTAGTAGTAGTAGTAGTAGTAGTAGTAGTAGTAGTAGTAGTAGTAGAAGCCATGGTATAGTAGTCGTAGTAGTAGTATAGTAGGTGGTTGTGGTAGTCATAGTAATAGTAGTAGCAGCAACTGTAGTAGTATAGTAGTCGTAGTAGTAGTAGTATAGTAGATGGTTGTGGTTGTCGTAGTAATAATAGTAGTAGTAGAAGCAGCAGCAGCAGTAATAGTAGTATAGTAGTCGTAGTATTCGTAGTATAGTAGGTGGTTGTGTTAGTCGTAGCAGTAGGAGTAGAAATGGTAATAGTCTTAGTCGTCGTAGTAGTAGTAGTAATAGCAGCACTAGTAGTACTAGTCATAGTAGTATAGTAGGTGGTTGTAATAGTTGTAGTAATAGTAGTAGAAGTAGGAGCTGTAGTAGCAGCTGCAACGGTATAGTAGTCATAGTAGTAGTAGCTGTAGTAGGTGGTTCTAGTAGTAGTAGTAGTAGTAGTAGTAGTAGTAGTAGTAGTATAGTGCTCTTTCAGTAGCATCGGCAGTGGCAGATGTCGTTGGCCTCCACGGCTGGCACGGAGAACTTCAAATTACCTCGGAGCGTAATTGATAGTAATTGACACGATTGCGTGTGGGTAGTTTCATACTTTACTAGCTTTTGAACAAAATAAATGAGACCGTCTTGCTAAAAACAGTATGAAACAATAAAAAACAACTTCGTTTCCACTCCTCATTTGTCGAATTCACTCTGCTTCGGTGAAAAGCGATGCAGAGCAATTTAGTGACTGCTTGGTCAAATATTTATGTTTTCGTTTTGTTTCAACTCGGAACTGTTGGAGAGCCAGCATATAAACGGGCAGACCACAGTGACCCGCCGCGTCTGAAGACCCTCATTTTCATTGACTCCCCATCAACTGTACAGCGGGGCTTTCACAAACAAGTTGCGAGCACACGCTCAGAATTGAAATGCACCAACATTTACAAGTTCTGAGCTCTCGGACACTGCCACAGCGCCTTGCGCAATTCGCGAGTGCGAAATACGCTATCAGGTGACGTATTTGGAAGGATTGTACGCTTCGTCGTTTTAGAGCGAAAGCTATACTAAGCAATATCTGCCAAGGCCACTCATCACGTCGCAATGACCTTGAGCTTTCGGAGCGCGAGTGTGACAGGCGTTACGTCATACCCATAAGCTTCGCCCACCCCCCTCTCGCGCTCCTCTGAACAGGAACCCTGTCCGCGTTTGTGGTCATACCACGTGATCCGCTCCGGAGAGGCCTCACATCTATCCTCGCTCGAGCTTCGCTGCTGTACTAGGGTGGCTAGTACTGTACTGTACTGTGCAATACCAGTGCACGTTCAAGAACACTAGGTGGTCGAAATTTCCGGAGCCCTCCACTACGGCGTCCCTCATATCGTGGTTTTGCGGCGTAAAACTCCAAATATTATTAGATAGGGAGTATCTTATGATCGAGCTCAATCCGGTGTGCGGCGTGACCAGTGGCCGCCCTTACTGCGCATGCGCCCCTCCCCATCTATCCTCTCCTAGGCTCCCTTTCTCTCGCCTCGCAGCGCTGAGGCAGGCAGTGTCTGCTAGCCTTCGCTTGTTCTTCCCTCTCTATCCTCTAGCCATTCCTCCCAGCGGTGTTTAAACCACCAGTGCGCATGCGCGTCCCGCCCCCCCTCTCTCTTCTCTCCTACGCTCGCCCCTCTCTCGCCTTGCAACGCGGAAGTAGGCAGAGTCTGCTGGCGGGTTTCTTGACTGAAAAAACTGAGTGCTCGTGCTGCACAACCGTCGACTGGCCACTCCGTATGTATAGGCACCGGTTCTTGAGGTGTGCCGGTGGGAGATTTCTCGTGTGCTTTGTTGAACAACAAAAAATCGCAGCGTGCGC
This sequence comes from Rhipicephalus microplus, assembly GCF_013339725.1. NCBI lineage: Eukaryota > Metazoa > Arthropoda > Arachnida > Ixodida > Ixodidae > Rhipicephalus > Rhipicephalus microplus. The sequence goes on from NC_051165.1 coordinate 170,239,779, forward strand.
GTAAAGTAAAAGCGGACTGCGGGATCCTGTGTCCGATCGGGGTCTCCTGTCTCTCATTGCCCATTAGCAGCGATTGGCATGTTCCAGCAGAAAACACCGGTCCACCATTGCATGGTTTGCGCCTCCCCAGGTTTCTCTCACACGCAACGCCACGATGAGCGCCAGCGTCAATGCCGCCGCCAGTGTAAGCGTTTGCGCTCGCTGCTTCGCATATACACATGGTTCCCATTAACGGACCCGGGTTGGTGTAAATTATTATTATTATTATTATTATTATTATTATTATTATTATTATTATTATTATTATTATTATTATTATTATTATTATTATTATTATTATTATTATTATTATTATTATTATTATTATTATATTAGCGCCTCCGATATGTTCCACTCGATGAATTTCAGGATCCCATCCTGACATACCGCCGGCCTGCAAGACGTGTGTGCTTGTATTCGCCAGTGCGAAGCATGCAGCTAGTAAAATATCACTTCGCAATACAACAGGCCTAACAATGACGTTGCATATGCGCACGTACGCGCACACTCATAATGTGCTTCTAGCGTTTGTAGTAAGGTCTGTACGTTGTACGTTTGTATACATAACAAGCTATACTGCTCACGGCGTGGCAATGACTACTGCTGACTTTGCAGAATCTCCCTCGTGGCTCATCGTAACGAGCCGCCTGTTTCACAGTGGATTCGTACGTACAGACACGCTAACGTACGTACAGACACGCACACGCGAACAAGCCCTTCGCAGCTCGTGCAGACGCCGCGCCATCGCTCGCAGTAGCAGCGCCTTTTGTCTCGCATCGCAGTATATACGCGGACGAAGCGGCTCGCATCGTCTTTCTCGTCGGCTTCTCTTCGATGGAGGTTGCTTCCACCGAGAGATGATTAAGGGTAACTATTCCGGTACCATTAATTTCAGACATGTAGGAGGTTGACGAAGCATAATAGCAGCAACAAAGGAACGCTGAGCAACAACATATCCGCAATGACGGCGAGGGGGAGCCAGTTCTCTGCTTCCTCACCGCGTCGTTTGCGTAACCCTCCGAGGCAGCCGGAGTCAAGCAACATGCGCGCCAGTGGGAGCGAGCGGTGCTGCCAGTGGTGGTATCAACTTTAGTTCGGCTGAGTCACCTGCTTTATTTCGCCTCAGAGTGGCCCCACGCGGGAGGCGACTCTTTCGGTCCAGGAAACGAGGAACTGTTTCGCCCGGTCGGGAGTTCTGACGATTGTTCATCGCATATGTTAACTTTCAGCGAGCTGGTATAAATAGGAGGAATATTAGAGGGGAAAAGCCCGCACAGACCCACAAGATGTGGTGATGGACGGCTAGTGCATTTAGAGAACAATTTTTACAGTTTCGTTCGAATTCTTCGTTAGTGATAATTGCCACTTTACGAAGACTGGCGAAAGCGTGCGTTTGTATACGGTGCAGAATTAAATTGCAGCCGTTTTTTCTGTCCGCGCTGAGCGTATACGATCGTATAACAGCCCTGGCACCGCTCGCTTACTCGGTTGCGCATGCAATCCAAACGTACGCGGTCGTTGTCAAAAGTTTAGAGACCGTCATATTGGCCTCAGCTAACTGTATTTCCCGCCAAATCGTGGCTGCGTTCGATCGAACTGCACAGTATGTCATATAAGCGTGTTTCAGAACAGGCCGGAAATGTATGTACATTCAAGGCTGCCTGTCGAAACAGGAGGAATATTCAGCTTCTTCTCGGTCGGGTTTCGTGATATCTAAACACGTCACAATGACTGTACAAAGAAACACACACAGTCGTGCGCAACCCCTCCATTTATCTGAGGGGGTTGCCAAGTCTGACCATACGTTTACTGAGACGGCCTTGTTCCATATTTGTTTAATGTGCAATTGCAAGGTTATTGCCATGCAGATTTCTGACAATGATGGCGACCGAGTATATTATTGATGTCGAATTCTGACTCTCCGAGAGCTCTCTGTTACCCATGTCTATGCCGGGAAATCTCGACACCAAAGACAGGCCGTTGTGGAAGGCAACGTCAATTTTGCATCCACTTCAAATCTTGTTTCCTTTCGTAGTGGACTAATGACGGAGGTGAGATACGTGCTGTGGTGAGACTTTGCCTTCCACAATGTGGTAAAGAGAGAGAGATACAGGTTCAGGAAAGGAAAAAGACGCAACTTCTGCAGCCCTAATTGGGAGCACGGCTCAGCGCCTGTAGGGGGGTGGGGCATTAAAGATGTGAACAAGAGAGTAGAAGAGAAATGGCGTCCATGATCAAGGACGTGGCGGACGGCTTCTATGGCCGGTTGTCTAGTCCAGTGTCCTCAAGGAAGCGAGGAACCGCCTCGAAGACCTGGGTGTGGTGCCGTGGAGGGAAGAGAAGGTCCTTCTGTGTAGCCGCGGGCAGACCGTGGCGACGGAGTGCGGCGAGCAAAACGCCGCGGATGTGGTACCCCGCACACGTCCATGAGGACACCACCTTCTGTCTCGCGATTCTTTCGGCAAACTTCGTCGAGTTCCGTCGCCTCGGCGGCACGCTCTTGAGAAGGTACATGCAGTGACGCACGACGCTATACACGCGAACGAGAGAGAGATTGTGGTTATATCAGAAGAAAAGAAAAGAAAGGTGCCGACCCGTAACTGTCTCTCCTTACGAGGACACCTCAACAGGTCAGCAGAGGAATGGGATATGGGGAATAAAAGATATAGGGAGAAGGAAGGAGGGATAAAAAGAATAGAAGGAACAGAGACGACGCGACCGGTGCTGCTGTAGAGCCTAAAAGTAACCCCCCACCATCGCCGCCGTCCGCCTATCTCGCTGCGCCGGCTGCTTCTGTGCGGCACGGTGTCTGTGCGTGTGGTACACGAGCTCTGGAAGAAGAACAAAAAAGAAGCAGCATCAACGAACAACAAAGCGGAGCTGCGGCCAACGCGTGCATCGGCAACTACATCCGCGAAAGAACAGCATCGGCGGCGGCAAGGAGGAAGCAGCTGGCCGCACATCCGTCTCGGGCACGTCACGACTGCGATCGGCGGCCCATCATCGGTGCCGGCCGACGCCGTTGGGGCCGCTACAGTTATCTCGTTCGCTGCTCCCCTCCGGCGATTCGGCCGGCGAAGCATATCGGCGCGTGGGTGACGACTGTCGACGCCGCTGGCGGCGCGCGCGTCGCACTGACGATGATAATGGCAACGACGTGAGGCAGCTTCTTGCCGTGCGTGCGTGAACAATAAAATAACCGGCCCGTTTTGTCTGGTGGCCCGAACTTACGCGCTACTGCGCGAGGGGTACGCTCGTGGAACGACCTGCATGAGAGTGGAGAGCTCCGTGGCTAATTGATCTCGAAGTATAGCTGTAGAACCGTTCGTTGATACACATTCCCGTTTCATACGATTTCCCGCGGCCGAAGCTTTGCGATATCGTTATCAAACGAAACCGTGGCACGATGTTTTCGTGAATTCTCATTGTACGAAAATGCATATGGTGGTTCCATATGTGTTCCCTCTTTGTCCTTATTTATCGAGGTTCTGCTGCAGTTCGATTCATATATGCGGCGGCATCTCGGACTTTCAAACGAACGACTTCTCACTTTTGTACTTCGCGATGTCGCAATAATAGCGTCACCAAACGTCGAAATAATAACGGCTGCATTTTACCGTCCCAAAACCCACGTTGCGATTACGAGTGCCGATGCAATCAATAGAAGGCTCCAGAAATTTCGACAACCAGGGGTTTTTAACGTGCCCCTAATTCTAAGTACACGGGCCTCAACCATTTTTGTCTCCATCGAAAATGCTGCCGGGATTCGGTCCTGCGATCTTTGGGTCAGCAGTCGAGTGCCATAACCATTTGAGGTTACCGAACGCCGAAAGCGCCTGTACAACCACTGCTCTAACGTACGAGCCATTGTGGGACCTTTCATTTAGTTGTTAGTCGCGTCTGTCTTTTAGTGTTAGTTGCCTCATTACCCAAAAAGGCAACGTTACTAAGTGAACATTGCGGCTCTTAAAGGCATCAGTAAGGTCTGACACTGTCCTCTGAGGCGTACAGGTCAAGTTCCTGCCATTCCGCTTTCAGCGGACCCACAAGCAACCGCTAGGAATCGAACCCGCACTGCGTTAAAACACTTGTTGTTAGACCTTCGACAGTGCCCCGCCGCGAGTGTTGAAGATCGGGCGAGTTGGTTCGTCGTACTTGAACTGGTATAGCGCATTACGGGGAAGAAGAAACGGCCGAGCAGACCGACACAAGAGGACAGAGCGCTAGTCCTCTTGTGTCGGTCTGCTCGGCCGTTTCTTCTTCCCCGTAATGCGCTATACCAGTTCAAGTGCCCCGCCGCAGTGGTCTAGTGGCTAAGTTACTCGGCTGCTGACCCACAGGTCGCGGGAACGAATCCCGGATGCGGTGGCTGCATTTCCGAAAGAGGTGAAAATGCTGTAGGGCCGTGTGCTCAGATTTGGGTGCACGTTAAAGAACCCAATGTGTTTGAAATTTCCGGAGCCCTCCACTACGGCGTGTCTCATAATCATATGGTGGTTTTGGGACGTTAAACCCCACAAATCAATCAAGAATCAATCGGACCTTTGACAGTGTGGTGAGTGCACAGGAAAAAAGAAAAGAGGGGGAGGGGGTGGCTTTGCTATCGGAATCACCAATGACCGACGAAACTGAACGGAAGCGCGTCAGCGAAAAACGTGCAAAGGTAGGCGAAGTAGTGCTCGATCTAGCGAAGCAGGATCAAACTTAACCGAGGTTCCTCGTCACCATCGGTTCACTCAACCCTTGCCGTGACGCGCCGTTGATTTACAATGCTTCACCCTCATCCCTTTCTCGCACCGTTTTCCTTTCCCTCACCCTTTTCCTTACATTTTTTTTCTCTTCTCTCACTTTTATACATACATGCTTTTGCTACGCTTTTCCCCTCGCTGTGCCCTTGTCCCCTCTCCAGACTTGGCTATGCTGCGAACGCATGGACCAAGCTGGACTTCAAAACTCCGCTCTGAAAAGGGCGGGGCTTCCCCGGTTGGGCGCATCTTCTTCCACGCACCGCGCGCAGAGCAACTCCCGTATTACTGCGACCGCGGAAACAGTTACACAAGAACACGAGCGGGAACCCGATAACTCTGCCTTCATCCTCCTCTTCCCCATTGTTTTTGTTTTTCAGCCGCCGTTCGAGGCCTCGGGACGTCCTTTCCGCAGAAGGCGGCTTCATCGGCGATGCTCTGCAACAACAACGGGTGTAGATACCTGCCCCAAATGGCCACCGCGCTGAAGGGGCGTGTTCAGCGAAGAAGAAGAAGATCGCGAAGAGTATTCTTGGCGAGGAGGAGTGGAAACGAGTTGAACTCGAGTGTCTTTTTTTTTCTTCTCGCGGTTTCGAGCCCAGAATTGCTTGCGGTTCGGCCGAGCGTATCCTTGTTCTTCACGTACTGCTGCCAGAAAAGACGTGCTCGTCTACTGGTCACGATCGAACAGTTAATATTCGCCGTCCCGCTGTTGCTCGCGCGTCGTTTGCTGCTGCTCTTGCAGGAGCTCCTGTTCTGCGCACCCACGTCGTGTTTTTTTCGAGCGGCTATACGTGTGGGAACACGTCGCTGCGAGCGTTTTCTTGCCGCGGGACGATGGAATCTCTGCGCGCCAACGACTCGCTCCGTTTCACAAGCTGCCCCGAAGCTCCCTGTATTATACATACTATGGCATATTACCCTGTTCCGTTTCACGTGCTGGTTTGTAGCTCTCTGCATTACACGCACTGGAGTACATTGCGGTGTGGTTAGGTACGCGTAATACAAACTTTGAGCCGAGAGTTCGTGACAGGACGCGCGCGCGGCCTTCCCGATTCCGAGCTCCGTCGACCGTCTCGTTTTCAGTTTTTTTTTCTTCTACAATGGTTGCAATCTTTCATCGTTTAGAGCATTGTCTTATCGCGGACGAAAAAAAAAATGAATCTTACTCGTCTGCAAACTTGCTGAGTTAACCCATCTCTCCTTTTTGCAGCCATCACCGCAAATGAAAATTGCCGCTTCAGAAGCTTCACATGAACTTGATGGCCACAGAACCGCTGCATTCGTGGCTGCTAGAGTTACAGTATATAAAGGTAGCATATGCAGTAACTTTAGCAGCAACTAATACAGTAACTCTAGCAACCACATCGCACCGCATTTTTCTCATGCGCGCGCGAGGAGCGGCTTCACTGAACAGTCGTTGAACATAATGGCGGACCTAGGTGTCACAAAACGAGCGCTCAAAAAAGGGCGCGCCGCCAAATTCTCGCGACGAAGCGCCGAAAGGTCAACGATAAAAAAAAGAAAACAAGCATCCAAAGACTCCCCGGGCGCGCGTCCCTCTCCCCTCGGAAGCGTAGGTTCGCCGTGGAACCTCCTCGCATCGGCGCCCGAGCAAGCCCTAGAACGTTCTCGATGGAAAGGGGCGTGGTGATGCAGGGTTGCGTCATCCGTCGCGGATGGCCCTCGTACCGTCTCACCCTTTCCCCAGCCTTCGCTGCGTATCCCGCCGACGAAATGACGAGAACTTTCTGGAATCTCTCGCGGAAGGTATTTAATCGAGCAGCCGAGATGGGAGATCAGGAGAAGACGGAAGTTAGCGCCAGAGTGCGTAGGGTATTCCGCCGTGTAGTCGGCGAACGTTTTGTCCTTAGTGACAAAGGAGGAGAAGAAGGAAGTTAGCGCCAGTGTGCGTGGGGTATTCCGCCGCGTCTATCGGTGAAGGTTTTGTCCTTAGTGACAAAGCAGGAGAAGAAGAAAGTATGCGCCAGAGTGCGTAGGGTGTTCCGCCTTGTGGGCGAAGCCTTTTGTCTTCCGCGACAAAAGAGGAGAAGAAGAGGATTTCCACCTGAGGGGTGACGACTCGAGCTACAGGCAAGAGTGTGTGTCTACCGCTATCGAGCGAAGACGCGTGGCAACAGCTGCGTGTGGGAAGCCGACGTGTTTCCGACGAAGAAGTTTGAAGCTTGGAGAGCGGCCAAGTGAAGACGCGAGGTTTCCTGGAAGAGAAACTTCGGGGGCAGCGGAACGACAACAACGCTGGACTTTGAGTGAGTGATTCCTGGAAGAGTATCATCCAGACTTTTGTTCCAAGAACTTTGGACTGAATAAGTTTTCTAACTCTTTAGTCTTTAAGTCTCTTGGTTGTTCGATGCATGCGACTGCATTGTAGTGCGTATTGTTGTCTGTGTCCGTTGTTTCGAGAGTGGCTGATTGTACTGCGTAGTACGTTGTTTGAATGGTGACATTCAACTATTGTCGAGTGTGCATACTTGTGTATCGATCTGCCATAATTGAGAATATAATTTTGTTTTGTTTATCAACTCTCGGCTCTGACTTGTTCTTTGGGCCACAGCCGGCGTCCGCTGGCGCGCCAAATAGGACCACTTCTAAATTGTCCACGCTTTCGTGGTGCGGTTCGAAGGGCCGATACTTCGGCCCTTGGAATTATCCCGGCGATCACCTCTCTAATTAACGGGACCCGTGGAACTAAGCGCAACTCTAGTAGCTGTACCCCCCCCCCGCCTTCACCGCGTCCCCATTCGCTTCTTTGTTTTCTTGCCACAGCCTTTTTTTGTCTTTCTCCTTTTTCCCTGCTCCCCTTTAATGACTCCTTGAGCGAAAGTGGCTAATCCCACTCAAAGCGTTCTTTATCGCTTCAGAAGCGGGCGTCTCTTATCGGACAAACGAGCATGCTCGGCAAGTGAAGTGGCCGATACGACTCTCTTTCAGCATTGCCCAAAAGGACAAAACGTCACGGCTACAGATCTCACGCACACGCACTTTCCGATGCCGCGTCGGCAGCTGCATCCACTTTAACCCCCCTCATTTTTTTTAATCAGCCAGGTTGAATTGCACAACTGTTGCTTTTCACTTTCGCCTATTCTTGGTACTGTGACAAAATACAGCGACGACGTTTAACAAGGCGGCATGGCCGTCGCAGAAGATCTCTCGCGAAGTACTCCGCTGTCGGCGGTGACGTCCTACTGCTGAGCCTTTCTCCCCATAGCCACCAAGCTAACTTTTTCCCCTCTCGCTCCCCCACTCTCTCGTTTGTTGTGTATATAAGAACGGGAATAAACGCGATAATTTTGTGTCTTGTTAAAGGTCTGGCTCTGACCGAAACGTTGACGTAATAAATGAAGTTTTCTTGAAGTGCCACCACACACACACACACACACACACACACACACACACACACACACACACATACACACACACACACACACACACACACACACACACACACACACACACACACACACACACACACATACATATATCCACATGCGCTTTCTTCATCGTCTCCTTCATCTTTGTCCCCTTCTGCATCGCTCCTAGAACACGTGCGCCAATTTATCCGGTGTGGCCTGTAATAAACCCGATGCATGAGAAAACGATTACAGAAAAAAAAAAGAAACGGAGACATTCCTGGTGGAAAAAAAAGAAAAAAAAATCTTCATGAAGCGTGATTGGAATCCACGCGCCCTCGAATCGAAGGCGAGCACCCAAACCACTCGGCTATCCAAGCACGCCAGCTGCGAGAAAAATAAGGGGGTGGGAAGGAGACGTGAGAATGGCGGAGAAAGATGTGATGGTGAGGAGAAGGAAAGGAAGAGGCTAGCGAGTAAAACAACGTAAAGACAGCGATAAAGAAAAAAAAGTTAAAAATGTTCAAAGAGAAATAATTAAATAAAAGAAATACAGATAGATGGGTAAATAAATAGAAATAAACTAAGAAAAAAGACACAAAAAAATTGGCCTCGTATCTGCATGTTAATCTGCGAATGTCGTTAAAACACGATAGTCTTGCGTCTGGAGAGATTAAACGAAACGTTTAATTTGGTGCTCTGCGCAAGAAAATCGGTGAATAGTATTCTGGAGGCGCTGCGTTAGAGTGCCTCGAGCGTGCGGAGGAGCGGAGGCGAACGAGCGCACCAAGTCACGTCACACGTGAGACATGAGCGCTATCTGGCAGTTATCTTGGAAAATGAAACGCGCGGCTCTGAGACGGGCGTGCGCGCCCGTCTCAGAGGTGATAAGGTGTAGAACGCAAGGCAACGGGTAGGTGCCACCACCGTGTCGTCTTAGCAAAGCGTGTGGCAGCTTGGGCTAGTTGGTATGACATGACGATAGTTATAGCGCGCGAACAGAACTTGTCTCTTTGTCGTCGTTCTGTTCTCGCGCTATAACTTATGGTCGCCACGCGCCGTTACCAGAGCAGGAAAAGCGAAAGGGTGCGGCGGAATGCCCGCGAAATGGTCGCGGGCGCGCCTCAGATCCTCACGATTGATTGACATGTGGGGTTTAACGTCCCAAAACCACCATATGATAATAAGAGACGCCGCAGTGGAGGGCTCCGGAAACTTCGACCACCAGAGGTTCTTTAACGTGCACTCAGTTCTGAGCACACGGGCCTACAACATTTCCGCCTCTATCGGAAATGCAGCCGCCGCAGCCGGGATTTGAACCCGCTACCTGCGGGTCAGCAGCCGAGTACCTTAGTCTCTAGACCACCGCGGCGGGGCTCAGATCCCCACAAACTATCGTCTTAGCAAAGCGTTGGAAAGACTTCCCTTTTCGTGCAACCGTTGCATGGTCAGCGCCGCGTGATAAACACTATGGTCCTTAGAATAAATTATGTATGCTTTTTCTAGTAAAAGACGCACATACAAAATATATACGTGTTGTTATGGTGCATCAGATATGCGCGATAATTGCTTTTTAATTGACAATCGCACAAGTATGAACGCTGAACCTTGAGCAACATTGGTGGGTAATGCGTATGGCGTCGGCCGTTAGAGGTATCCGCTTGTGCCGTTTAAAATGCCCGGTACCGTTAAGGGTGGACAAACAGACACATGGACAGATAGACAGACAGACCAAAATTTTTGCGTCGAAGGTCCCCAAGAAAGACTATTGTCTTCAAAAACAAAGGAAAGAAGAAATAGTCAGAGAAAGAAAAAAATTGCAAAGCCTAGCAAAATAGCAAAATACAGAACTACATATACGTGCCAATGTACAGGTTATTTCAAGAAATATGTCCAATAATCTTCAAAAATCAGGAAAAGGCGCCATTTGCTGGCTGTCTTCACAGTGGCAGGCATTTTAAAAGTAATAAAGATAATATTTGAAACGGTAATTAGGAAAGTTAAAACAAGTAACTTTTTAATTAGTGGAGTTAGGCAGCCAAGTCAAAAGGGGAAATTGAAGTCCTTCATGCGAAAAACCGATTGGCGCTTTGAGATTCCGGAAAAGCGGCCTGTAGTAGTATATGCGAATTCAGAAATTTCTCCCCTAGTCTGAGGCGAAACCGAAACGCGAATGAGTGTTGACATGTGACGAACATTTGGGCAGGAACCAGGCCCGCAGCAAGAAATTTTTTTGAAGGGGGGGAGAGGGTGGGGGGCACTTGTTGAAAGCTTTGAAGAAAACCTATTGTATATTAATGTCATCGGTAAAACCATGGTAAAACACGCACCTCCATCTACATTTGGGAGGGGGGGATGGGAGCCCAGGCTCTTGTCGCCCCCTCCCCGGCTACTTGCCTGGCAAGAATTCTTTCACCGGTTTGTCGCCAATGCATTTTAAGGATATTGAACGCAGCGACTAAATATCAAACTGAAAATGCGTCGTTACCTTCTATTGTAGCGCCATCTGCAAAGGCAAGTTTGAACTAATGTATTTTTATTATGGGCTCGGAGATTTTGTAAGCATCTATTGGAACATTTACAATCTTGGAGGCTACGCATTACTAGGTGCGTCTACAGCGCATTGTACCGCAAAGCAAAAGTGGCAACTTTCATGTCGCTGAATAATTACTTGGTCAGCAGCTTGAATAGCTGGTTTTCGAACTCATGCTACAGCATTGCTACAGTTTTCCATAGTCCCAGTGACAAATCTCAAGGGCTCTGTATTATAGTATCTACTACAAGCCACATGTAGCAAACAAAATTGCCATGGAGGCTATGTTCAGTGTTGTTAATATACATTTGTTAATTAGCACAGAAATTTTGTAAATATTGCACTTATTTTGACTTCAATAGGTTGTGAGTGTTGCGGTTCTATTGTAAGAAGTTATTATACACGTCTTTGGAGAATTTCACGCAAACCTCCAACAACCCTGGTCGCCGGCTGCTTGCGCATGCGCATTTTTCGCAACAAACGTGGCAGACGGCGTTGTTATGTGTGTCTAGAGCGGTGCGGCGCCTGTGATCGTAACCTTTTCCCCCTCGAAGTTTTCGCGCACACGCGCTACGAACAATACGAAACCATGTATTCAGTGTACATAGCGCTAAGGACGGCCGTCTTGGTGTTGTGCATCGCTTACACCCGTGCCCTGTTCATCACCGTAGATGCACACGCCGAGGAGTGCTTCCACGACGAGGCAAAGTCGGGCACCAAGATGGGCCTCACGTTCGAAGTCGCCGAAGGCGGCTTCCTGGACATCGACGTGAAGGTAAGTCGCAAACTGCTTGTTGCCATATGCTCGAGGTTCACTTCATTGTTTGTGGACCGAAAGTTTTCGGCAATGGCGCTTGTTTACGAACCCGGCTGTTAGTTTGTTGTGTCCGCCTTGCGGGTTTCACCCTCCGCCCCCGCTTGCTAGCCCTCGAAGATTAACTGGTGCGTGAAGTTTGACTTTTCGCTGCTTGTTGTAGACGTGCCGTTTTAAGCTCGTATCGTATGACGCGATCGCTTTACGTCACCCGTGTCGACGGATCGCAGTAGCGCAACAGCTGTGGGTGGACGTGCAGCGGTGTGGCACGTCAGCGTAACGTCGTAGTGAAATAGGGTGCAAGTAACGTGATATACAGCGCGCTTCTCGTTATTGGCGACTCGTTAATGATCGCAGAAACTCTTATGATGCCCGATTGGACTTTCTCTACAGCCTCGCGATAGATGCCAAAAGAAGGACTTGCGCCGCGTTCATAGGTTTACTGTGGTTATCGCGTTTGTTTATAGTTACCAGTTACTTGACAACGTCCGCAATTACCAAACACAGTCTGTCCAAGAACAACGAAACTTAACTGTTTCACGGCGCGGTGATTGGCTTGCTTCCCGGTGTTACGTAACGCTTCTCCAAAATATCACCGGCATGACGACTGCCGCCGCGTGTTTTAGCCTTTACAAAATTTGCCTTCAGTTCGACCTCTCACAGTTACGTGTATTTCCCGGTGTAAAAGCCAAAGGACTGTCATGATCAGTCTAACACTTTACACGACCTCATTGTTTTACATGTTTTTCTAGCTGGTTGCGTACACTGAAGGCTCAAAATATAAGTGCTGCAAGAACGACAGCAATAGAGACACGCAGTTCTGAGTTATTCAGTGTAGAAAATCAAAATACAATAAAATAAACGCCTACCGTGAACTCGATTTTCGCGGGCTCACTTGACCATGTTTCCCTCTCCCTGTGACGTCAGATGGCTGCCCAATGAAATGAATTGAAAGCCCTACCATACAGATATTTTTCGTCATTTACAGTATATTGAGGACGCCGTTGCCACGGTAACAAATAATGTGGTGCTTGAAGAGTGAACGGCACGTGCAAAACGAGGCAGCTTGCGAACGCTTCTATATTGTTTTGTAGCTTTACTGATCTTTCTTCTTGTGATAGCGTCCATATATCAACACTCCTATATTTTTTTCCACTTTGGTTTCTTCAAACAACAGTGTCTGGATCGCCCCGGGTGCGTTTCCTCCAGCACTGTGGCATTCGGTGCATTCTTTGATCGGCTTTGCAGTTTTCAAGCTGAAAATGTCGGAGAGCAATATTCTCTTCCGGGTTCACTGAAAAACTATGCTTAAGTAAAAAGAAACACAATAGTAATTCCTGTTTTGATCTAATGCCACAATTACATTTAACGTTACATTTATACAATCACAGGCCTGCGCCCACCGTCGTCATATCCGCTCGCAATAGTTCTGGCGAGCGCCACTACAAGTTGATGCGGTCATCGCTGATGTTTTCAAGTGTTAGAGAGCCCCTTGAATAATAGTACTGAGCTGGACACCATCCAAATAATTCAATGTACCCCTCAATTCGAAACAGTGAAGTAGCGAAGGGAGGGGGTTCGATGCCCCCCTTCGGAAAATTTTCAAACCACATGCATAAACATATAAAAGTATGATTGACCCTTATCCCTGAAAAAAAATTACTGGCTAGGCCTCTGTTTCTAGCTCTTGCTAATCACCTACCATTATGTCATTCGTGACCAAATAGGTATCTCGTGAACAGTAACCTTGGTCAGGTGCCATTTGTTTCACTTTGGACAGAGTACTGCAGCCTATCGTTGAGTACTTGTTAATAATGTTTCCCGATTTGTTTGACAGATCACTGGACCTGATGGAAAAGTGGTTTACTCCGGGGAACGCGAGTCCAGTGGGAAATACACGTTTGCGGCCTATGCCGATGGAGTCTACCGCTACTGCTTTAGCAACGCCATGTCCACGATGACACCAAAGATCGTCATGTTCTCCATGGACATTGGTGATGCCCCGACCAAAACACAGGAGGGGGAAGAAGGTGGGTTCAACTTGGGGTCGGTTGTTTACACTGAAGTCCTCCGTGTAAAAGTCATATAGTGCTACACAGACATATTGTTTTTTCTTTTGGCCTAAAGATAATTAGGTCTGCTTTGTCAACAGAAAGCAAACCTGTGACATCTAAAACTTGCTACTGTAGTCTGGTGGTTATGTTGCTCGACTGGTGGCCCGAAGATTACGGGATCGAATCCTGGCCTTAGCGGCCGCATTTTCTGTGTAGGCAAAAATGCTTGAGGCCCGTGTACCTGAATTTAGGTGCATCTTTTTAAAGACCCACGGTGGCCAAAATTTCGGAGCCCTCTGCTACGTCATCCCGCATAATTGTATTGTGGTATTCGGACGGTGAATCGCAACAGTTATTATTGTTCTGGCATATAAAAAAGCTATCATGTCTGCAAACATGGTGTTACGTAGGATCCGCACCTTTATCACGATGTTTTGTCGCTTGCGACATAACAGCAGAAGAAGAAATATGTGTGTGCTGTACACGGATATTGGCAAAGTTTCGGTTGTATAATATGGACCGTATTAGCTATTAACCGCTTTTACTTTTCACAACGGTACATTCTTTATCTCGTTTGCGCTCTGAGCGTCCGTCTCTCACATAAGTGAAGCTCAAGCACAGTCAAAGTGGCACTGGTAATGTGAGCACTTGCACCCTCGATCGGTCGCCGCTTTGGGTGATCTACTCAGCTTGGCTAGATAGCTTATCACAAGGCTAAGCTTGCCCAACCGGGAAACCTGACTGCGTATTTATTGTTGTAGAACAGCTGCTTTAACATAATGTCACGTTTATTATTTCAGACTACCGTAAAATTTTACGCAAGCGCCCCCCTCCTCCCAGTGAAGTCGAAACTGCCTGCAAGGGGGGGAGGGGGGGGAGGGGCTGTCTAGGAATGGCAGGAAAATTGAAAAATTAAAGATAGCTGCAAAGTTTTTGTGGTAGAAAAACGCAGTGCGCATTGGTTAAAATTTTATTACAGTGAACTTTATTTAGGCCGAGCATTTATGGTAGCTTGTAATTGCTTTTAAAACCATCGCAAGACTCCTCAGAGTCAGTTGCAAAAAACAGGTTGCAGCATTTCGCTTGAAGTCTGCCACTGTCTTCTGGCACCTCAACTCCAAGATTGGCCAGTCCGCTTTCCAAGTCGCCGTCCTCCGAGCCATCGGGCGCGTTACTAATGCTGCACCTCTTAAAGGACCATGCCATCACCTCAGGTACAGCAGCCAACACCTGGGCAACAAAATCAAGCACATTTTGCTGCAACAGCTTTTTTCAGTTCCCTTTCGGTGTTCGTGCTTGCGCATATACTTCTCCCACAAACGCCACAAGGTGGACTTGAAAGGCTCATTCCAATACACGTCAGCAGGCCGTAGGATGCTCATGCACCCCACAGGCTCGTAAAGCACGTCGGTGTTGTACTCCTCGAAGGCATTTGTGGCGGCTTGTTTTTCATAGATGGGTGCCTGGTCTAACACTAGTAAGCGTAGCATGTCGTGGTGTTTGGGCCCTAGACTTTCGGCAGCCATTCCTTACATTTTCTTCAATGTCATCGAGTCGTTTTTTGTGACGATGATACGAACATTTTATACGAATAAGAAAAAAAGTCGGTGTTGTGGTAAAATGAACTAAATGACAATGTGGCTCCTCGCCCCCATCAAAAAATAAAATTATTCTCACCTGGTATGCAAAAGCTCACAAAGGCCCTGGCTGGAATTTTTCCCTTTGCTCCTTGTAAGGGGCCCTGCAACACTTTTTGAGCACGGTCAGAAAACACTGCCGATGGGTAGTAGAGACTCCCGACAACACGCGAGCTAAATATTATAGCGCAGCACACGGTCTGGAATTCACAATAAATTATCAAAGGCAGCTAAAAATTGCTTTCCCTTCGCTCGACAAATCACGCAATATACCCAAAAATCACACGTAGCAAGCCCATCTATCTGCCATTAGCTGATTTGAACATGGCGCGCTCACTTGTTACAGAGATCGCCGCAAGAGGCGGCTACTTGTCCACCCGTGCGCGCGTGATCACACTGAAAAAGTTGCGCATTCGAAGAACAAAAAAAGAAAAAAAGTGCTCAAGGTATCGAGGCACATGGGACGTTTCTCTGTGGCCCTGCCATCCCTCGCTGCTTAGCTTCCAGCGCTTCTGCGGGACGAGAGAAGAGAGAATGTGATTGCAGCGTGTGACAAATCTTTCAGGATTCGCTTGTACTGGTCGGATTATTAAAATTTTGGGGTGCTGAATTCGGGAGGCAATAAGCTCTTCCAGTGAACTCATCTCATGGTTACTTGAAAAAGTGTTTTCAGGGCCCTTTGAAGATAATGAAGGCCTGGAGCTCGTGACTGGTGGCACAAACAGCTAGGCAAACTATGGAGCCTTCCGGGCACATCCAGTGTTCGCAATCTGTTTGGTGCTTTCACCAACCACATTGTTCGTCCTGTTAGCGGGATTGTCTTATTCATCTTATTCGTTTTATTCATGTTGGCCATGTTATATAAGGTGTAGCCGATGCAGCGAGTTCACAGAAGCTCGAAAGGCATGCCTCGGAAAGTTCCCTGGGCGTTTTCTAGCTCTCGTTCGGAGTGCGGCACATTGCAACGTTTCCAGCGATTTCTGTAATTGCTGGAGCCTACAAAGTTTAACAAACGCATGCTGTTGGCAATTTCGATGGCCTCTTCTGAAAGAACCCGGTTGCCGGCGGCACATCCAACAGTTCTTTCGTGCCTAATGTACTTGAAGAGCGCATCGTTCTCATCTCTGAAGAACACTAGTGTGCTCTTACTGAGCTTCCATCGAAGTTCTGCCTTCCTGTAGTTTAGCTGCAGGAAATTATCGAAATTCTTCTTCCATTCCCCTGTTCGGTTCCAATTGAGCTTCAAATGAGATGTCTGGTGCATGTTCTTCCCGTTTTCTCGATGCCATTTTTTTCACTGCTGTGTATGACTGCATAGGCATAGCTGACCTCTCACCGCAAACACAACGCAACAAATGGCGCAGAGCATCTGCAGAGCAATCAGTCTGCACTGCAAAGCAGGATTGGATGGGGAGTGTAAGGGTTGGGTGGAGTTGCTCGGAATTTAACGGCCCTTGTGTTTAGTTTGCAGCACATCAATGGTGGAACTGTTAGGCGGAGTTGGTCACATTTGATACATTATAACTTATTGGTAACTCATATAATAGAAAGTTTATTTAAACAGAATGATATACAATGTGCTTGGCTTTAATTAGAGGGATTTAAAATTTTGGAAAATTTTTTTGGAACTTTGTCGTTTATTGGTGAACTACATACGTTCTCGCACAATGTTGAGGTATAATAGTGCATGAAAATATAAAGAAAAAGCACATATCATAATGAATAGTTGCTAAGTTTTATTATCGTTAGTTTAATTCAAATGCAGCAGTGAATTGCTTAGATTCAGTTGTTTTGCTTTGTTTCCTATAGTTGCAAAGAATTCTTTGACAGCAAACAAAAACAATGTAATCATAAGAGTGCATTTCACTTGTTCTTTGATGGTATTAAATATTGGAACACAGGCATTCACCATTTGTTTGCTAAGCGCATACCTGCCAATCTTTAGCGAGCAAAAGAATCTTGTGGCGAGCAAAGCCAAAGCTTTGACCCGCACTTTCACGGCAGCCAGCTGCACGCCATCTCGTTCGTTCACGTGTAAAGACCTACGCGAGTTGTTTTGACGGAAATCGACTTTTTGCTAGTTGTCTTGAGGACGTGAAATTTCGGGAGCATATTTTTTTTTTAAACTCTCACCTTAGTGGGAAACCCTACCCTCGTGTGTTCGGCCACTCCAAGCCATTATGAGACCGCAACGCCGATGTTTGCGCTTGCGTTTGGGATCCCCCTCCCTTCTTGTTTTTCGCAATATTTTTCGTTTTTGTTTGCCGAAAATGAAGGAAAATAATTCAACGCATCAATTTGACTTATGGTGGCAAAACGTGATTATGCTTGTCGTGACAGGCAAATTCGTCACAGCTACAATTAAAAAAAAAAAGTGGGTACACCCCCATTTCTCTGCTCGATGGTCTTACGAATTTCTCTGTTGCCAGGTTGGCAGGTATGTAAGTAGGCTCATTATGTGAGAAATTGCAATATTGAAGTGAAAGCACACTTTTGTGGACAATAATTGTTTTTTCTTTGTTAGTCGACCAAAAATGTTTTTTCTGCAGCACTAGCTTCGAAGAAATTGGTCTGGGAATAAAACCTTCACCGATACTAAATTTAATAAAAAATCTGGAATATAACAGGGACCTCATGTTCGTTATTATAAGGGCAACCCTGTTTACTCTTCACGGCGAAGCTCAAGTGTCCTTGCAGTTTCTGCTTGGAGTAAGCAATGCTCAGCACTTACAAGGGTGTGTTGTGGCTCTCAGCTGTGCAGTGAGATACTATCACTGCTGAAGCCCCCCCCCCCCCCCCCCCCATTTTTTTTTTGTTGATGTGCAATGTGTTTTTGCATGTGTTTCTGATCCGTTTAGCTTGACTCAGTTGATGCTGCTTGAAGATAATTTTCCCCCTTTTTCACTCTGCAGTGCATGAAAACAAGCTGGAAGAGATGATCAAGGAGCTGTCTACATCGATGACTGCTGTGAAGCACGAGCAAGAGTACATGATGGTCAGGGACCGTATCCACAGATCCAGTAAGTCGTAATAATTTCTTGGCTCAAGCATTTTATTTCATTCCTGAAAGCATTTGTTCAGGCATTGGACCCATGCAAGAAGGTTAATGCATCAGAAAATGAGTGCAAGGCACAGGCACTAGCAACTAAATTTCATTGAAGCAAACAGCTGCTGACCATTAATTCACACAGATTGCTAAAACAATTAATTGAGCAGCTTTCTTGTACCACTACAGTCTCCATTGACTAATGCATGAGGATGATCTTACACAGTGCCATTTGGCATATTGAACTCAACCCTCATGATTGAATGATAATTCAGCCATTCAGCAGCACAGCAGGGACAACATTTTTGTTACGATGCTTCATTAGTGTGATCACTGGTCATACTTCTAGAAGATCTCCGCAAGCAAAAATAGCCTATCCCAGTCAATGCAGCAGCTGCCAACCTCGCCACACAGTGGAACAAGACAAGCAAGGCTACTAAATGTGCTTTAAGATGTTCGTCGGTCTCCAAGATATGCATGACGTCTCAGTGCTTTGGTACCATCGGGGTGTTTACGAAGAGGCCATGCAGCTTACTAGTGTTGCCGAAGAATCTCAAATTACCTGTGCCTCAGTTTTTATACAGGCCTTGCAATGCACGAATTGCCGTGAATGCTGTCTTTAGATGTGAACATGGAGCCATTATTCGCACGATACGG
This sequence comes from Rhipicephalus microplus, assembly GCF_013339725.1. Taxonomy (NCBI): domain Eukaryota; kingdom Metazoa; phylum Arthropoda; class Arachnida; order Ixodida; family Ixodidae; genus Rhipicephalus; species Rhipicephalus microplus. The sequence goes on from NC_051165.1 coordinate 170,258,675, forward strand.
AGGTCTGAGCGGCCTGATTTGGGTGGGTAAGGAAGACTGACAAATTACAGTACGGACCACACGCTACCTTGGTACATGTGACTGCTACTTAAATATACGGAAATCCTGAGATACTGTGAATGATTAGCATATTGTGAAGGGGGTGTCCCACCTATCCTCACAGGTAATTTGCGCCTTCCTATGTCATAAAACTCTTCTTGTGGAGGAAGAAAAATGCTTGCGTCGCTCTCACCACGCTCTCGTTCAAGGCCACTTCGCTCCAATTCGCCGTTCACACTTCACGTCCAACTGGGTGGGTTTCTGTGCATCCTTGCGGGCTCCAAGTTTTAACATGACAGTGTGAAAGAGTTTGGTTCACAAAAAGGTCGTCGTCGTTGATTGAGAAAGGAAAATCAGCGTTGTCCGTGACCTCGAAATTGAGACAGATGCGGATGTCTTCAGTTCTAGGTAGGAATCGCACCCACGCATTCTTCATGGCATGCAGCTATCTGACCACAGAGCTACCACACTACTAGAAGCTGCTTCGAAACGAAAAAAAACTATATAAATGTCATGCAGTGTCATGTAACATGGCATCGCATAGTGGCCGTACGAGAAGCGCTTCTCACAAACCTAGTCACGAGGCATCAGCCCGCAATCTTTCCTAGGTATGTCGCAAGCCTACACTTTCAAACTCACTGGATCACTAGGAACTTTGAAGGCAATTACCTTCTCCTTGCAGGACGCGTAACCACTTTTGCAGTTCGGCACAACCCATTTCTCCCCCATCCTGATGAAATATTACTCGAATTCTGCAAACAGCTTTCCTTTGTCACGGCGTGAAAAGTGCGCACAAGCAGTCAGCGGCGCCGGCACAGTGCACTGAAACCACTTAGAGCGCTAAAGAGACAAAAAGCCATGCCAGCGATTAGGGAGAGGCGCGTGCATGCAGCAGATGTCTTTTCAGGCATTTTATGACCGTAATTATGTCAGTATTAGTTCGTAAATACCGCTGAAATATTTGTCACGTCTAGTTATTTATGTTACAAACAAAAATTTTGAAAATTTTGCTGTGTACGAGGCTCTATCGCGATTTTTATGCGTTGCCTCCATAGAAGAGCGCGTGTAAAAGATAGTAACACGCCGAAAGCCTCATCTGCTCAGCGTTAGCATAAACAACATCGCTCCATGACACTATCACGTCGCGCTGGAGCGGCCTGGAAGTTTATCCTTCTCAAATACTTTTCTCCATGGAAGAAGGGTGTGAAAAATGTCTGTGATATCACTCTCAGCGCCTTGCATTTAATAATGATCGTGTAATCACCACTTACATAGCCTTCTGAGCAGGTGCATTAGGTTTGACCTCATTTCCTTCGGTGCCACTGGTACAGGTATGCCTTGATCAGTTATGTTGTGTACACTGGACTATTAGTAAATGGAAATCTGCTGAAAATTTGTTAAACGAAACTGCTGCCTAAACTAAACAACTGCTCCAAGACGACTGGTTTCATACTCAAATCCTCCACCCTTGTTCATCTCTCAGTAAAGGAAACTCATTTTAAACAGAACGCATTTTCCTGGTCCCTTTAGGTCCCGTTTAAAGAGAGGCTACTTACTTGTTCTTGTGTTGTTTTCAATAATTGGTTGACGGTGGAGGAGTTCTAAATGTGCACCATTATTCTGCCATTTGTGCTTTCTACGGCACGGCAATTTCTTGTTGGCATTTAATGCTGTACCAAAATCAAACTATAAAACTATTGAAGAAATGTAAAAAAAAAATGAAAAAATGAAAGCGGACTGGTTCTAATACCGCGGCCAACAATATCATGCCGTGAAAGGCAATGTGCTGTTATCGAAGTCTTAGGCGCTTATTTTTCTTCTCAGTTTTATTTCTAAAGAGCCTTCAAATGTGAAACGCTTGTTCGTGTACCTTTAACAACACTTTTCTCAAATGATAATAAAGGTTGTGTGGATAGTAACTTTTCGCATAACAAAAAGACACGGGATGGATAACAAGACGCACTGCTCTCATCTGACGTCAATTTATTCTATCACACACATTTATCAGAAACAACAGATCTGAAGGTCATGCGCAGTAAGTGCAACGTGTGGAAACCAAAACCACACGTGAACAACAGAGTCTTCTCATTTAACTCATTTTTGAACCAGAACTGACAAAGCGAGTACATATCATAAAGACTTGTGGTCCATGCACAGTGGTATTACTATGATCAAACAGCATCCTCGTTGAACAGTAGCAAAAAAAGTAAACTCTACGCTAAATAATTTTATAGACTTTTTTGGCTACTCATGAGGATTCAGTTTGATTATGGTAGTGGTCACTGTGCATGAACCACTGGTCTATGTGATAGACTGAAACTTTCACGTAAGGAACACGGATATAATGAAATATTGGTTATAATGAAGTCAATGAAGACTAATCTTGCAGTGGCTGTAATGACAGGAATATATCTTTATAATGAAGTTATTTTCATGTAAGATGCAACTTTGCTATACATTCGAACCACTTTATAAGAGGCACTGATATAAGAGAGAAATGGGTATAAAAGACACCAGTGTGCCTACAGTAAAATAACAGTTGCAAAGAAAATGTATACGTGTTACCCTGCTTGTAAAAGACATCTCGTATAAAGGACAAGAATTGCTGTTGAGAGCCTGCCTCTTATAAAGGGGTTTAACTGTAGTGAGGTTTGTGTGTATGTGCCTGCTTTGTCAGTTCGGGTTAAAACTTTGTTAAGGTTTTCATGTCGTGTTGGTTTCAGCGGATCCATTGAACTTACTGTGCATATGCTTCAGATCTATTTTTTTTATGAAGGTGCGATACAATAAATTAGTGTCAACTAAGAGTAGCACTGTATCCTGTTGTCCGTCTTGTGACATTCTGTTCTTTTAAAAATTGTGTAGCCATCACAAGCTTTTAAAGAGATGGGTAGTACAAAAATCGCGCGACTTCTCAAATTTAGACGATGGTAGCTTTCACTTTTGTGTTGTCTAAGGCGAATGCATAAGCGATGCTGTGAGTTTTCTTTTTTCATTGTGCAGTAAATTTGATGACAATCTTGAGCCTCTTCATTTTTTTTCTCCTTTCCAGTCAACGACAGCACCAATTCGAGGGTTGTGATGTGGGCTCTCTTTGAAGCCATCATTCTCATTGCCATGACCTTGGGCCAGGTCTACTACTTGAAGAGGTTCTTTGAAGTCCGAAGAGTTGTGTGATCAAGGAATCTGCGAAAAGGAGTGGCGCATGTGGTGTTCGCTGGCAGGAGTTTGAGGAAGGGATGCGCAAGACTTAAATCACGTGACTTCTGCATTGCCTGTGAAAACAAGTTCAGTGTGATGTCCTCCTTATCCCTCATTATACTGGTGACCTCCTCTGTTTCCTATTTCTGTAATTTTCTTGCCACTTCGGTCTCCATCACATTTTTTTATTTCCGGCTCTTGTTAGAATAAAGCCTCCTTTTTTTTTTTCAGCACATAAGTCATACATTGATTTGGACACTCAGTGGTTTGATTAAAACAGGTTGTTTCTCTTTTGGATATATGTGTGCACTTCATTAAAGCATGGTTGGAGCACCTTGCTTTAAATTTATTTGTCACTGTGTTCTAGCTTTATATTTGCGTTTTCTTACTTGTTGAAAATAATGTCACAGCTTTCTTGAATCCTAAAGGTGTTGGCTTTTCACCAAAACTTTATATGATGCTGCAAAAGGATTACTTTAGGACCAATATTCGATCAGTTTTTTATAGCATGGTTGTAAGATTCTGAACTACTGCTCTGTGAAAAATTCTGTTCAGCGGCTGCCAGATATTGTTCGAATTAACAACACCAATAAAGCTGATAGTGTTGTTATAGACAGCTCTGGATGTTCAATTAGCCAAACTGGAGCTGAAAGGTTTGTTCTAGCAGCAATAATATGTGTATTATAAAATTTTTGGCTTTTTCTATGAGCACTTATGTTTTCAACATCAAGTGTCCCTACTTTAATTTGGTGTGGGCTGTATCAATGCATTACCAGGAATGTGCTGAACAAATTTTAAGGTTTCTCAGCTTTTGCAGATAACGTTCATAGCTAATGCTCAATTCGGAAGAACTTGTGTTGATTGTAATGATGCCACAGTGTTCAATGCTCTTATAGCTGCTCCCAGGTGATTCAACTGTTCTGTGAATATATGTAACGTTTAAAAAGTCAAAAGTGGTTCCGCAGGGCACCGATGTCCATAACTGTTATGGATGACGCCGACTAGCTGAAACGTGGTGTGGTGTCGTCAATGACATTCCTTTGCTCGGTGGGGTTTATATTTAACATGTACAGACTGCGCATGCGTATGGCCAAGTGACATGGATGTATGCTTGACAAAAAGCTAGCTGCAGCACAAGCGAGCAGCAAAACAACACTTTAAGTGTAAAGACAATGTGTCTGGGTGCGAAAATTGTGGTTTGGGGTGGTCTTTAGGCGCCCATTTCTTGATTAAAGGGGTCTTGCAACATTTTTTGAACATGGTCAGAAAATGCTACTGATTGGTAGTCTAGGCTCCAGAGAATGTGTGAGCCAAACATTGTGGCACAGCGTGCGGTACAGAATTTACAATAATATTTCCAAGTTTGCTGAAATCGCTCGCTAGAAATCATACCAGTCATTGCAATGTGTGTCTTCAAGGTTTTGCACTCTGCTCCAAGGTTTCACAGCATGCTTTACTGTATGCTCCCCGCTCAAAGCTAAGCAAATTCTCATACCTCTTTAGGATGAGTCGCTTTGGAAACTGCATGTGACAGGGGGCAAATGTAACTGTGATGTCTGTAGAGCGGCTTGCAAACTCTTTTTCTGGTACTGCTGCTCTCGGGAGCCTAGTATATGCTAAAAGCATTAGGTGCCCGCAACTGGCTTTATTGCTTGCTGTATTGCATGAAGTGCTGTCGAGCGAAAACTGAATTGGTCATATAGATGAGGTGGTTTATGCGGTTAGAAAGAGATCTCAGAATAATAAAAACTGTCGTACGAACTTGCAAGCTATGGGAGAATTCATTTTTTCAGTTTTCAACCAGCTCTCCAATGCAGGTTTCAGGGCCCTTTAGTTTCACTAAGTTAGGAGTCTTCAAAATAACATAGTAGCCACGTTGTAGTGGCCAGCTGAGCACTTTTCTCTCCTGTAAAACACTCTTGCCTTTGTGACATTGTGTTTACAATTGCTGTTGAAGTTCTTACTAATTTGAGGTTAGTAGTTTTGTTGGAAAGCTTCTCTCAAGGTCGTGCATATGGATGTAATAAAGCTGTGTGCCTTCAACACTGATTTGTCCCAATGTTGCTCGCATCTGCGTGCCATGATTTTGCATAGGTCGCTCCCACTATGCAAGATACCTTATGGCCAAGAATAGATGAGTTTCGCTTCATTTTTAATGCTTCAATTGAGCCTTTAGAAATTCGTGCTATGTTGTAGCCCTTGAGGTGCCCACATTTGTAACGTTTGTATCATGCCGGGTACTGCACAAAATTTCTTTCATGCTTTTAGGGCAATTGAAATTGCTGATGGCATGCCCTGCCTGTAGTCTGCCAAATGTATCCTTTTTTTGTATAATAGTTTCCTTCGTAATGACTCAATTCTGCCCCTTTTTCTATTGTTTTATCAACGTTCCTGATGTGGAAATTTCTAATACCACTTGTTCATAATCAGATTGGACAGCTCAGCCAATTCTAGGATGGCCAAAACGAAATACGTTCAATTTTAGAAAGGTAGCACGTACGTTGGCCACTTGGTAAGGAAAATTGGAAACGGCCCAAACGTTGACCTCGGACCGGTGCTCTTGTCTGCCGACCTATGGTCCTGTCGATCTGTAAATTATGAAGTCAAAACGAAGAAATTTGTGGCGATAAGCTAATATAAGTTATAAGTTGAGGTTACATGTATTGCCATATTTGAAGAAGGGACGAACAACATTTCTTTCGCTCAGTAGAGCTGAGCCTAACTTTGCATCCATTAAATTAAAATGGACTTTTTGAGCGAAATCGAAGCTTTGAAAGGTTCATTGTCGTTGTTGAGCATCGTTTTCAAGCAGTGCAACATCCGAATATATACCCTGGCGTATTGAGTACACTAGCTGTGGCTGAAACCTGCGAGATGAAAGGATATTTAGGTTTGTTCACAGGATCACGATTAGCTTTGGCAGCAACAATTTTTTTGCAGCAAGCATGTCTCTTCCTTTTGCTTGCTTGCGTGTTGTGGACATTCTTTGAGAACAATATTTCTTCCTAAGTGATGTTGCTACCATATTCGGTGACGGGTACTGCATCCAATCACATGCGACTGCAAAAACATAAAAAAATGACATAATTAGGCGCATCAAGAAAATGAAAAAATTTTGACGTGGCTGCCTATACATCAAGCAGACATTTTGTTGTTTCACTTCAATACCTCATCGAGTTGCTTCTGTGTGTGTGTGTGGGGGGGGGGGGGGGGGTAGGGCTGCTTTCTTGGCACCCTCTCATGTTCACGCTATTTGTTCATAAGAGGCAGACGGATTCCTTAAGTACACTTTGCTTTGCCCTTTCATTGACAGTATGAATATAATTCGTTCGGATTGACTGCAAGTCTGCAGAGCCTTCATTGTGCTTGCAGCTAGTAGGGTGGCAGTTAGTTTCCAGTTTTACACTTTTTAAATCAGCGTGCCATGATTTGCAGCCAACTTCAAACTGCGGAGAAATAAAAGCTAAAGCACGACGTCACAGTTTCACCGCAAAAAGTAACAAATCCGATAGCAACAAATTATAATGTTATGGGAAGTGAGGCTGGCAGCTAACTCTCCTAGGTCCGATATCGTGCAACTATACAAAACGATGGTGTAGAAGAATACGGCCGCTCCTGTGACTCTTTTCGCACAGTATCTTCGTGTTGAGAACGCAGTACGCAGAAGGCTATAGGAGCCGCCCGCTGATGTCTAGCGGGCGCGCGCCAGCGATGACGACTGCGCCCGTAAAATCAAAGTTCATGGTTGCTGCTCGAGGATAACCCCCCTCCGCCCACCTCCGTTTCTGTTCAAGCTCATTAATGACAGGCGGGGCGTTTTTTCTCTGCTTGAACATTCGACGGCTGGTCTAACAGGCTTTTCGCATGTGCCCTCCGAGCGATGGAGAAGACGCCGGTGCGTTTGATCTTCAGTCGTGTTCGTCATCTCGTGCAATTTTTTTTTTGTGTTGTGGCTGGCGACGATAAATAATTATACCAGAAGCTTTCGTAATCCCCACAATCCTCCACACTTGGTACGCGCCACAGTTAATAGGCGAACAAGATCAAGCTTTTGTAAAGGGTTGGAACATTCAACGGCCTACTCGTTGCGCAATTCGCATTACGTGACACCTGGTTGTTCCTTTGCTGTCCCTAAAACGTCTTCTTACTCACAGTAACGCGATTCCTTCCCTGACATCAAGCCTGCCTAGGGCAAATTTTTGCAAAGAAGTTCCAACCACCAGCGTGGCTTAGTCGTAAAAAAAAAAAAAAGACCCGGCGTGGCTCAGTGGTAGAATACCGAGCTGGCACGCAGAGGACCTGGGCTTGAATCCCATTGTGTCCTTGGTTTTTTATTCATCGAGTTTTTTTATTTATTGTGATAATGGTTACGGACACCGGCGGCGGCGGCGGACAACTTCGGCGCGCACGCGACCTGTGTTGTGATCTCATAACAGCTTTCGCTGTAAAACCTGACGAGCCTTTCTGTGTAATTTCTATTGTGTACTGACGCGAAGCAGTCTTCCTTGCATTAATGCCAAGCTGTGCTGGGAAGGCAATAATTTTGCGCCAAAAATTCGCATCAAAAGACGGCGAGTTACTTAGAAGCTTTTACCGAATTATGCCACATATCGACCCTCTTATTTTTTTGTGAGTTCGATATATGCGGCTCGACTTCATTTATATATTGAGGGGGCGGATCTGGTGATCTCTTGTATACCTTTACAGACCTTTTCGCAGTAGGGAAAATCACCTGTTCGGAACCTAACAAGCCGACGTAACATCCTCGGCATTTGGAGGTCGCGCCTATTTTGGGGGCCACGGCTACTTCGCACAGCCCAAAGGAGTATTACGGCCATGCCCAGGGAGCCGTCAGTAAAAACATCTCTGTGGTGAAAGGGGCCCTGCAACATTTTTTGAGCATGGTCAGAAAACGCTGGCGATCGGTTGTAGAGGCTCCCGAGAACGCGTGAGCCAAATATTATAGCGCGGCACGTGGCCTGAAATTCACAATTAATTATCAAAGCCAGCTAAAAATTACTTTCTATTCTCTCGACAAATCACACAATATATCCTAAATATCACACGCAGCAAGCCCATCTATCAGCCATTGGCTCATTTGAACATGGCGCGCTTGGTCGTTACAGAGATCGCCGCGGGAGGCTGCTACTTGTCCACGCGTGCGCGCGTTATCACACTGAAAAAGCCGCGCATTCGAAAAAAAAAAAGAAAAAAAAATTGCTCAAGGTCCCGAGGCGCGTGTGACTCTTTTTCTGTGGCCCGGCCATCCCTGCCTGCTTAGCTTCCAGCGCTTTCGTCGGGACGAGAGAAGAGAGAATGCAATTGCAGCATGCGACAAATCTTGGTAACTCCACTAGCACTGGACGGATTCTTAAAATTTTTGCGGCGTTGAGTTTGTGAGGCAATAAGCTCTTCCAGTGAATACATTCCATGGTTACTTGAAAAAGTGTTTCAGGGCCCCTTTAGGGACACTGAAGAGAAAAACGATTTTTCGCGGCTTTGTAAAGTACGATTTCACAATCCCTAAAACAACACTCCTATCGCGACACACGCTTGCTACGTGACTCGAGAAAACACGCGAGATGAAAACGCGGGTCGAGACGCCACTCAAGATTCCCGCACCAAACACCGTGACGTCATAGGTTTTGAAGGCGTCTACTGGGTCGCACGTAGCTTCAAATCGATTAAGATGGGGTACATTGCATTCTGTGGGTGCCACACGTAGTTTCAGAAAATTCCGTCGAGACTATTCGCGAAAATACGAACAATACATTTTGAAATTTCCTACGTCACGCGCGTAGACTTCGGTGCGAAATTTGGAATTTGAACCTTGATTTTCTTTGCTGGTAACGAACTTCTGATATTGTAGCATATGACATTAGAGTTCTCAGGGTGAAGTTTATCAATCTAATTGAAATAATTGTTTCTCTTTAGTGTTTCTTCAATGTCGCAACATAGTTTGGGCTGAAATTGCGATTCATTAAAGGTAACACATCGTTCTAATGAACATTTTAGACCACCATGTAGCAAAATAACTGGTTCGCTGACGTTAGACGTAGACGACCCGTTTATTCAGCATGGAGCCCAAGCTGTCCATTCCTAGCGCATGCCCATCTTTCTCTTCGTCCTCTTCGATAGCCTGGCCCGCTCCAAAAAATATTCTGAAACATCCTCCCAGTGGGGCCAAGATGACTCGCACGCTCAATGAAGTCTGGACCACTCCAGGTTGTTCTGATCCGGATTATTATTCAGCACGCCAATCCCGTGCCCCCCCCACCCCCCTCTCCCTCCGAAAACATTTCTTCCTACGCTCCTGCTGCAACCTCTAGTAGCACTGTAAACATTTCAGGCATTTCATGTCACACACCACGAAAGACAAGACTGTACTATGATTGAGTGGGCGCGCGAGTGCTGCTTAATGTGCCGTGTTTATCTCTCTTCCCTCTCCTCTCTATCTTTTAATAGCCCCCAACCCCCTCCCATGCGCAGGGTAGCAAACCGGCTGCCTATAGACTGGTTAACCTCCCTGCCGTTATTTTCCTCCTATTTTCCTTCCTTCAGGCTATGTGATCCGCCTGATTTTCGGCCGACCCCCTTAGTGGGTAGGTGTCAATCATCCCCAGGACCATCATCATCATCAATGTCGCATAGCTTCCGGCCGCCGCGCATGCGTGCCACGCCCTGCGTAAGAAGAAATGTCGGAACCGCTTATCACGCCAGAGGTAGGCACGTTCGTAACTTTGATGGCATAGTGCGCATTTTCGGCGGTCCGCGAACGGTACCTTGCTCATAAACGGTATTGTCATGGCGCCACGAATTTAAGCTGTTACCGGCACAAGCAGTTATATCAGTTGTACCTAACCGGTTTAAACCGACCTTCATTGTTTGAGCACTTTTTCGCAAATCGGCTGCAAAATAATTCATTTTCCCCTGCAGCCCGATATCCCTGCATATCGGAGTTGGGAAATGGTGGTCCGACTCGGGGTTGGTTGGACGCATGTGCATCGAGGGAGACGCGGGAAGCGAAATTATCAAAGTGGTCAAACTTTTCTAGCGCGTTTACTTACGCATAACTCTTTCTATAACAAAGCGCAGCCTGCGTCTGGTGATTACAGCTGCTGCTGAGGCATGTGGTTGGAGGAGAGGAGGAAGTGATTTGGCGCGTCGTTTGCCCGATGTGAAACATGTACCAAGCCTGCACCCATTGTAGCATCAGGCTTGCACGCACAGGCATGTGCACTGTTCTCGAGTGGGGGCCGAGATCGGTGAAAATTTATCTCAATTTTCTCTCTTCCAGGTATAGACGAAGTGCCAGGAGGAGGAGGGGGGGGGAGTACGCCATAGCTGCACGCCTATGCTTCCATTACCATGGCCTCCAGGAACGACGACAAAGGGACAAGAAGAAGACGAGCGCTCGTCTTCTTCTTGTCCCTTTGTCGTCGTTCTGTTCTCGCGCCACAACAATCGTCATGTCATATCAATTATCCCGAACCGCCACGCTCCGAGAATGGGTCCCACAACATGCCGCTGCTCGGGTCGTTCTGCAGTAACACGGGGAGAGAATGATCCAGGGAAGAGATGCGACAGCCAGACGAGTGTCGCTGACTGCGCGTCGAGATTGGGCTAAGGTTTGCCATTCCGCCGCATGTTAGGAGTTGACGAAAATCCAGCGCAATAATGTAGCGCTAATTCTGCGCCTAATGTAGCGTAAATACAGTTTTTGTGTATAACTCTTGGTGTAGTTTTATATAGCTGTTCACAGATGGCTCTCTGGGCGCCGCCACAATACCCTCTGGGCTGCTCTAATTATGCGTGACCGTCCAAAAATGCACTGTCGAGTCCTTTTGTACTTTCGTGCAGCCTCGCATGGCGGTGTTTCTTTTTTTCTCCAGTCTAATGGTCTATATTTTATGCTAGATCTTGTGCCAATGCCGCTTTCATGTAGGCCCTAGTGTAATCCTAAACGCAGCGCTAAATCCTGTGCTAGTGTTTTTCTTGCCTAGGTCTCGGTGTAGTTGTAAATCTTACCCCTAATGATCATTACGAAACCTGTGGAAGTGCGCAGCAAAGGGCAATCCTGAGGTTGTCTAGGCAATCGCGCGCTTCACGCCTCTCCGGCAATCGCGCACTTGCCGATTCGGTGGCACCCTCTCTTCGTCGGCGTGGGTCTGAGCCGCATGTTTCAGAAGCGCATTTCGCGATCTTAGGTAAATTATTGCAATTAATCCTTGGTTATTTCTTGTAGCTCATAATATTTTAAAGCTGGTCGGTTTATTCCGTATTGGTTTCGAGTATTAGCCTTGTTTCAGGCCTCTATGGGTCACTGCGTGACCACGTGACATGAAACGGATGCACAACAAGCCGCGCCCTATATAAGCAAGCTGCTATACCCACTGACCTCGTAGCAGTCATCTGTGTATTAAATATAACTCTGCGACGCTCGGCTAGCTGGCACACCACGCTCGCTGCGGCACCGCAAGAAATCACTGTCGTACTCCAACTATCGTAATCACTGTCGTACGCTATACGCATCGAGTTTTCTGTCGCGTTTCCACCCGGTCGGGCTGGAAACGCGACAAAAAACTCGGTGCGTGGCGTGTCTCCGCACTAGTACGACAGTGATTTCTTACGGTGCCAGTGAGCGTGGTGTATACCAGATAGGCGAGCGTCGCAGAGTTATATTTAATACACAGATGACTGCTACGAGTAACACTTGGACGAAGGTCGCCACCTCGCGACACGTTAAGGCGTTTACAAAATAGCACTTTGAAACGCGCCGAACGGGACGCCCGTATAGCTGCGGCACGTACGTTGCCGAAGCGAATCGTGTAGGCCATGTGGCATGTCAAGTGAAAGTACGCATGATTGTATCGGCGAGACGGAAGGCAGTATTATGGCTTCCTTCGATTTTGATAGTGTTATCACTGTTTCTCCCTCAAGAGGAAGGCGTATGGCAGTTGTATCTTGCCGGTGCTTAGCTACGGAGCAGAAACCTGGGAGGGTTCAGCTTAAATTGAGGACGACGCAGCGAGCAATGGAAAGAAAAATGGTAGGTGTAACCTTAAGAGACAAGAAGAAAGCAGAGTGGATTAGGGAACAAACGGGGGTTAAGGATATCTTAGTTGAAATCAAGAAGAAGAAATGGACATGGGCCGGGCATATAGCGCGTAGACAGGATAACCGCTGGTCATTAAGAGTAACTAACTGGATTCCCTGAGAAGGCAAGCGGTTTAGGGGGATACAGAAGGTTAGGTGGGTAGATGAGATTAAGAAGTTTGCGGGTATAAATTGGCAGCAGCAAGCACAGGACCGGGTTAACTGGCGGAACATGGGAGAGGCCTGTGTCCTGCAGTGGACGTAGTTAGGCTGATGTTGATGATGATCACTGTTTGTCTTGTCTCTATGCAGGTGCGCCGTGACGAGCCGTCCCTTTTGCACCATGTGTCACAGGTAAGCATGCGAGAGAAATAAAAAGACAAGAACATGGCAGCTCCATCAGTGTGAAACCTAAGGAAGTGCTTAGCACTGACGCACAGCGATTCCCGTAGATCTCTGTGCTCCGTTTGCGAAAGCGTCGATGACGCCAATGTTTGAAGTGCTGTTGTCAGATAGGAAGGAGACGCGGCGCGAAAGCGCCTTGTCCCAGAGTCTCACGTAACTCATCAACCCATCATCATCCGTACGTCTGTCCCGGCACCTACCTAGGAAGGTCTCCAGAGGAGGCATTGGGATACTGAAGTGGCCGTGGCCGTGCGACGCAAGCTGGTTTCAGCAAAGTGTAAGCAGGTGACACGCTTCCGCAGCAAAACATAGTTCGACCGCCTAAAAGTTGACAACGGTCAGACATTTGCGTTTGTTTGGCATGTACTGCCCCATCACACTGATAAGCGATACGTTTATTGTACTTGAAGTTTATGACGCATGTGTTTGTTTTTAATATCAGCAACCGCCAGTTTAGCTGTGGTTACAAATCAACACGGCATCACCAACGTAGATGTGACCTTTTGCTGTGATCGGAACTCACGCTTGCTACTTGCCCACTGTCCTGACAGCAATAATTAAACGGGTTAATCGACTGTCGCTCTCAGTCTCCCGGTGAGGACAAAGGATGATATATGTTTTGTTTTTACCCTTGATCTCATCTGCGTTTATGGAGCCAAGCGTGCTAAGTCTTGTCTCTGAAGATTTGGGAGTGGAAACAGTACAATGTAAAGACGAATACATTGTTGTCAAAGCTTGAGTACGCAAATATAAAGCAAACAAAAGCGTACGTCTCAAACGTTATGCGCTGTGTGGCTGGTAAATGCAGTTCCCTCCTGCCTCGTTTTGATCACGTCGTCGTTATGCGCTTTGTGGCTGGTATACCAGCCACACAGCACACAACGACGACGTGATTAAGACGAGGCAGGAGGGAACCGCATCCACAAACGCAGCCTTGTTCATTTTTCGTCCGGCTATGCCGCCTCTGCTCGCTTTATTTGCCGAACGCGTGTGTGGAGACGCAGCGAGGAGGTCGAGAAGACGATGTGGTGCGGCGTAGTGTTGAGAACATCGGGCCATATAGGGTGACGGCCAGAGTGTAAATCGCTCCGTGCTGCGATACGTATGGGTCAACTTTGCGGTTTCTCTCGCTCGCCCGTGCGTAAAAACCTTGCAAGCTATAACACAAGCAGCGCAAGAAGAAACGTAAAGTGGAATATATACGCACGCGCACTGCAGGACGAGCTTCTGTACATGCGCGCCAAGGGCCTCTCCTGGAAAGACATCGAGGAAGCTGACCAGGCCAACGAGCGTCGCGAGAATGCCGCCATATGCATGCTCATCCTCGCTATTTTCGGCCTAGGCTGCTTTCTCGTGGTCAAGTTGTACAGTGAGTAGTCTATCTATCTATCTATCTATCTATCTATCTATCTATCTATCTATCTATCTATCTATCTATCTATCTATCTATCTATCTATCTATCTATCTATCTATCTATCTATCTATCTATCTATCTATCTATCTATCTATCTATCTATCTATCTATCTATCTATCTATCTATCTATCTATCTATCTATCTATCTATCTATCTATCTATCTATCTATCTATCTATCTATCTATCTATCTATCTATCTATCTATCTATGTCTATCAGTCTTGTCGGTCTCCTCTATCTACTGAGTATCTGTCTCGATTCTATTATTCTATCTAAATGTAATCTTTGCTTATCTCCATGTAAAGAGAAAATCAGTAGAAGGGTACTTTATAAATTTCAATCATTTGCAATAGACAAAAACATACGAAGTGAACCGATAAAGGGGTAAACAGAAGTGCAATGGAGAGGGCACGGCCTGGTGCAAATTTCTCTATTACAGACAGTCCATTTCGTCTCTTGCAGCGCATTTCCGAGATCTGGGTAAGTATACGTGCGCGACGGACGTGCTCTTGAGCGCAGATTACGCAATGGTCTTTAAAAATTTAATTGGGCCCTGCATTATTTTTTTAGAATGGTCACAAAACGCTGCCGATATGAAGTAAAACCTCCGAAACACACGAACCAAATATCACAGCGCAGCTCGCGGCCTGGAGTCGACCATTCGCAAATTGAGCTAGAAATATCGCTCTTTCTTCGCGGTACAAATCACACTATGTAATAAAATCACCACGCCACATGTCCAAATTCATGGCGATTGGCTGCATAGTTACTGCGCTCGCCGATTAATTGTCACACCGGTCCCGTTAATTAGGGGAGGCGATCGCCGGGCTAATTCCAAGGGCGGAAGTATGGGCCCCCCGAACCGCACCACGAAAGCGTGGACAATTTAGAAGTGGTCCTTTTTGGCGCGCCAGCGGACGCCGGCCGTGGTCCAAAGAACAAGTCAAAGCCGAGAGTTGATAAACAAACAAAATTATATTTTCATTAACGGCAGATCAAAACAATACACTCGGATGCACACTCCACAATAGTTACATACAATACGTCACCAATCAAACAACGTACTACACAGTACAATCAGCCACTCTCGAAACAACGGACACAGACAACAATACGCACTACAATGCAGTCGCATGCATTTAACAACCAAGACACTTAAGGACTAAAGAGATAGAAAACCTATCCAGTCCAAAGTTCTTGGAACAAAAGCCTGAATGATACTCTTCCGAGAATCACTCACTCAAAGTCCAGCGTTGTTGTCGTTCCGCAGCCCTCGAAGTTTCTCTTCCAGGAAACCTCGCCGAAGTTTTAGGAAACCTCCCGTCTTCAATAGGCCCCTCTCCAAGCTTCGAACTTCTTCGCCCGAACACGTCGGCTTCACACACGCAGCTGTTGCCACGCGTCCTCGCTCGATAGCGGTAGACACACGCTCTTGCCTGTAGCTCGAGCCTTCACCCCTCAGGTGGAAATCCTCTTCATCTCCTGCTTCGTCCCTACGGACAACCTTCGCCGACTACACGGCGATATACCCTACGCACTCTGGCGCTAAATTCCGTCTTCTCCTGCTCTCTCATCTCGGCTGCTCGGTTAAATACCTTGCGCGCGACATTCCAGACGGTTCTCGTCATTTCGTCGGCGCGATACGCAGCGAAGGCTGGGAAGAGGGCAAGACGGTTGGCACGCCCTCCACGGCCGATGACTCAACTCGGTATGACCACGCCCCTTTCGTTCTGGAACTTTCGCGGGCTATCTCGGCCGCCGATGTGGGGCGAGGAGGTTCATCGGCGAAGCTACGCTTCCGAGAGGAGAGGCGTCGCGCGCCCGGGGAGCCTTGGATGCTTGTTTTCTCTGTTCTTTTTTTTTTCGTTGACCTCGCCGCGTCTCTCTGGGCGCGTTATCGCAAGAATTTGGCGGCGCGCCCGTTTTTAGCGCTCGTTCTGTGACACCATGGGAGACCGCCTCGTGCCCCGCGTGCGCTAATGACCTTTTCAGGTAAGCAGCGTGGTCACAAAAAAACAAAAACAAAAACAAAACAAAGTTCTCGGTTATGACGCGTGCATGACGTAACCTTTTTCCACTGTGCCATTCATTCCTGCTTAGGTTTCAACACATTCGTCGGTACAAAAGAGGAGGCCGCAATTACAGTGTGCGACAAGTCTCTAGCATCCCTCGTACTTAACGTATTAAAACAAAAATGTTGCGGTGGTCGATTCGTGAGATAACGAACTGTTATATTGAAGCCATTTGATGACTACTTGGAAAAGTGTTTCAGGGCCCTTGTAAGTTGCGCTGCGCGAGTTTTACAAGCTCTCTACACGAATCGCTGTCATACGATAAATGTATCTGCTGCTAATTCCGAATGGTGTAATATATATAAGCAATGCAGGTAACGCGGAAACGATAAATATGTACACACCATAATACTATAGACATATATAAAAAGACTGTCGGAGAAATTCAATGACACCCCCACTCCAGGAACAAAAAAATTACCATGACATGTCAAGGCACTTAAGTGCATCTTTGCACTCAATCGGCACATATCTCGAGACTTGGTGTATCTCTGCCTTTCTTGGTGCTTAACTGTACGCCGAGAGGTAAAAGGTCGATATCGAAACAATAGCTGAGCTGTTGAATAGCTGAACACTAGAAAAGAACAAATTTTACCATTTTTTGTGAAAGTGCTCTTTTGCAGTTCCAAGATCGTCGCGTATGAGACGACGCTTGGTAAGCGACAAAACACCCGAAAAGAAAATGCGGCTGGCGAGGCCACCACAATATGCCTGCAGCAAATTCCTGCACCGAATAATGGCGTCTGCTAGGCCCTACGGGGTTCTTAGTCGGTAAAAAAGAAAGTGCCCCGAATGTAAATAGGCTTCACATAGCAAGTTTCGTTGAGCTAATATCACGAATATACGAGAAAAAAAAAGAAGCGCTCTAAAATAAGGATAGCTGAGCAAAATAAAAAAAAAATGGATCTCTCTTATGCTCACTCAAAGATTATATTCTGCCCTTACGGCTCATTGGGACATGGGTGCACCAAAATTTTCTTGAGCTGAGTCTGCGTGATTCTAAGTGAGCCGACTCATGAGAGGATCGGCTGACCTAAAAAAATGCGTGACGTCACATGTGGTGATCATGGCGCGAAATTTAAAAGCGAATTTGCGACCTTGTTTTTTTCTCTCTTAAAAAAAAGGTTACAGTGAAGTTGGCCGTTCTCCAGGTACAATATTCAATTTATCATTCTACAACTATTAATTGTTTACACTTTAGTGTCCCTTTACTGTGGATTCATTGAGGTTTATCGCCGAAGTTTGTAAAGACAGGCGCATAGCTAAATCAATCAATCAATCAATCAATCAATCAATCAATTTATCTACCTAGACTGCTTCATTTTGCTTTAGTGCCCTTTTAAGAACCTCTAAAGTCAGCCATGATTGTTTGTAATTACAAAGGCATCAATACACGAATCAATCGGTGAATGAATGAATCAATCAATCCCGACTTGCGGGTTCTCTACAGCGCTCTTGTAAACGACAGCGATCAATGAATGAATGATTCAATAAATCCCGACTTGCGCGTTCTCTACAGCGCTCTTGGAAACGACAGCGGCCAGCGAGTTCTTTGTGTCGCCCGAGGACAGGCCAGGCGTGCTCAACCACACTCACGAGTGGCTCGGCGCGCTGTCCGCCGAGCCGGAAGCTCAGATAATGATGGTCGAACCTGACGACGGCTCGAGTCCCGACCCTGGTTCTCGCTCCGGCTCGAGCTCTGCCGGCCTCGACGCGAGAGAACGGATTCGACCGCGAAGTCAGCGCCCTCCCGCTCGCCTTGCCGCTTCTCCGGCGGGCGAGGAGACATCGCTGCTCCGCTCTGGGAATGCCACGAACACGACGAACGTGCCTGCTTCCCTGTCGGATGCGACCGAAGACTCGGAACAGCAGTGACTAGACCGACTAGCGTATAGGCGCGAACATGATTGATACGATCGGAGCTCTCGCCGAGTGCTCCTCCAGTTTAACTTCTTTCAGTCTTTTTCGATTTTTTTTTTGCTTTCTCGTATTTTCGCTTGATCGTTTTCAATGTATGTCAACCAAAGCTTACCAACCTTCGAATATTACTGTTGTCTATGCGCGTGGCTATACTGTGCCCTGTATGCCATGGTCGCGGGTTCTATATCACCCGCGGGAGACTGACACCGCCGTACTAGCTTATCGAAAAGCTCATTAGAATAAGTGAAAACCTCGGGCTTTATCGCGCTTGGATATTACGTTTCTTGCTGCAGTGAAGCCACCCACTGACATGATTTCCTCGACAGTTCAGAGGTCATCATCATCATCATCTCCACTGCAACCATTGTGGTGATGATGACAATCGTCGCCTCCCTCCACTCACTCAATCAACTGCACTGTTTTGTTGTGTCATATAGAATGGGGCACTGCGAATGGTTACATGCTCATAAGTCTACTGCGCCTGCTCTTAAAGCATGTGTGGTCATGATGATAAGGTATTGGCTATAAGAGGGTAGCGGGTTGGGCGGTGATGATGATAATAACCATAATACTCCACACTTAGCAGGCTAGCTGCAGAGATGCCTCCTATGCTTTAACGTTCAATAACCCATATGTGTTCTTAATTAAGGTTTTATGTGATAACGTTTATGTCATTCCCAACACAGTTATGCTTTTGTATACCTCAGAATGCGGCGTTTCTGATGCTGACTGGAACACGTGGTCCAGAGAAATCCTTATACACTTCCGCCCTCCCCCCCACCCCAGCATGCCTCAGATAAAAGTTGCAATACAACACGCAATCCAGACATCAGTTTATGAGGGCCGGAACCCTTTTTCTATCATAATCCGCGTTGGCTTTGTTGATTGATCTGCTTTCGCAAAGAAGCTGGCGTAATTTTATCGCAGTTGGTCGTGCGCATAATTTGTGTTACTGCAGAGATGATGTGGCCATGCTTTGCCGTGTGCCGTAGGTAGGAAATTATCATTGTCATTAACTGGCACGCAATCCTTTTTGTCACTCGAAGGTGAAAGTCATCTTTAAATTTTTTTCTCACTCGACATTTACTACCCCCTCTCCACCCTCTTCCCAAGCTTTCTGCGCCTAACGTTGTTTTTATAACTGCCTACGTGATCGATGTTATCTTGACCAAGCGGTATGTCGTGTGATGAAGTAACCTTACGACGTCACAAATTTCGGCGATCTGTGACGACACGGTGACGTCATTAGTGACGCCGTCGCGTGATGACGATTTTTTGCATCACGCTGTCGTGTCGACGGTCAATTTTCGTGCTTGGTCAGGCTTTGAAGGCTCTCGCATTAATAATATACTAATACGAACGTGCCCCCGCTCCAATACACATGTATTACATGTGCTAACGACGAAGAACGGTAATGGAGCGCAGAGATTAATGAAGGGCGGGAAAGAACGGCAGGCCTAGAAAAAGGGTGCCGCCTGCGTTTTGTTTCTTCGTAATGCACAAAATGGGCCGGGCATGTAGCGCGTAGACAGGATAATCGCTGGTCATTAAGGGTAACTAACTGGATTCCCAGAGAAGGGAAGCGGGTTAGGGGGAGACAGAAGGTTAGGTGGGCAGATGAGATTAAGAAGTTTGCGGGTATAAATTGGCAGCAGCAAGCACAGGACCGGGTTAACTGGCGGAACATGAGAGAAGCCTTTGTCCTGCAGTGGACGTAGTCAGGCTGATGATGATGATGATGATGATGATGAAGATGAATGCACAAACTATCCAGAGTTAGGCTGCTGTATGCACGACGTTCACAGCCTCACATCCCCTCCTCCTCCTTCGCGCCATGGCCCACATCGAACAAAGGCAGACATTAAGCTGCGGTTGCAGAAAATGTGTAACTATGTGTCCACGGAATTGTCGTGGATATAGCGGAGACACACAGACGGACGAGCAGACAGGCTTTTCCGTTGTCGGAGAAAAGGGTGGGCGCGGGAGATGAACCCTGGCCGTCGCGTGAATGGATCAGACGGCGAGAGAGGGCCTGCCGGGAGGCTTCGTCACGTGCACGTTCGAGGGCTTCTCGCGCTTCCGAGAGACGCATCCGCGGCGACTCTTCAAGGTTTCGCCGGGCGCGATGACTCGACGCCGTCTCTGCACAACGTCAAAGCGATCAAGACGTGGCGGCTGCAATTATAACTGGGTCGTCCGACGCGACACCCTCTGGTTGGCCTTCCGCGCATGCATCGTCGGCGTGGCTGCAGCTGACATTCAAGGCGTCAGCTCGCCCTCTCCTTTTTTTTTTTCTTCTTATGCTCAGCCGCCAGAGTCTCCCCGAAAGCACCGTTTCGAGAGCGACATCCCTTGGGGCCCCTAGCAAAAGGGTTGAATACGTAAGTTCACTCTTTATGAAGTTATTTTGCGACCTTCTCCACAGGCGTATTTGAGTATAAATTAGAGATAAGCGGCATTTTATAGGCTCTTAGTATTTGTTTAGTTGCCCTTTTCACCTTTTTGACGGCCGATCGACCAACCTATCGAGTATCTTACCACGAAGATGATCTGATTAAGTTTTCTGTTGCACCCGCAGCAGTAGGCTAAGTTTGGCGCCTCACCACTCCCACAACAGTGTAGGAGGCCCCACACGGCGTTGTGCTTCCGGATGTGGTGTCATATCACCACCGCAACATTGTCGCAGGTGCGGTAGTGTCTTTTCAACATAACAAAAGTCGTTTGGCTAGGGTGTCATATCTCACACGCAAAACAGTGTCGCAGGCCAGACACAGTGTCTTATCACCCTCTCGACAGTGTAGGAGGCCGGACAAATGAAGTTATCACCCGCCCACCCCCCCAACTGTAGTTAGCCGGATGTGTTATACTTCCTGATTAGGTGTCTTATTATCCCACAACACTGTCTTAGCCCTTGTGAGGGCCTTATCCATCTAAAACCAATGTCGTAGGCGAGGATACAGGGTGTTATAACCACAAAAACACTGTTGTAGGCCGGTAGCTGTGCCTTATCACCGCCATAGCAGTGTATCAGACCAGATGCGGTGCCTTTTCAACCACATAGCGCGTCGTAAGCCGGATGAAATCTAAGACCGGATGCAAGCGTCAAAGTTGCGATGGTGGCAGTGGTACGCGTTATGGTGACGTCACGCATACTAGACAAACCGTGGGCATCATGTTCGTGTTCACCTTTGCCAAGCCGGTTCATTGCAAGAACAGGAGGGGCTTTTCAGGCGTCAGCTCCACCCGGGGACTCCCATACACGACAGCGTTTAACTATGCCGTATCCACCGTGCCATGATCATCGTCACTGGTTCAATGAACAGTGATGCAGTCGGAATAGTAATCATGCTTGCAGGTTGCAGACCCGCCGATATCACGTTATATAACGCTTTGTCAGAATAGTACATATCGCGCCTAATACGCTCCTCAGTAGCAACTAGGCTTATGAAACATGAAAAAAAAAAAAACCTTCAGAAGTACACTATGTAAGCTAAAGCGGAACACAAAATGTGCTTTAGTGCGGCTTCGCATAGCCTGTCTATATGCTGAGAAAATATATTTTAGAAAAATGCGTGTACTTGTAGTTCTTATTGTGCGCATGCTTACCACTGCTCAGTTCAAGCGGTTTTTATTGTTCGTTCGAGATATTAGAAACGGGTGACATTTATTCGAAGGGAGTTTCAGGAGGCAGGTAGCTTTCGCCTTGTTGTTATGAACAATGTCGTCCTTTATGAAAGGCGCGGAGGAAGGAGAGGCAGGAGAGGGCATGCCCAGCCGGCGCGCTACGTGAAAAGTGTGGAGGAAATGACATCATGGCGGCCATATTCACTGGGCAATATGGTGGCGTTGCTATGGTTACGTGTTGCGCAGTGTAGCTGGCCTAGCAGTGAGCGGCCGCGGCTGGCGGCGGCATGTGTGTCTCCGCAGGTCTCGTGCTGAGCCGTGGCGGACAATATCCGAACTCTGCGCCGCGTTATTGCTTACGCAGCGTTCTCCTGGCAGTTACTGTACTCTTAGCAACGTTTACAAAACCTTTCGCCCATTACGGGGCCTTAACAGTGCGTAGAACGAGTGCATATCCATGTGTCGTGTGACGGATAACGTGGATGAAGCATTTGAAGTGTTCAGCGAAATCGCATTGGGCACCATGACGAAGCGGAACGACGACGAACGCCTTGCAGGTCAGTGACTGTTGGGCAGTGCTCCTGCTTGTGGCAGTGGACGAAACTGTTATGCCCAGCAAGACGCAATGAGGACCATGCGCACATACGTAGTTTCTTGTTCGGTATGTGTACAGTAACAACTTGCATGTGCGTATTAAAACACCTTTTTCGTTCTGCTTGTCATACTTGCACCCAGCATTGTAATCTCAACGTTAGAGCACCCGCGTTCAAGTGTCACTTGCACCGTGCTCAAAGTCACCACGGTCGCAGAATGCCGACGCCGGTGAGCTTCACGTGGAACACGGACACAGTGGCCGGGCGCTGCGTCGGCCTCGTGTCGGAATGCAACCGTAGAGGAAGGCGCATGACCGATTGTGTTGTCTGTACAATCGCTGAATTAATGACGTGAAAACATTTGCCGTTGTGAGTGCATCTAGCGCGCGTTCTCTTGTACTTGCTCCACTGTCGGCGAGCCGTTACTCGCTGTAAATACTCGGACGCAATGATTTCGCCGAAGGTGTCGCGCTGGCCCAGAGTTTTGAGCCCCGTTCCATTAGTTTCGGATCGTCACGACACGCGCGCTGCATAGCCCACGTGCTCTCCGAGCCGGAGAGAAAGTCGTGCCTTCTGCTTTACATTCGGATGTAAACAAGAGAGGAGAATTCGCCCAGTCAATATGGCCGACTTCCGGCTTCACGACGGCTTCACAACGAGTGACGTCAGGGCCTCTCCTAAGTTTCGTCCTTCCTCCATAATGAAAGGGAACACGCGAACGGGTGGCCTGCGCTCTGCGGTGGTAGAGTTACTGTATATGCTACCTTTAGGTAGCATGCCTAAAGTATACAGTAACTTTATGCGGCCGCTGCTTATGCAGCACCATCAACCGACAGCAAAAGAAAACACGTTCACTTTCAGCGTCATCTGTTGCCCCCCCGCCCAAAAAAAAAAGAAAGAAAATGAGTTATGGCGGGCAGACAAGCGCTGCTAGATTGAACAAGCTCTCTCTGCTCACGCTTGCAGTGCGTAGTTCACTGCCAACATATCGAACGTTGTTCGCGACCACGGCGCAAGCGGCAGTAATAGCCCGATGTCGCTCACCACGTGAGCGAACAAGGAACGTAATCTAGCAGCGCTTGTCTACCGGCCATAACTCGTTGTCTTGTTTGGCCATAGATGGCGCGAAAAGCGAACGTGCTTTCTTCCCTTGTCGGTTGATGGTGAGGCAGGCAGCTGCCGCAGAGCGCAGGCCACGCGTTCGCGTGTTCCCTTTCGTAAAGAACGACAGTGTACACTGCTGCTCTTGTTCCGGTGCCTATCGCAAAAACACACGTATTCGATTGATCCGTGGAGCTGCCGCTTTGGCGAATTCGCATGCTTCATTGCACGGATGTCTCAGTGGCTAGCTATTCGTCGAGTGAATAGGGCAGCTCACGGCAATTGCATCCCGAAGTCGTCCACACTTCATTTTGCATGGTCCCGGACCCCGGTATCCAATCGTTCAACTACAGTGCCTTGTTTTCGCAAGCGTAATCAACATACCCGCAATCGATAAGGTGCATCATGCCCACTTCGTGAAGCCTCAAATCCACGATGTGACACACTTGCTGTACGCTTGTGCAGACCAACTTCGCCACGTTCGTGCAACAAACCTAGGCCTGGCCGAGCACCCGACCTCCACCACTGTATTCATGGACCGTTCACTGTTAGACTTAATATACAAAGCAAACTTGCATGTTTATTTTTGATGCCACGAATTGCTATGCCTGGAGCACAACTGGGTCTTTCAGCAAGTTACGGAAATACTGTACCATGCCGCTCCTCCTTTCTCGGTCGTTGACTTCTTGCCAGTGCAGGCACCCCAACAAGACAAAAGCTTTTTCAAAAGTTACTGGGGGTTGTCGCACCTCGTTGTGGCATGTCAGCCTACGCATTGGTAACAAGATAAATGTCGCCCGGGGAAACACTGTCACCGGACACGAGGAGCGCTACCGTACTGGATTTGCCTCTGAAAGACAGAAGCTTTCGGACGCAATGCGACAATTGGACGATCGGCCACTCTCTGTGCATATGCTACTGGAACACCGTCATCGCCTTTCGCGGGCTCAAAAAGCAGTCAAAGCTGTCTTGTGCTTTTTGAGGACTACAGACCTATATGACCACCTTTAACTTTTGTGTAGTGCCACCGCTGCATACGCACCAGCCGATTGACTGACAATACTCCTTTTTTTCTTTTTCTCTCTCTCTCTCTCTTTCCTCTCTCTCTATCATCTTCATGCCCCCTTCCTATTCCTCCAGCGTAGGGTAGCAAACCGGGCATGTGCCTGGTTAACCTCCCTGCCTTCCCTCTTGTTGTTTACCCCCCCCCCCCCCCCCCCCCCTTTAACCTATAGAATGCATCAATGCGCGCGCCAGCATCAAGGCACCCTATAGCTTGACCTTATTTGCGTACAGTATTTTCGTAACTTGCTAAAAGACCCTATTAACGAGAACTAACCGGCAATAATGCCAAGCAAAGTGTAGGAAATGTTATTTTCAGTAATATGATATAAATGCGAATAAAGTCAAGTGAATGTGACAGGTTCCGTCCATGCTGGCGTCAAGTTAAATTTTTTTTGCCCACTTTAGTTTCTCCTGAAAATACCATCCCTTACACTTTTTGACGTTATTGTGGGTTAGTTATTGTTAATATTGTGTCTAGAAAATTAGCCCTTAAAAACTCACCTTTTATGCCTAAGGCAAGCTTTCAAACTAAACGCGGTTGTGTAAGCGTACCACCAGGGCGGCGTCGCTAAACAGCAAACGTACGAGAAACGTATGCACTTACTTTACTTCCTACGCGGTTGTGAAACCGTGTTTCGCAATCTACGTTCACCATGTGACCATTTCACAAATCCCGCTGCCCGCTCTCTGCCAAGAATCTGACAGACCACAAATATATATATATATTTTTTTCATCGCCGCAAATCGTATATTCGTTCTACAGACCACACGTGACATTTTTTTGTTTATCTCTGTTTTGATACGGGATAATCGCCCAAGTCAAATGCGTCGTTCGTCTCAAGCGTTGTCACGCCATGGGGAACGTGACATCACGCGATTACGAGCGGAATATTGGAAACTGTAGGTTGAAACTGGCACTCTCGTTTTTCTTTGTGCGAAAAAAAAAAGTGCGTTCATCGCGAGAAGGCAAAGGTTCCCATGTAAACGCCCAGAGGAAGTCCTCGAAAGACAAGGGTACACAGGGCACCCGCTGCTGAAGACGCCATGGCCTTCATCCAGACGACGTGGCTACTTCTGCTGACTTGGATTGCGACTGCCACGCCACCGCTAGTAGCCGCCTCCGAGAGGATGCTTCTGCAACGAAAAGGGTTAGTCGCCTTTCATGCCTAGATGGTAGTAGTGTTTCACATGACCCACGAATTGCGTGACTCGTCAGTGCGAGTAACGCCTGCTGCAGCCGACCAACCTTTAAGCAGAGGACGCGACATATTGGGCATCCGCAACATATATGGCATAATACGAGATTACAATGGAAGACTGTTACAGAAGGCTAATTTTCGTACGCCATGTAACAAAAGACACACACCTATCTCGAGAGGAAAGATAAAGATGTGCCTAACTTGTCCGATGCCGATCGAATCTTGATTTAATTTTGATTGATTTATATGTTAGGTTCAACGTCCCAAAACCACCATAGACACGCTGTAGTGGAGAACTCCGGAAATTTTGACCACCTGGGCTTCGTTAACGTGCACCCAAATCTGTGTACACGGGCCTACAGCATTTATACCTCCATCTAAGAGGCGGAAATGGCTTTATGCTCCGATGGAGGCTGAAATGCAGCTGCCGCAGACGGGATTCGATCCCGCGACCTGCGGGTCAGCAGCCGAGTACTTTAGCCACTATACCGCCGTGGCGGGGTGCCGATCGAATCTTAAGGTGCACGGTGTCCAAAGCATGGTGGTCATAATATGTTTCAGAATACCGAAGCTGGCGCCATACAGCTCACAAAAGTACAGCCCGCGAGATTTGCAGCTGTTGCTCAATGGAAGCCAAACGATGCAACTTTGAACACTGCCATGTGTAGAGCGTTGACAGATCTCGAACCAGTTTTCTTTAACGGAATCAACAGCTGGGCCAGTTGGCAATAGTTCTTGAACATCTTGAAGACGGCACAAATCACGGCACGGGCAACGAACTTGAAGGACTCATCTCAGAGCTGTGGTGTGCCCTTCAATGTCCTCTTGAACGTGCCGTACGTCGAGTTGTTTTCAAGATAATCTAGGCTGATCGCCTTTAAACGTTCGCCGTCTTCTCGAGCAGGAACCTGTGCGCTTACCGCGTGATCCAGAACGTGACTTGCCGAGAGCGAAACGGCACCGAGGTGGTGCAGGTGAGAACCAGACCCGAATGCCTGACTGGCGACTGCAGCGTTTACACGTAAGTTGTCCTCTCATTTGCAGTTGCTGTGACGTCATTCATGTCGCTTCTCTTTCTCGTTGACTCTTCGCGCATGACCAATCGTTATCTCACGTGCCGTGAGACACCGACACTGACACAACAGTGCGGGGACTCGTCATTCTAACGACTGCACTGTATACAGTGAAGGGTTGACAGTTATCGTACACGTGTGGAGGCAAAGCGGACAGAGTACACTCGAGCCTCAAAATGTAGTGTCGCCATATAGTTCGGCTGCTACATGCGTGCGCTCGGCTCCCCTTTGGAGGGGGGGGGGGGCGAAGGTTCCTATGCCAATGTCTGGGGCAGAATTTTCGCCCCTCCCCCATCTTACGTGACTAGGGGGGGGGGGGGGGTCCTGCCCCTCTGTGCGCACGCCTATATATGGGACGTGTCTGATAACTAGCGCCTTCACTATAGTGGAGGTGTTAAAGTGACGGGCTGCTCTACGTAGTGAGCGCCAATTTTATCGGTGCTTGACGAAATGCAATAGCAAAAAAAAAGTGTTCGTCGGCAAGGACATAAAGCATAAGAAGGTGACGCTACCTCTTACTCACATTTAGATTAAGCGACAGAAAACATAACAATCGTGATTTGTAAACAAAAAGAAGTAAAGTATAGAAGTTCACAGATTTATGAAATTACATAAAGAAAGAAACGAAAGGCTGTAAGAAAGGCACATTATGTGTCGCAGAATGAAATCGATGTAGGATATACGATTAGATATGCGTAGCTACCATGGATGCACTACGAAAAAAAAAGTATGTCGCTACAGTGTGTCGTCAAATGGCAATGCACTAATGCTCTTAATCAATGCTGATGTTCTTGTAAGCGCGTGAACGACTACGCACACGCAAGTCTCGCCACGTGTCGAGGAAATATGTAACGGGGCTCGTGTCGTAAACTTTCACTTCTGAAAGTGGTAGCAAAGATAGGTCGTCAGAAGGTTCGGTGATAGCCATCCTAACAGCAAAGAAAATGTGCCTGGGCAGTAAGTTCATTCTTTGTTTTTTTTTTACTTTTGCCTTCCCGATTAGGGGCCGCAAATGGTACTGTAAACAGTGTTTCTGTGGTTTGGGATTTCGGAATTTGATAACGTTATAGACTTACAATGGTAGCTGGCGGTCTCCGTTATTATGTGGCAGTGCATTCGCAGACAGAAGTGGGAACGGAAATGCGTATTAAGTAGGTGAAATCGTCCATCCAGCGCTTTTTTTCGAAGTTAGATGTTGGCGGTCACATCATCGCCATCACAAGATTTCGAACAATTACTGCGATGCCTCCCCATCAATACACACGATAATAGCCCAATAAGAAACATATAATGTCTGTTGCATCGAACTAATCGTTCTTGCTACTTCTTGCCGTTAACGTGGTTGGTCGCGTACTTTTCTATTGATTTCTTAGTATCATTGTTATTGTATGCCGTGTTTTGATAGATGTAATGAGCTAACTTGATTATTTATAAACCTTCTTCACTAGTTCGTAGCTTTATTACTTTTGGCGTCCTTGCATAGGTACTTGATGCATTTACGTTTTCTTTTTCAAGGACTTACTGCTGTAATATACACAGTATTATGTCGTGTAACTCTTTCGAAGTAGACTTAGCTTGACTCCGTCTTTGTGTTACTCTGCGGACTCGCGCAGTGTTCCTATCAGACGACCTGTGTACGTGACACGAGTTCGGACGCAGCAGAAGGTGGTCTGGGGATGCTGTCCCGAGTACTCCGGTCCGGCCTGCACACCAGGTAATTCTATTTCTGCTTTCGATACCTCCGCCAGCGATGACTTGCCATAAGCGGTATCTCCAATGCGATGCTGTATACCTCTACCCCGCAAAGGCTCCGCGGACTCGACAAAACACCGCCAACGCTCACGATTGCGTGCTCCTCTGCCAGCAAATGCGCTATAGCTTCGCACGTTTTCACCTCCCACACTGAGGTGGGGCATTCGGAGATGTGGACAGGCGAAGCTGTAGAATTGTGCACAGCTGCAACGCCACGAGTAAACTTCGAATGGCATATCTTTCTTTGCAATCAGGCATAAAGTTCAGTATTCGTTTTCATAAAGAAAACCCCAATAAAAAGCATCAAAACCACGTGCCACATGATAAGGCATCCTTGGACAAAGGGAACACCCTCCCACGCGTTCTCGGTAAAGATTGGGTTTTAACCTGCACCACATGAGGGCACCGGGTGGCCTTTCCTTATGCCTGCGAGTTTTTCTCGCGTTTCCTCTTTAAGGATTCGAATGGATGAATGAATGAATATAATACACGTTTCACATGTAAAAGTGACACCCGTCTAAGAATTCACTGCCGTGGGCGGACCACTGAAATCGAAGACATCACAGCGGTAATACAATGCTCGACCAACGAAACAAATTAGTCTAGTTGAAAATGGTCGATGCTGGAACCAATCGTATTCTACCGAACTGACCACAGAGCGACTGTCACTACCACTACCCTGGAGTAATAATAGAACATACCGCTTCCCTACCCTCTCATCAATATGCTCTCTTTCATACAGTTTCACTTCGAATTCACTTTCGCAGAGTGGGAGGGTGACCAAATTTTTGCGTGTGCGTTTCCTGAACCACCTTCTGGAGAAGGTGGGCCTGCCGCATTCTGATTTCTGAAAGTTTCTCTTCCCAATAAAGGTCTACGCCTTTCTATCAGTTATATCAATGAGAAAGCGTTGAAGTGTGTAAATGGTTCATTTGTCAACAGACATCAAACGTTTCGATTTCGCTGCAGCGACACAGCGTCCGGCCCAGCCTCCGATGGTTGGAGGAGGAGGAGAACAGAAGCGAAGCCTTCACGTGAGAATGACGTCACGATCACTACTCTCTCTCTCGCTTTCCCTCTACAATGCTTTATAATGATACCTGTAACTTCACGTCCCGAAATCGCGCTATGGTTATGAGAGATGCCGTAGTGGAGGTCTCCGGAAAGTTTGAGCTTCGGCTGTTCTTTAACGTGTATACTGACATAGCAAAGGCCTTTACCATTTCGCCTTCATCAAAATGCGACCACCGCGGCCGGTATCGAACCCGCGACCTTTGGGTTGGCAGCTCAGCGCCGACTCTACGATGCTTCGCAGTCAAGGAGGGGGTCACGTGAAAACAGGCCCTCTCCATCAATCATGCTTTACGCGTTTAGGTTCGGTCTTCACAATGAACAGTCGTGTCGCGTGAAAGAACACTCTATCATTTGTGCTTTACGTGCCTGAGTTCGAACCGTCATGATGGTCGTTATGGTGTGCTAGTTTGCTGACCCGAAGGGTGCCGGATTGAATCCCGGTCGAAGCGTCCGAGACGAGATCCTAGAGTCCCGAGCGCTCCAATGTCGGTTCACCTTAACGAACACAGGGAGGTCGAAATTCCCGCACCCTAAGGCGACTTTCATAATCACGTCGGGGTATAGGGGTGTAAGACCTTAACAGTTAATATTATGTGTCCAAGCTCAGTCTTCATAACGAAGAGTGTGGTCATGCGAAATAACTCAGCCTCTCATTTTCGTAATTTACGTGTTTATGACGGCCTTCGTGGTGAAGGAGGTGGTCAAGTGAGTGAACAACATCACTCTTAGAAAAAATGGCAATGCGACTTACTAACTTTGAGGTAGTAAACTGTCACAACATTCACTACCTAAGTAGTTACTTCAGGTAGTAGACTACCTCTGGTTTCTTGTAAGGTACTAAGCGTCTGTAGTCTACTACCTGCAGTTACTACTTAGGTAGTGAATGTTGTGACAACAATTTGCTACCTTAAAGTTAGTAAGAAGCACTGTCCTTTTTTTTTAAAGAGCGATTGTGTTTTGCACTTGCTTCGGCGTGTTTTGTTGTCGGCTACGTGTGACCGAGGAACGAGCACCAGCATTCAGCAGTAAGTGCGAGGTGTATGGACTGAGTACGGCTCCTAGAACCTTCTCTTTAGGTCCTGCTGTTTGTGCTGTTTTCTCAGCAACCACATCTCACTGATTTGAAATGCGCCGTTTGTCCTTCGATAATGATATAGACAACCCTTACTGGCATCCCTCTTTGAAATAATGAAGCGCCACATTCCCAGCATCTAGACCATATGCCCTTATCAAACTTTATGACATGTTTTGTAATCCAGCGTTATCTGGCTATATGTTTTTGAATCATATTCACTGCGCTAAAAAAATACGAAACTAGCACAATGCGAAGACAGTTCGCCTTGGTGAATCAGTGGCTATAGGGCGTTCGGCTGCTGAACCGAAGGTGGCGTGTTCGATCCCGGCTCCGGCTGTCGCATTTACATGAAGGCATGATGGTAGAGGCCCGTTTGCTGTGCGACGTCAGTGCACGTTAGAGAACGCCAGATGGTCGAAATTTCTGGAGCCCTCCACTATATATGGCGTCTCTCTCATTAGCTTATCGTGGTTTTGGGACGTCAAACCCCACATATTACATTATTGTTATTGCAATGCGAAGATAGAAAATGGCAGTATTCGGTGCCATGAGTTTCATACAATAGCGTTCAGTGCATTTTCCTTTGCCCGGATCCTGTCTGCCAGAAGTGGCTAGCCGACCGGGCCTTCGTGAGCAACGGTAGCCCCGGACTGGCGGTCCCGCCCGAGTTCTCAGATTGGTAATGAAGTTCTCTATAACTCATTTCGTTAGGTCTCTTCCACGAGTGATTTTTCTTCAGTTCTCTTTTTTCCTTGTGCCGTGTGATTAAGAACGAACACCAACCAGCATAATTCACCGTTTCTCCCTGTTGGTTTTTCGCCTTTGCCATTCGAGCCTCTGTATATACCGGATTGAGCGTCTAGGCGCGACGACACTTAGAGGTAGGTGGCGTGTCGGTGTCAATTTTTATTGGTCCTCAAATGTATAGTAGTTCACTGTAGTCGAATAGTGAAACACAGCCGTGTAAAATACATAGAATCTATCCTAAAGGCAATCGTAGCCTGGAAATGGGACGTGGGAGCAGTGCTGCCCTCATTGCTGTCTGTCTTACTGTCCACTATGGCGCGTCTCTTCACTTCAGCACGCGTCCCTTTGACTTCAATTAGAAGCGTCATTGGTGACGTCAGCACTGGCTCCAGATAATACTTCGATGTTAGGGAAGACACTCATTGTTGCAATACATACGAGAGCACGGCGCAGCGGCGTTGTGAAGAAATGGAAAAGCGCAGACGACCTACTCTTGATTAGTACCCGAACCATCGGGCACCAGTTCTGGGTGTCTATCTACTCATTAGATTGACAGGTGTGCGCATGGCGGTAAAGGGAATTTAACCCGGTACCTGACGCACTGGAGGTATTTGACAACAGAAAAGAGTGGCCTCTGTTAAAAAAAATAGTGGGTCGAATGTTGTTCTCGGTGCAACTGGACTTGTGTTGTTTCATTGTTTCTTGGTTTCGACGTAGACGTCGCATGTGACAAGTTTCAACTATAAGGAATGGTGATGCAGGTCCCTGGAACTGCAAGGACATGGCCTCCACCGCGAGACCAACCGCCACCTTCAACGGTGCATTGCAACTGCGGTAGGGGCGCTAGGTGAGCATCTGCGTGCGTGCGTGCGTGCGTGCGTGCGTGCGTATGTATGTATGTATGTATGTATGTATGTATGTATGTATGTATGTATGTATGTATGTATGTATGTATGTATGTATGTATGTATGTATGTATGTATGTATGTATGTATGTATGTATGTATGTATGTATGTATGTATGTATGTATGTATGTATGTATGTATGTATGTATGTATGTATGTATGTATGTATGTATGTATGTATGTATGTATGTAGTATGTATGTAGGTACGTATGTATGTAGGTACGTATGTATGTAGGTACGTATGTATGTAGGTACGTACGTAGGTACGTACGTAGGTACGTACGTAGGTACGTACCTACGTACGTTGGTACGTACGTAGGTAGGTATGTATTTATGTATGTATGTATGTATGTATGTATGTATGTATGTATGTATGTATGTATGTATGTATGTACGTATGTATGTACACACACACACACGTACGTGTGTGTGTGTGTGTGTGTGTGTGTGTGTGTGTGTGTGTGTGCGTGTGTGTGTGTTAGAGTATAAAGGGAAGATTCGCAAATCAATGCGGATCTGTGCTGACTATTCGGCGTTAATCTCGATTGCGTCTTCCGGCTGCCGGGCAGTCTCCAAACGTGCGGCGTTTACATTGTGGGAGCGTTGGGCGGCCCAGGGAGACAACAAGGAGTTAGGGCGGGCTGCCTACGCTCGTGCCCTTAGAACATTGCTCAGTCGGGACCTGGATTTTTAAGGTCGTTTTTTCCCTCTCTTGCGCCCTACCCTCACTGGCGCCCAACGAAGGTCTCAAATCTATGACCATGAGGTTGAGAGTCCCAATCTTTAAAAGCTGAGCATGCGACTTCGGAAGGGGCCTCTTGAGCCCTCCCGCAGCGTATGTGGTCTAAGTAGTATTTCTTAAAAATAACCAGCCGTGAGCACGGCTGGTTATGTTTTCATCCACTTTTCTTCTTATTTACATTCCATTGGTTCTAATAACTTCCCCTGTACATTCCTTGGCATTACTGTCTGTTAGATTTCATTATATATATATATATATATATATATATATATATATATATATATATATATATATATATATATATATATATATATATATATATATATATATATATATATATATATATATATATATAGATGAAATAGATGAAATAGATGATCAGAGTTTCTTCCGGCTACCGTAATAAAAGTTATAAACTTCGAGAATAGTGCAGTATAGGAAACAAAACAATAAAATATTTATTTAATCCTAACAGTTTCGGCTGGTGGACCAGCCTTCTTCGGAGGATGTAAGTGCAATGATACAAGTTCCCGTAGCAGAGGGTCACCCTCACAGTTTAAAGACCCTCCAAAAAAAAAAAAAAAAAAAGAGAGAGAAAAAGACAAGCGGGCGAACGAGGTAGCAACAGACAACAAGAAGCAGAAGAAGGAGAGGAACTAGAAAGGAGCGACGGAGAGCCGCCGGAAACGAGCGGGTAATTCTGGCATTGTTACTTGGTATAGGTAAGACGCGCCGCCAGCGGAGGCGACCAAGAAAAACGGAAAAATGTGGAACATGTTGCTGCTTACTCGCATCCCACACATGGATCGAGTTTAAGTTCACGTGGTTCGGCGGCTGGCCCGTGGCATCGGGCCACACACACACACACACAAACACACACAAGAAGCATACGACCCGCTCCAGCTTTCGGAATATAATGGCCACGTTGGAAAGCTAATGTGCCCTCTCCCCCTTCCTCCACCTGCCCTCTCTTGCAGAAAAATGTACAACCAGTCATACTGAAAATAAATAAATGGGTATTTTTGTAAAAATAAATAATACTAAAAAAGTACTCAGAAAGGAAAATAAAGTCTAATAATACTAACACAATCCGTTTGGTTCACGTAGCATCGAATTCGTTAAGTTTCGCTATATTGACCAACTTGCGTGTGCGACTTCACGTATTTATAAATAAATTAATTGAGTAATTCAATTTCTGTGTTTCACGAAACGTCGCGGAGACACGTCAGTCGCCCAGGGCTCTCGTTGATTCCGTGGGTAAGTGATCTGAATTTCTTTATAAAGTATGACTCCCGCTGTTCGCGCTCCCGTGTGTTCTGGAAGCCGGATTGTAGGAGTATGACACTTACGCGTTCGAAAGAGTGACCAGGAAGATTGATATGTTTGGAGAACGGCAAGTTGGGGAGGCCCTTTACGTGTGCCCTGTGGTTGTTGAAACGCAAACGGAACGCGGTTTCCGTGTGTCCAATATATTCCTGTTTGCACACCTCACAGCGAATTTTGTATATATATATATATATATAAGGCGAAGTTAGGCGACCATGTGTAATAAACTGACAGGCGCGATGATGTGATTATTTAGGGTGTTCCTCTAGATGATCTATTTCGGCTTTTTCGGACGGTTTTCATGGTTGCGCGTTACACTTGTGCCGTGCACTGTGTTATGAAGAACGCTTCACCGATCTCACTTGCTGTCGTATTTCTAAATCTCGCCAACACCCTGGCACTAGACAACTTGGGAGTGCACGAGCACGTATACGACAATGCAGCGCTTTATGTGAGGGTGATTGACCTTTACATGACGCCTTGTGGTTCATGAAGCGATTGTTGCGGCAGCGCCCAATTTGGGCCTATGCACATTTGCCGCAAGAGAGCGACACCTCATAGACCAGCCCCAAGTGTATTGTGCAAACGTCGTTAACACTGCAAAAAGCTGAAACTGATGATCTAGAGGGCCACCTTAGATAATTACGGTAAATGACCAAAAATCGCCCCCTCCCCCTGCTTTCGGTGAAGAATAATCTGTCCACTGACCTGGCCGCCTACGTAATGGAACTAACTACATTAACTCATGAACGCTTGGCGCAGTGGGGTCCTGTGGGAACCCTGGGACGCACGTGCCCGAATCGCTTGGTTCAATAAGGTTTCATCTCCTCCTCCTCCTCGTCCGACCACATTTGGGGGGATGGCGCTTGCACGGTCCAGGACCAGACATTGGCGCATACTCGACGCTTACTTCAGATCGCCCCCCCCCCCCCCCGCTCCGCAGCGGTGGACTAGTGGCTAAGGTACTCAGCTGCTGAACCGCTGGTCGCGGGATCGCGTCCCGGCTGCGACGGCTGCAATTTCCATGGAGGCGGAAATGCTGTCGGCCCATGTGCTCAGATTTGGGTGCACGTTAAAGAACCCCAGGAGGTCAAAATTTCCAGAGCCCTCCGCTGCGGCGTCTCTCATTGTTGTATGGTGGTTTTGAAACGTTAAATCCCACATATCAATGGTCAATCGATTTCATATCTCCAGAAAAAAAAAAAGGCGGGGGGTTTTTGCTCGGCATTATACGGTATGCCGTTGCAGCTGTTGTTTTCTTACACGCGGTCACCTGACTTTTCTGTTTATATTTGACTTGATTTTTCATAAACCTTTTCAGTTGTAAGTGAGCGCTCGTGTTCACCTTTTGTTTGTGTCATAGTTTTTGTGCGCTTATTGTGATATTACCAACTCGCCCAACAATCCATTATTCTAAGTTGCACTGCACACTTTCGTCCAGGACGACTTCCGGTGCTCATGGGCGCACATCCGGCACATCCACGCCTGGCCCACCTGGTCCGCCTGGAACGGCAGGTCCAAGGGGACCTCCAGGACCAGCCGGTAAAATGCCAACTGTGTAGTTAAAATGCCCATGTGATTATTTAGACGTTGGATTGACGTTCGATAAGGTCCCGCTCACGTTCCCAGGCCACCTCATCCTTGACTACTTCCAGTGTTCCTTTCGTTTGTCCTGACGGACTGAGAGACTTGCTATAAATATTTAACCTCACTCTAATATGCTACACAGGTTCGATGATCGTGCAGAGTGTTCTAGATTGTTGCGAACATTGTGTGAATACGGGTTCTACGCGTGGCGGTTTCTTATGATGCAAAGTCTCGTTCATTAGAAAGGTGACTTTACGCCACTTTGTTTATAATAGCGCGCCATGTCTTTACTGTGCAGCATTGGCGTGCACATGTGTTTGGGCGGGGGGGGGGGGGGGGGAGTAGGCTAGGAAGCTTCCTCTCACCACCTGAGCGGGAGGGGGAAGTTTGCCCTATACCGTTACTCAGGGGAACCTGTACCAACATGGTCTGAAGAGCATTTTGTGTGCATAGGCGTGTGCGCAGGGAAACGGGGGAATAAGGACGGTGTTCGGAGTGAACGGTTCTTCTTATAGTTTCCTAAAATTAGAGGGGACTGTGGCGCTGCGATCGTTCAGCGACCATGGGAATGGTGGGTAGTACATACATTTGCCTAGTCTTTCTACTTTCGGGTGGCGAATCGCACTTGTGGCTTCGTTTATTGCTGTCTTTTGGTGTTGTTTCGAAGGAAAGAACGAACCATTTGACCTTCATGACCCGTTTCGACATGGTAAGCCTAAAATAATAAGGCGGTCAAGCGCAACCGCTGAACATTTGGTGATTTTTGTTTCGTGAGAAAACAGGTCAAAGCCACACGAACACACACGAAGCCAGAAGCAGGCCAAAAGTACAAAGATTGGACAAATCCGTGCACTAGCCGCCATTTCCATGCTCGCTGAAGTGCCGTGCGTTGCAGCTCCAATAGACAGTGTAGCGCCAGAGTTCCCTCTAGTGTATTTATAGGAGACTCTTTGCTTCTAATCACCTAAGGGGGTAGCAGAGCTTCCCCCCCCCCCCCACGCATTCGATTCGCTTAGTCGGGCCTGTACCCTCAGTGCAAGGTTATGGCCACGCAGGTTTCTGACGTTTATGAATAAGGTACGAAGATAAGACTTGCCCCCTTCCCTCCCCCCATCATTATCATAGAACCTTGTGCACGTTTTTCTGTCTGGGACATGCCGCAACGAGATATCGTCAGTGTTCACTTGGACATCAGCAATTAATGGTTCATCCATCCCCGTGAACAAAAACCACCGCATACCTTTGACCCTGTGTCGCAATCTAGCGCACGAAAAAAAGATAGTGGAAAAAAGTATGAACACGCATCTTTACCACACCAATGATGAAACTCGCATTTAACTCTGCATTTATCACCAGCGCTCGATATGCAGAGCTGGCTTATTGCGTGGGCGTAATCTTCGAGTTGTTGTTGATTGGTTATTTTTTCGCTTGTTTTTTGTTCATTTTTTACGCGCGATCCCGCCTGATGTCAATATCGTTGACCGTGTTGAGCTATACTCCCAAAGGCGGCCGAAAAAGTAGCGTCTCTTCCTCGCCCCAGCCTCATCTCCTCCTGACCGTGCCTCACTTCTAAAATGAAGTGTTGCCTTAAAGTTTGCTTCTCCACTCAATGAGCCGTACTGCAAAAAAGCCAGCGGTGACGAGCGGCTTTGCGGCGGTTTTTCTTCCGAGATTCAGTGGTTCGAGGTTGTCGGAGACGCTTGCTTAAGCGAAGCTTGTACTGAGTTACATATTTCGATAACGGTGGTGGCGTGGTACGCAAAAGCTTGCTGACGCCGAGCGTACAGAAGCGCGCCACTTGCGTATTTGTACACACAGTTTTTCAATGATTGACGCTCTATCGATCGTGCGCTTGTGGGCGATATACTGTTCATGACGTGGCAATCTTATCGTTTATAGAGGTGATCTGAAATTTCACGTTGCCTTATTCAATCGGTGCCTAGAGATGAACGCATGACCATCGCTGTCGCCAGTAGCAAGTGGAGTGTACTGCTGCTAAGGTCGTGCATGAAGGTCCATGGAGGAAGAAAAAAATGAGAGACCATTGTGCAGTGCAACTAAAAAATAGAAGAAAAAAGAAGGAAGAAATAGAGAAAGCTAATATGTCAGACATGCCCATGCAAAGCTGTGATTGCCCAAGTTTTTCCCAGAGGCCAAATTTTCCGGAATTTGTCTTCACTGAGCACAGTAGTTCGGGTGGTCTGAAATGATTACTAAGCCATCGTTAACATCTCTGCAATGTCGTCAATGCGCTTCTTTGGGGTGTCAGGCCTCGCCAGTCGATAAGCTTCAAAGCCGAAGTGGACGACTAAGGTTTTTTGAAACGCATCGCTCTTACCAAGGCTACCAGCGTAGTCCGACACCTTTCTTTTATGCAGGGCACACACGCTTAGCAAACATCCACATTAGCTTTTTGGGCAACAGAACGACACAAGAAAGAAAGCTGGCATCGCTTTGTTGCTTTGCACGGCTTTAAGAGAAAGAACGGGTCTGACGATCGTGCGCAGTAGGTGTAATGAATGGAAACCAACACGGCCCATGTTGTGTTAAACTGCCACAGTGAACGTGTTTTGCGTTGCGCGCAGGTGCTCCCGGAAGAGACGGTTCTCCGGGTCCAGTGGGTGCTCCTGGACCTGTTGGACCTCCTGGACCTCCGGGGCCTCCCGGCCAAGCGTCGACAGTGGACCACGGTAAGAATATTTCTTTGCGACATGGCGTCATC
The DNA here is from genome assembly GCF_013339725.1 of Rhipicephalus microplus. Lineage (NCBI taxonomy): Eukaryota > Metazoa > Arthropoda > Arachnida > Ixodida > Ixodidae > Rhipicephalus > Rhipicephalus microplus. The sequence continues at coordinate 170,297,411 of NC_051165.1, forward strand.
TTCTGAAGATGCGACGTACCTGCGATATATATGTGCACCATTGGCAATAAAAAAAACAGAAACACTCGGCTAACAGTAAGCACTGGCAATATTTTGAGGCATCGCAAAGGAGACATTGTTCACATGTTTGGCACGCAGTGTTGACGCCCTCCGCACACGGGAGCCAGAGAAATGATACGAAATATTTTGGTTTGATGCCGAAGTCTTCGTCGCACAGCAGTTGCAAGTCATCTCCACCGCAATGGACACTATCATAACGAGTCTACCCAATGTGTCTACCCAGTTCGCTGGGATTGTGAACTCTGTGCCGTGCGTGCGGGTGAAATTCCGGTCGTTTTCACGAAACGGCACAGCGCTATGGCATGGAACACCGATGCTGAAGACGCGAAGACAGGCATTGGCTCAACTAATCTTTGTTCGCTTCGGCAGAATCGGCACTCACATTTACACCCACGAGTGGTCACACAGCATAAAGAACAAAAAAGGAAGAAATGCTACGAAATTTGCTTATTCAAGTACAAACGTTCTTTTTCTCCAGGGTGATAGATGGAAAGCTGATACATTAAATTTTTTATTATGCATGTGCAGAGCCTTGTTTATTTCGCGAGTTGTCTGGTCCCGATTCCTGGCGATGTTATCTTTCCTGAATTGAGGAACACACCCGCCCTCCCTGCTATATGCAGCCGTACGCCATCGGCCACCAGCACGAGTCTTTGCGTCGTGTTCTTGTTATCTAACTCTCACTCACTTTCCGGGCTGCCTTATGCAAAAGAAACCTCTCCGTGACGAAGACTTCGCAGAAGTGGTTTCTGTTCGTTCTCATGAGGGTTTCGTTGTCATGAAAATGGAAGAATGCGCACACCGATAGAGCAACCGAAATTCACTGATCTTCCCATGTTTCACGTTGGTTTGAATGAACTTGCTTGCCTTTCTTGCGTCTTGATTTCCTCCTGCTCGTCGTCGCTTCCTCGCTCTCGTCACGCCGGCAACACTGCGCCTAAACAAAGCGCGAGAGATCTCGACATGCTCCAGAAAAGACGCGCGACGGCAAGCCCTTAGGCAGTGTACGTAAGGCCCCTCCGCATGACCTGACTTTTTTGGGTGTTGTCACTCGAGGCTTCATGTACCGACGTAGTCGCCAACAGAAGCTAGTTGGTTGGTGGTCCCTTAGTGACCTGGCGCAAGCCACCGTCGGATGTTGGCCACAAAACGGACCCGTTGACAAAAAAAAAAAAAGAAAACTGCGAAAAAAAAAGTCTTGTTGCCATTATCATCTGACCGAGTGTAAACGGGTATGGTTGCGCTGACGTTTGCTGGCGGAAAAAACATGTGTCCAACTTGTTGAATGAACGGTGCTGCAATTTTAGAACTTCTGGTTTTTCAACTAGCTCATAGATTGAAGAAAATGTCACGAATTGCTACCTAAAACTTCTGTTGCTGCGTGAGTGCTTCTTGAAATATCTTCGTTCTTGAGAGGGGGTAGCAAATGCATTGAACTCTATGTATTGTCGTGTTCAATGCATTGAAATGCATTGAACACGACAAGAGGAGATTGTGCAGTACTCCCTAGGCGCAGTCAGCTAGTGGCTGGGGTTCTGTGGTTTGCACCGCAACGTACCTACTTTTTTTTATTTTATTTGGGGACCTTCGACGGAAAAAATTTGGTCTGCCTGCCTGCTCTTAACGATACCTCAAACGTCACCAAACGGCCGACCCCCTCCACAGCGTCCACAAATATTGCTCAAGGTTTAGCGTTGATAGTTGTGCGAGTGTCAATCAAAAAGCAATTATTGCACATGCCTGAGGCGCCATAACAACACTTTTAAGTTTTTTTTATGTCTGTCTTTATACTAGAAGAGGCACACACAAGTAACTCTAAGGACTGTGTAGCGTTTAACGCGCTGCGGTGACAGTGCAACGATTGTTAAGAAGGTGTTTCCAACATATTGCTGCGACGGCTCGGAGGTGGCACCTGCCTGTCACTTTGCATTCTACATCCTATCACCTCCGTGGCTGACGCGCATTTTTCTCCGGGGGTGCGCACGCCTTCGTTTTCGAAGATAACTGCTGGATGGCGCTCGTGTCTAACGTGCGTCGATGCGCTCCTTCGCCTCTGCTACACGATCGAGGCACTCTAACGCAGCCCCTCCACAATACCATTCACCGATTTTTTTTTTTGCGCAGAACACCAAACAAACGTTTTGCTCACTCTCTTAAGACGCAAGACTGTCGTCTTTCGACGACATTTGCAGTGTAACATGCTGATTTGGGACCAATATTTAAAAAATGTTGCCTTCTTGCTGACGCGTGCACAAGTTACTCACAGCTCATTAGGCACAAAGAAAACTATCCTAATGCATATCCGGACAGCCACAATTTTCAATCCATGGGACAATTCACGAACTTCCTGGTTTTTCTTTCTCTTTTCTTTGTCCCTGCACTGTTCAGACTTTGACGCTCGTATCAACTTGTCACATTCAGAATCCAAGCGCAGAGTTAAATTATTTAGTTAGTTGGTCACTTCTATATCGAAATTCATAGACTGGTGCTTCGAGGTGTGCAGATATACCCACTATATCTTTTTTTGTCGAACGCAGCTGAAGCAGACTCCAGGGACTTCGTCAGTCACCGCAGTGTCATGGTAAGCCTCCACCTTATAAGATTCGCGTTGTCACGTGGACTATTCGCGAGCATCATCGCGAGCACCATTGTTAAGTAGCTTCTACTGGTGCGAAAATATGAATTCTTCTTTTCGAGAAAAAATAAATAAAAACTTCCCGTCATTAGGCCCGTATGATATGCAGCTAGTAGATTTAAGTTGACACGGTTTTGTGCTTTAGTGTGTTGTTAGTGTTCTTCCACTAACAGCCATGGTCACGAACGCTGCCTGAGTCGAGGCGAGCTAGACATGCCTACAATGTTGGCTAATAAAATAAAGTAAGATAGCACGCTATACAACGAGAATCATTACAGATGTAGACAACGCAGAAACACGCACTCGATTGAATAATGATACAAGAAGTCCGAAATTGATGCTCAAGAATACTGCAGTAATTGTAATATAACCTCATTAGAATAAGCAATGCCGAGTGGTTGTTTGCGGAGTTTCCATCTCGAAAAAAATTCTGTCAAAGATAATCAATATAATTATGGTCACCGCCGTATTAATGATCAAAATCGTAAATGTACACGATTTACGCAAATAGTATATAACTCTCAACTGCCCATTGTATGAATGTAGCTTTTTTTCTTTTAAAAAGTGGCACCACGTCAAAATTGCGTGAACTCTTTTCAGGGTGTTCTGGAAACAGTGTCGAAGCTGGCGAACGACCTCTCTGACCTCGACGAACGTGTGGACAGGCTCGAGCGAGCCTTGAGAAGACTCACAGGTGAACAAGCGCGAACGTGGCTGCAGTGCTAAGATGTATAACTGCATCCGTCAGTTGTCCCGTGCAGACAACCAACTTCCGCCAGATGGCCACTTTCCGTCGTAAGCTTTGCTCTAACGTAAAGCTAAAAGCCGAACACCAAGGGGTCACGTCACTGTGGTACTTGATTGTTTAAGTGGTACTTGATTGTTTAAAAAAAGATTACGTCATCTCCTGCTAAAGGCAACAACGTGCAGATGTGGAGCAGCGGGCGCTTACGCTTACACTGGCGGCGACGTTGACGCTGGCGCTCATCGCCGCGCTTCGCAGGAGATAAAGCTGGAGAGGCGCTAAGTACGCAGTGATGGACCAGTGTTTCCTACTGGAACATGCCAACCGCCTCTGATGCGCAGCTAGACACAGAATACCCCGATTGGACACAAAGACCAGCAGTCCGCTTTTAGTCAACGTGCAAGCTGCAAATTTTTATTGTAAGCGCACAGGAGACATCTACCACCGGCGTTGTGTTGGAAGTAAAGATCCAGCGCATACATATACGGAGTGGCCAGTCAACGGTTGTGCTGCGCGACCAGTCAGTTTTTTCAATCAAGAAACTCGCTAGCAGACGTGGCCTGCGTCGGCGTTGTGACGCGAGAGAGGGAGAGGGGACGCGCGTGCGCAATGGCGGTGTGAACGCCACGGGGAGCAATGACTAGAGGAGAGGGGGGAGCAAGCGGAGGTAAGCAAACCCTCCTTGCGTCTGCGTTGCGGGACGAAAAGGGAGGGGGGGACGTAGGAGAGGAGAGAGAGAGGACGCGCATGCTCAATGCGGGTGTTAACGTCGCTGAGAGGGATGCCTAATAGAGAGAGAGGATAACGATTGTCACAAGCGGGTGGTAAGAGATAAGTGGAGAGATTAACGCGCAGCTGTTGGAGAGGAGAAGGGGGAGAGCTGCCCCTGTGCAGTGTGAGTTCAGACGACGCCGGCGCCGCCGGACATAGGCCCGAGCATAAGATGCTTCTTATCTATAAGAACTAAATATACTTAGAATAAGTGCACGCTAAACAACTCCAGGTGGCCAAAAATTAATCCCAAGTTATAACCATCATAGGATGAATTACAAATATATAATTGTTTTGCAACGCAAATTTCCAGAAGCCGATTTATGTGAGCTGATACCAGCGTCCTCGTTTCCACGTGCTCAGATCTGGACGGAGGCACTCTGGGCACTGGCAACGTGGATTTGGGACCAGCGTTTACGGACTCTTACGACGGCGACCACTCGTTTGAGAGTAAGGCCCCCAGTCCGTCAAGACCGCCCGTGGCCTACGAGGACGTGGAATTCGATACGGACGCTACCCCCGACTTGCGGCCTGCGACGCCTGCTGGTGATGCGCCTTCTAGGCCCGGCGTTGCAACTGGCACGTCGGTAACTGGAACGACGAATGATCCGCTAGACAGAGGTCCGACGCTGACAGTTGGACACAAGCATCTCTAGCAGAGGACACAATCGACGATGATAAAAACAGAAACAAAACAAAGAAACAAACAAATCAAACTAGCAGACCGACGTACCCAATCTGGCGTCAGTGTTCATAGACAGCGTCAAATCAAAATAATCAATCGCATTTGCAACATCATGGCGTAACTGTAACAGACGCTTGCTGAAGAAATAGTATTTGAGTTAAAACGTGCGTACGAAGCTGTTGAGGCGCTATCATTTTTTTTTTTCGTTAGCGGCGGCTTCCGTTTGCGTTCACCTTGAACGCTAAGCTCGGAGTGTTTGAAAAACCTTACATGCTAATTTTTATCTTGGCAAATGAGCAAGCTTTTGACTCATTTCAATATGCGTGGCGTTAAAACGGCTCACAAGTTGTGGCCATGCCTAATTGTCAGTCAAATGGTGACTTCACCCAACTCGGTCGCAGTTTCTACGACGAAGTTATACATTAGGCACTGTGTTGGAGAGCTGATTCGGTAGGTGGTGAACTTAGCGGCTTGTCCGTGCGTCATACTTAAGCTTTCAGATTTACTGTAATGATTTCGGCGACTGTATTTTCCACATCCTGTCGCTCAGGCATGTAAACTTAAGTCTTTGCGACAATCGAAAACTATGCCGATAGCCTCAAGGGAAATACGCAGTAACACATGATGGACAACATCAGTATAGCATATATATAAGGTATGCTAAGGATCACTGTTCAGCTGCCAGTTTGTAATAAAATCGTGTACTGCTCGATGCCAACAGTAAAAAACTTGCTACACACTCCCACGTTTAAATGCAAATATATACGCTAGAAAGTAAACAGAAAAATGACCGCCGACGCGTAGCTCATTGGTAGAGCATCGGGCGCGTTATTCGAAGGTCGCAGGTTTGGATCCTGCCGGTGGTAAGTTATCTTTTCGCCCACTTTTCTATTTTCGCATCACAATTACTTGTAATAACATCTTCTATACTTTCCTTGGCATTATTCTCTGTTAAATCTTATTATATTGTGTTCAACAATCGAAAATGGGCCTTTCTGTTTACGCTTTTACTGTTAACTAAGTGTAACTTCATTGTAACGTGTTGAATATTTAGTACATTGTCTTCCAAGAGGCTTGCACAGGTTCATGGTCCCTTTTGTGGCAGTATGCTCAATATATCAAATATAATAATGTGATCATTACAGAGTGACTATACCCTTGATATGCTCCATGGAACGTGCCGGCGCTGAGCTCTGCTTCCAAAGCTACGTCGAGTGGCGCCACATAGTTGGCTGTCATCGTAACTGGGAAGATCCACCTCTCGCTACAATACTGGTACCCCGCTTCCTCGCAAAGTTCTCAGATTGCATCTGTAATACGTCACAGTGTAACTATAGGTCTCCGGGCTGAATGAGGAGTGCATGCGCAGAAGTTTTCTCACCATCGAAGTTGCCGAATCCAGCGACAAACTGCGTTCGCCGGCAGCGTCTACCCCCAGCAACGAATAACTCGGCCCCGCGGGCATCGCAGCACAGCTTGAGCTTGAGTCCCCTTTAGCTCTGCCCCGCCGCGGTGGTCTAGTGGCTAAGGTACTCGGCTGCTGACCCGCAGGTCGCGGGTTCAAATCCAGGCTGTGGCGGCTGCATTTCCGATGGAGGCGGAAATGTTGTAGGCCCGTGTGCTCAGATTTGAGTGCACGTCAAAGAACACCAGGTGGTCGAAATTTCCGGAGCTCTACACTACGGCGTCTCCCATAATCATATGGTGGTTTTGGGACGTTAAACCTAACATATAAATCAATCAATCGTCAGTCCCCTTTAGCTCGTTAAATAATACAGTAGCAAGCAGTCGCATAGCCAGAATTTCTTTCGAGGGCGAACAGGTGTATGGGTGGAAGTGCTGCGCCAATTGCATCAAGATGTGCCAATCTGGCCTGCTGCGCCAAGCCGCGCCTAAATGGCAAATTGAGCGTGCAACGTCAAATATAGTCGAGAGCTTTATCGTCGACCGAGCAACACGCGCGGGCTGCACAAAGGACGCAATCGCGTCCATATAAATTTCCAACTGCATATCAAACATCGTATTTTGGATCACGCATGAATCTTGCGCCACGCGAACACAACTCACAGTTCTTGTTAAGGTGGCGTTTGTGCGCATACCTCGTTATGTGACTGTTATGTACGGCTTAACAGCAAAGCTGTTAGAGAAACTATAAAGACGGCACTGCTGTGGCAAGAAACACGCCGCACCATTGCCGAGCCCGTGCTGCGCTTAGCGGTTGATCGGCAACGGTGCGGCGAGCTTTTTGCGATAAACTAAAAGCAATTTAAGAATTGGTGTCACCGGCGTAGCGATGACTTCAAAAGCAATAATTTGTAATCTTGTAATGGTGATGCCGCACGTGCACCTCTCTTTATATTTTTGGTACCTCACCATGACGCGTGTAACGCTGCCTTGCGCGAACCGCGCCCGAATGACTGGGGATTATCTAGATAATCTTAGAACCCTCCGATGAGATTACGCGCACAGCGCGTACAGTGTAGTTTCTTCTGTAACTCTCGCGGTCGCTAGCGATAACGCTGGAATCTTCGATAGCGCACGTATCAATGCCAGCGCACTTTGACTGCGTGGCAGATTATCGACGGCCGACGCTCTATGCTCGCTGCTATCAATCTACGGTGTGTAGTGACGTTTCCATTTCCGAGCACAGGTTAGCCCAAAACAGCAGCTGCTGCTTGCTGCCGCGCTTGCTGCCGATCTGGTTGTAGGCATGAGTGACCACGCAATTCCGAAACTAGGTTTCTTTGTTGTTCGCGTGGGTTTAATGTGATTCTATCGATGAAGGTGACATCTAATTGCTGAAAGGTTCTCGCAGTGGGTAGAACGTGTTTTGTACTGAACTGCCGCTCTGGCTATCGGACTTGTGCAGAGCGCGTGCTTCTCTTCAAAGTGCCATCTGAAAGTGATCGTTGGTATAAATATGTGAATTCTCATAGTAACAACTAGCCATGAACAACCGCATTGGTTTAGTGTGCTGTTTATGAAATACTTGCGTGGTTCAAATATTTATACGGCGGAACAACTTCATTGTTCTTGTGTGCTTGATGAATAATAATCGCGCGTTTCAAATAATAGTTTATATCGCGTTCACATGGAACAAGTACAATTATGGTTCAACAATTTTCTGTGTAAATGAAAGCAGCGATACGCATGAAATACGTTTCTGGTGCAGTAACTATTCTGTTTTGATAGAGTGGTAATAATTATTACACCGGGGGTCTACGTGTCAAAACCACAATTTGATTACGAGAGACGCCCTAGTCGAGAGCTCCTGAATAATTTTGGCCATCCAGGGCGGTTTCACGTGCACCTGCATCTCAGAACGAGGGAGTTCCTTGCATTTCCCGAAAGGGAAATATTTCAATGGAAGACTTGCACGCTAACTAAGGTTGTTTTTTATTTCTTTTTCTCTACACAGAGGAATGCTGTGAAAATACAAGAGATAATAAAATGAGGAAAAGGCAGCGAGGTTAACCAATATACAAGTGCAGGCCAGCGGAACTTAGCTTTGAGAACAACCCGATCGATCGGTGTTACGACGTTCACAGCCTACAAAGACATTTTCGTGTTAATAAATACTTAAACCTGGTGAAGCATTGTATTTTAATCTGAAACGACAAACTTCTTTGGCTGAAAGAAATTGAGTGAAAAGCGCATGTTACGACATGCGTGTGCGCCTGCCAAGATGCGTATGCGCGGGCGCATGCCAAAATAGGAAAGCCTGCGGCCAGCACACTCCGAGTTGACGTCTTTTTTTTTTCCACCCCCCAAAAAACTACTGGCTAGCATTTGTAGGGTCATTAGCACTAACGCTTGGAAGACACGCACTTGCAAAACCCAGCGTTGGAACATGTTTGTTCCATGGGCTGAATGCGTGGTACACTCCCTGCCACTGACTTGTGGCAAGCGTTACGTTGGACAAACGGGCCTGTATGTAAATGAGCGTCTATAAAGGAACACGTTTACAACATTTCTTCGGCGGTAACGTATAGCCATCTTGGCATCCACCATGGCGACTAAGCATTGCTGAGTATGAGCGTTGCACGGTTGTAAAGCGTCATTGGGAACAGATGACCCGAAACTTTTCGAAGGCGTTAGCCGACTTTCAGTTGCTTTGAGAAGCAAAAAAGTTGACTACCTGTCAGATTGCTGCATGCACATGCGATTTGCACGGTCAGCAGTGATGCCGCTCATATAGTTTGCTCTTTTTGTCATAGTTTTCCTGGTTTTTATAGTTGTTTATTATTTTCCTTCTGCATTTCGCTTGTGACTGCGCAAATATATGTTGCGCGGTGTTAACGAATAAAGTTGGTCGTAAGCCAGCGCTTTTGTTTTGTGCTCCGTCTTTTGCACTGTCTTCGTATCCGGTTAGTCGTCGAGTTGTTTCGTGCCGCGCGTTGAAGAGCGAGGGACCGCATAGCTTTGACTCGTAGCGGTGAGTTCTTTTTTTCTAGTTTTTTTCTTTGCCATCTCTTAGCATATATTGTCACGGGGATCACAATTACACGCAAGAGAGAAACGAGTATATTTGTAATACTTAAAAGAAGGTGCGACACCCAAAGGCGGCCAGCATCTCGGGCAGCGACGGCGGAGTCATGGCCCACTGCCTTGCAACAATAATACACATCTTATCCGTGATGGGAATATGCCAGTGAGGCCCTGGTGTACCCAGTGTCGCGAAATTGAAACATGCTGAAAGCCGTTGAAAAACTGTAGCCAATGCTCCCATGCTGGCATGAAATTTGCTTGCTACATTGTAATTGTCCAACAGTAGTGATCAGTCATTTTTTTTCAACCAAGATATATTCGCGGGCGCGTTTTGGCGTTTATGGGATCGATATGCGATAATTAAGGAAAAGGAGTAAGCCCTATACCCACAAGGTATTTTAGCTGAAGTTTATGTACATTTTCCTCTATAACCATAAGAGTTACAGTAACTATTTTACTATCTTTGGGATCGTAAGCCATTCCTCTTTTTACTGAAGCAGATGTAACGGTGAAAATGCAACCCTAATTTTTTGTACATTTTTTTAAATTCGGGTACCTATTTATCGCTCAGTTTAGCTATTGGAGGCGGTCTTGAAAAGCAGCACTTATTCACACAATAATGATTCTGCGTCAGCATATTGCCTATTACTATATTTAAATACTGGCCGAAATCTATGATTCTAGACTGTGGTAGTTCAGATAAAGGAACAGAACCACGGAAAAAAAAACATGCTTTAAAATGTGCATTATTTCAAAAGTAGCACGAGATAACAACAAATCAACGGGCCCCTTCAATAGGCACCAACCAGATACTCATCACCAATATCATTTTTTTCTTTTTGTGTTGAAACGTTTTGCTTTGCGAGCCTCCTATGTCGCCTGCTGTGCAGTCCTGTCGGCAAATCACTGCGCATGCAGCTCAAGGTTGCGTAGGCCCTGCACTGCGCAGTGCCCTGGTGAAATTCTAAAGGTGTTTAGCACATTTATACAGGCTATATTGCCATCATTAAAAGTTAGGACATCATCAAGAATGCATATTTCCAGTGTTTGGTGACCGAGAAAAACGCTTTTCGGAGCACTATTCCACAGGACAACTCGACGACTCATTAGGGTTTTGAGATTTCCCATGGATACATTCAGCAAGAACTTTTGGATGCGGTTGTTCCGGATAAGTTGGCTTAACAGCCTCAGAAACACATTCTGGAAGGTTTCCTTTATGAACGGATGGTTCACCATTCAACCGGGCTTTGTTGAATTTACGCCAAGTTTCGGCGTCCTTCGGAAAATCCGTGGGATGGATTGGTATCCTTTGATTCCACGTGAAAGTGTCTATGCTCCCCGAACAGCTTTTCGCATGTCCTTGAAGCTGACTCTATTTCTTTGAATAACAAGGCGACAAAACTTTTCGTGCTTGCCAATGGTGTCCTTAAGACTTTCCCGGCCAGATATAAATATTTCGACAGAAAGCTTGGCGCCTCTGGTTTCTTTCTTTTTCGCACTTCTGGGCCCATTTGTTTTCTTATTGTGGCAAATGCACTCCAGCTTGCGAACTGCAACCTCTACATATGGCTACGATGTTTGAACTTCAAGAAATCCCTTGCTACTTAAGAATAGGGGTATGGCAGGCGGCCGCACAAGTCCTGAAACATCTTATTTTTTGAGCAAAAAAAAATACGTACTGATACGAACCAATAATTGATCCTGGTTCAGAAAAAGCTGCAAATTTCAAATAGTTAGAAAAGAAAATAACAATTTTCAAAAACAAGTTCAGAGCAAGCTTTGGCTTGAATTACGTGGGTCTTGACTGCCCACAATTAGGCAGATTGACGTATACACAGATTCCTTAGGAGCTATTAAGGAGCTCAAGAAAGTACACAAGGCGATGGAGATCTGCGAGGCGATTCATAAGCGGAACCATTACTTGCGTAAAAGTTCACTGGATTCGAGGCCATGCTGCGAGCCCACACAACATTGCTGCTGACCAGCAGGTGCACTGCCCTCCAGACATGGACCTTTCAGCCATTTCCCTTCCGCCTCAGCCCCTTAACTTACTCCATACCCGTAAGAGTGTTCTCCGGCAGGATACACGTGCTCTCATTCCACCGTGTGTCTGCTCTCTCCCCCCTCACCTTGCTAGGGCGGAGGAAGTTGTGCTTAGGAGGCTTCGAGCAGGGGTGGCCCTTACACCGGCCGTTATATCGTCATGGAACTGGTCACACTTACGAGTTGGTGATACGTGTCCGTATTGTCCCACTCCTGCGATGCAAGCAGATACATACCGCCTTTTATGGACATGTAAAGGGTTGCAGCCAGAACGCTCCCATCACCTCGCTCAAGCCGGCCTTCGCTACAGCGACACAGCCAGTTACAACCGCTGGATACATGAAAACAGATTCCACAAGACACTACTTCACTTCATAAACAACACTGGCCTAACAGCACACATATAACACAAAATATTATGCCTTAAAGGCAAGTCTTCGTCGCAATAAAAAAAAAAAACTGTAGTCAAATTGTGAACAAAGTCGCGAATGACGAAAATTGAGGCTTTTACTCGACTCTTTACAAAAAATTTACAAGATTTACGCATTTCTAAAGAAATATGTATTGATGTAATAGACAATTGTTTGTTTTTTGATAATTTGTTATAATTCGGATAGTTCGGGCATTTTTTTTTCGGTCCCGTGAAATCTGAATTACCGCGCATTTAGTCTACTTACTATTCGATGAGCGGTTATTCGCTATATCAGCGTCTGCTATGACAAGCTTCAGCTGTATTCGAATCATGCCAACATGGTTGTGTCGCCCACCATAAGCGAAGAATGGAATTATAGCCAAGCGGATCAGGCGTTTGCATTCGAAGAGTGCGGGCCTGTATTCAATACCACGTACAACCAATAATATTAATTCCTTGCGGACATTTGTTTCTCTACTCAGTGATTTGTATCACGTGGGAAGCGGACAGATGATGTTAACCTTGACTAGACATGGAAACGCTTATGCATTCAAGAATGAATGTCTTTAGACATTGGAAAGCTTTCATTTTTTTAAGATTAAATTTTGCATTTTAAATAATTTCGTTGTAGGGCAGTCCTGGCTAAAAGGTTTTTTAAAATATAGATTTGTACCTTAGCCACTACACCACCGCGGCATGGCTATGTCATGGCAATATTTTTAGATTTCGGAGTGATTCTTCGCATTTTGATAAAGCTGATTGTAGGGTGTTGCGTTTGCGCACAGCTCGCCGCTTATCAGCCAGCGCTCAGGTCTGGCTAATCTGCTTCGAACGATAATCTGTTGTCGCGCATGTGCGTTGAAGTGCATTGCCGCCCCCTTTGTTCATGGTGTACCTTGATATTCGGCTGGCGCGTATGCAGCGGTGGCACTACACTAAAGTTAAAGGTGGTCACAGAGGCCTGTAGTCCTCAAAAAGCACAAGACAGCTTTGACTGCTTTTTGAGCCGACGAAAGGCGATGACGGTGTTCCAGTAGAATCTGCACAGAGAGTGGCCGATCGTCCAATTGTCGCATTGCATCCGAAAGCTTCTGTCTTTCAGAGGCAAATCGAGGGCAATGGCGTATCAGATGGTCGATGTCTTCTTTGGTGCAGCAGACGTCGCATTCCGCATTGTCGGTCAATCTGATGAGGGTTCTATATGCTTTTGTGAAGGCAACCCCCAAACATAGGCGACAAAAAAGTGAAGCTTCACGTCGACGAAGTCCGGATGGAGGTCGAAGTTCCAGTCGAGGGTTTATTTGGTATAGTCTCGTATGTCTTATGCTTGGGGTGTTCCACTCCTGCAGACTCAGACTACGTGCCAGGTGACGAAGTTGATTTGCAGCGTCAGTCCTTGACAAAGGAATCGGAAGGGTGTGTTCTTCTTGGTGCGATGCACGATCCACGTTGTCTGCGGAATCATTGCCACTGATCCCACAATGGCCAGGAAGCCACTAAAACTTGACCTCGTGGCCTGTTTCTGTGACGTGGTGAACGAGCTTGACAACCTCGTAAGTTTGACTGACAATCCTCCTTTTTTTTTCTCTCTCTCTATCTCTCTCTTTCTCTTCTCTTTCCTCTTTCCTCTCTCTCTCTCTCTCTCTCTCATTTTTATGTCCCTTTCCTATTACCCCAGCGTAGGGTAGCAAACCGGGCATGTGCCTGGTTAACCTCCCTGCCTTCCCTCTTGTTGTTTACCCCCCCCCCCCCCCTTGATATTCGGCAGCGCACCACGCCGTGGGGCCATTCTTTGTTCACCTTCTTTAGGCAAGCATGCCGCATTAAAACCTACATTCTTCCTTCTTACGGCGTCTTCCTCTCTCAGCAGGAGCCCGACTCGGCTAAGCGTAACAGCTGGTGGAAGCGGTGGCACGGCTGGGGGTGGGATGGCGGACCCCCGGTAGCTCTGTGGCAGCTTTCGGTGAGGCTTTGGTTTTGTGCTCTGGTTTGCCAAGTGTCAGGGAAATAGGAAAGGTGGCTAGACTTCTTCCACAGGTATACGGTAGTGCACATAGATTTGAACAGCTTGCTAAAGGTAGATTTGTTAGCCGCAGCAGATGAGCTTAGTTTAGAGGTTAGCAAAGCTATTAAGAAACCTGAAATTGTGGGCGAAGTATCAGCCCGGGGGCGGGTGCCGACAAAATTGTTCAAGCAGTTAATGAAGTGAAAAAGGAACGCAAAGTGAGAGAAAGAAAAGAGGAACTAAAACAATGCCAATTGGAGCAGCTAAAGAGGAATCTGGCCACTGAAGCACAGCCGAGACCCGCCAGTTATGACATGAGAGGTTTTCTTCAGCCCTTTGTTATGGGGTTCTTTTTGATACTTAGAGCGCACTTGCGCAAGAACGGGCTGTGAGCTGACGTTCTCAAAGACTTCCGACTTTATTCCAACGGAAGCAGCACAAATTCTAGCGAGGTTAGGGGCCGAAGAAGCGGAATGCTACGACGATATAAAAAGGGCTTTGTTAGCGAAGCACAAATTGTTACCTGAAGCTTTTTGGCTGAAGTTTCAGACATCGGTTAAGACGCTGAACGAAACCTACTCCGAGTTAGCGTACAGACTAGCAAACGTACCTAAAATTTGCTAAAAGATACTGACGTGTTCAATGATAAGGTCAAATTATTTGTGGAATTCTGTATATGGAACGTTGTTTTTTTTTTACGCTTCCTGAAAATTGAGTGGATTCTCGTTCAGCCAGATGACAGGATGACTCGCAAGGCAGCAGAGCATGCAGCTTACTATACTGCGCAAAACACCGCTCTTTTGACGCAGAAAGAAGCAGGTGAGGTCCACGGGTCTCTAACTTTGAAATAAATGAATCTAGGAAGTTCGAGAGAAATAATATTACCACAAAGCCGGAATCTTTGGATTCACATGTAAACAAATCTTTCGAGGCGCGGAAGCCTATCGCATGTTTAAGTGCCAGAAACTAGGACGCGTAGCCGTGGAGTGTCGCGTTCGGCCCCGCCGCGGTGGTCTAGTGGCTAAGGTACTCGGCAGCTGACCCGCAGGTCGCGGGATCGAATCCCGGCTGTGGTGGCTGCATTCCCGATGGAGGCAGAAGTGCTGTAGGCCCGTGTGTTCAGATTTGGGTGCACGTTAAATAACCCCAGGTGGTCGAAACTTCTGGACCCCATCACTACAGTGTCCCTCATAATCGTATGGTGGTTTTGGGACGTTAAACTCCATGAAGGATTATCGTTATTAGTAATGACTGAAAAAAAAACATGTCGAACGAAGGCTCTTTACACGAGGTGTAATACCATCATTGTCTACAGCTCTTACATCCTGGAACAAAACAAGTTTGTTAAAAGGTCACGGACGATTCTAGCAGCACAAGAAATCTGCAATAGCAAACACGCGAGACGAGTGTATAAACAACTTCTCGCTCAAATAAGACTGTGATCCACTCGCGCATACTAACATCAGTAAGAGACCTTGCCAGCTGTTTTGTGTTCTGTTTCCTTATCCTAGATCTGGACCTATAGTGAACAGTTTCGTTAGTCGGGACATCCTGACTGCCATAAGTCATGGCAACAGTGAAGGAAACGACGAGGCGGCGATGGCGGTCATCACGGGCTGGCTGGAAGTGGACGCAGGACTTGGTGGACGGGTGGGCTTCACTGGCCTATGGCCCTTGCCTTGAAACGCCCGTTCGCACTCCTGTTCACCTGGACCTCTCGAGAACCGTTTTTCGCGTCGAACAGATAATAATACAACATCTATAGACACAATCACGCGAACACATTGCATCTAGTCTGTATTCACTCAAGCTAAGTCACGCTTCGGTAAAGACCGAGCCCAGCAGGAAACGTTTTAAGGAGCTGATGTCCATCTCTTCTAGCGCGATTCACAGTAAACCACGTGGCGTGCTTGATTCTATTATTTGGGCTTTTTTGTGTTTTAAAAGCGAGTTCTGCTTCTATACAGCGATGTCGGTTGTGCTCTCCCAATTGCCTGTCCACAGATTGACGTGAGACCATGTCTCATAGCCGCTTCGCATTGTTAAGATAACTTCACCGAATGCGTAAAAGCACACATTTGGAGTAGCAGGCCTCAGAAAAACATCAACTAAAGCTAACAAAAACATCAACTAAGAAAAACGTCAACTGACGAAGCGCTGCGCTGACACTGGTATAGATATCACTTGCAGTCGGACTGGAGCACGTTAGAAGCGGCTTGTAAAGTACTCGTAAAACAAGCGAAAGAAGTGTCTCATTTACCTCATTTCTGCGTCGTCTTCTTTGCAAAGCGTCAGCCGATGCCCACGCTGTGAGCTTTCGAAGGCACGCGATTTGATGCGGGCTTTGGCTGACACGCAGTTGGAAGTGATAGAGGTACGATTCTGTAGACGCATCTTGTTAAATTCTATGAGTCAAGTCGTCGCAGCCGTGTTGGCACATGGTGTGAGCTGTGCTACCACGGAATATAGCGAAACACCACTCTACTTGCAGCAAAGGTAAATAAACTTAAAACCGAGCAATAGTCAGGGTCACGTTGTTTAAGTTTGAACGGTGTGCTTGAATCACGTTGTGTTTTAATCACTATGACATTAACGATAATCGTGAAGGCTTGGTTCGTATCATAAATTCCAGCAAATGGAGATATGCAGCCAACAAGACCGAGCGATGATTCTGTGTTCACCATAAGGTGTCCATTGCGGCGGTTTTATAATAAAAGAAATAGCGCAATGATATTCTATAGTGTATATGAGAAATACCCACGGCAAGTGTGCATGCCCCGCCGCAGTGGTCTATAGTGGCTAAGGTACTCGGCTGCTGACCCGCAGGTCGCGGGATCGAATCCCGGCTGCGGCGGCTGCATTCCCGATGGAGGCAGGAATGTTGTAGGCCGGTGTGCTCAGATTTGGGTGCACGTTAAAAACCCCAAGTGGTCGGAATTTCAGGAGCCCTCCACTACGGCGTCTCTCATAATCATACGGTGATTTTGGGACGTTACACCCACCACATCAAGTGCGCGCGTAAAATGAATATGCGAATATTTGTGTGAAGATCAACATGAGGTCGCGATGTTATTGTTTCTTGACCTATTGTATTAAAGTTATTCTTTTTCTCCAGTTCAAAATACATATGTTTGAAGGATTATGACATGTTTGTTGCTGTTGTCGTTATTCTTGTACCCTTGTGCCATCGGAGGGTCGTTTGCTTGCGCGAGCTCCACGACTTGCAATTATATGACAGAAAAGAAGATGTTTTTAATAAGCCTAAGTCTGGGTACTCACCACACAGGTAACACACGACCCCGATATTAAGCATTCTATTTAGCGATAGCTTGGGCATTTGAAGCTTCACTGCGAAATGTTCACGTGGAACAGTGTGCTACGAAGCTACCCAAGGGTGCTACTTCCTTAATAGGTGCGGTTATTGCGGTGAGCCTTGTTACAGCGATTGAGTTCTGCGGAATCCCGCAAGGTATCGAAGGCTTGTGAAAGGGAGAAATGTCAGCCACAGATTCGTAGCATCAGCCCACGAGGAAATCCGCAAGAATTTCTCGGAACAACGATCTCCTAGACGAAGGAAAATTCGTCCTGGTTCCCGAACCAGGACGAATTTTTATTCAACTAGAACAATTTCGGCAACGTAGTCTTATTCGTTTGCTAATGCGGAAGAGATAAATAAGCAAAGGAGGGAGGTAGGGAAATTAATCAAGCTAGGGTGCGTAGGCCATTGGGCTACCCTACTGAGCCAGAAATTCATGGCAGCAAAATGGCTCGCACGGTAAAATATCTTCACAAAAAGAAGGTCGGCCTAACTTCTCCAAGTCTTCTTTTTTTTAACCCAGTGGTTGGGACACTCGACATTAGAGTGCGGCACCATGGGTTCGAAACTCGGCACAGCCTTGAAGTTTTCTTTTATATTATACGTCTATTTCTCCCATTCTCGCTTGAGCTCACAATGATCACAATTCGGTTGTTCCTTTTTATTTTGTTGAATTCGAAGCTTTTGTTTTCAACGAGTTGCTTAAACTGGAGACACCCACTGGAAGGGAGGAAAAACTTTATTTTGGGAATCCGGTGGCCTTGGTGGTGCGGATCCCACGCCTAGGTATCAGCTTGAAGCTCTTGGGGCCCTGGCGAAGCGCTCGGCCCATTGAATTCGAATTTAAAAAATGGGGGGGGGGGGTGTTTAGGGACCACGCGAGGAGAAGGTTTTCTTGCCGGCATAAGCATGATGGCGCGTATGGTTCATGATGTATGTCACAAGTGACCAGACCGAGCAACCAGTGCGTTGGCTCCACGGTCCGCTTCACTTGGTGAAGTCGAGCAGTTTCTTTAAGATCCACTTAACTTCTTGAGTAGGCCCTGTACACCAGACACTGCATGCCTTAAGACAGAGCTTGAAGACCTTGGTTGTCGTACCGTCCGCAACGGTCTCCTCGAATTCCTCGATCCACACATCGAACGACGTACTCTCGGTATTCTGTTAAAAGGTAAGCAAATAGTACCGTTAACATACACGCTCATATTTTCCCTCTTAGGTATTACGAAAAAGTGTATTCTGCAGTTGTTTTGTTGCTGTGACAAGGCCTTAAAAAGTTATGCGGCCTGACTTTCACCACTTCTCAAAGAAGGGGAGAACCTTGTAGGGGGTTTCAAGGCCACCCAGCGCACACGCAATCGTCGTCCTCCTCTTGCTTCTTTCATTGGCAGGCTCACGGCTGCCGCTCCCATACTGCCCCCTCCCTCTCAGCGAAAGTGGAAAAGGGACATGTTGCGGTAGTTGCTAGCCCTGGCCACGACGGATCGTACGTGGCACACAAGACCACATGTCGGCACAGTGGATCCGCGCGCGGAGGCGAACTCCGCCGTTACCCTAAGACGGAGGGGCACCGGTCTCATTCAAGTTAATGACTACGGTCGTTGGTGGAAGCATGACCTAAAATCTGAAATAAAGAATGGAAAGGACAACCTTATCTCAATAGCATGCTTATAGAGCGCAGCACTTCGTCTCGACCTACTAGACAGAGCGATTATTGGAAGGTTCCTGGATGCCGAACAAACTACGGTCTCCAAATGCTAAAACATTTACTCGCACACACACTAAATAAATTCAGTTTTTCATTGAAGCGATTGCGCCTTCTTTGGCGACAAGACATGTCCAGTCTAATTTTTACGTGATGCAAAAAAATAAAGAGATTTCTTTTTATTTTGCTTATGCCTACTCTTGCATTTCTTTAAGGAGGGCAATCTTGCCTACATGTATGTAATATTTAGCATTGTGCCACTTTCAACTATGAAATTGTTCTCTGTTCACTGCTGTAGTTGACCTCACGAATGCTGTCACCTTTTCTGCCTTGTGGGGCTAGACAAGCTGCGTTTGTGTTGCAGCTTTTATCCCGCATTCCATACCACATATCATATCTTTGTTGTGACTACAAAAAATCAATGTCAATACATAAATATGTGGTAAAAATAAACTTCAAACCTCAAATTTCAAAGCCGATGATCCTGGTGCAGATCCGGGCCCACCAGGCTAGCGGGCCCAAAGTAGTTAAAGTAGACGAGCTGGCGCTGACACTGTTGCACGGTGCCGTGTTCGTGGTAAACGTCTCGCTGTATCATCTTTTGCCGTTGTAGTCGCCCGGAACTCTCACGTCTGGGTTGCGGCCACTCCTCCACGTAGTTGTCGTTGAACGCTGGCGAGCTCGGCAGCCATGGAAGCGTGACGTCCCCGCAGAGGCTCTGACTGCTAAAGCCTCCAGCACTCACATCTCCACTTTCGCTGATGCCAGATCGCCTTTCATCGCCTTTTCTAGACGTAGTTTCCAACCTCGAGGACAGCCACTTTGCGCTACAGGGCACACACGCCGGTGCAATCACTCGCGTTGACCGCAGGTTTCTTCTTTAACGTGCCCACCTTTTCTGTTGCTCTCTCCAAGGACTCCTGCAACTGTGCCGCCTACAGTTCCAACTTGGTTCGTTCATCCGTTTGCTGCTGCCTTGCCTCAAGCTGCTCCATCAGCCTAGTTTGGAAGGGGCAGTCCAAAAACACGGAGAAAAGAAGGACAGTAGAGACAAATAGTGCTCTTTGTCTCTGCTGTCCTTCTTTTCCCCGTGTTTTTGCGCGGTCCTTTCTAAGTGAGTACTATGAACCAGCTAGCCCAAACGAAAGTACTTCTCCAGCAGCCGCTTGTTCTCCATCTCAGCTGAGTCAAGCACCTGTTTAAGCTTCGCAAGCTTTTTCCTCCATAGTCTCTAGTTCATCTTCGCACCTCCTTAGGCTGTGCTTGAGAGCTGTCTCAGAATGCGACACAAGACCGAGCTGTGTCTCTAGTTTGGAGACCTTTGCTGAGAAAGTATTCTCGCCAATTTTGAGTTCCATAATCCGCTCCTGGTTCTTATTTCACTCGGCCTTGTTCAGTTCTACAATTCGTGCCTGCGCTTGACTAGCATCTCGGTGATGGTCCCGTTGGGCCTGCGTTATCTGCGCACGGAGGTCAGCTGCTTGCATTCGTAGCTCGTCCAGCTGAGGTCGCGCATGCGCGGCGCTCGCCAGCCAACATAGATGCTTCTCACGGCGGAACGTCGCGGTCGAGGACTCGTTAGAGACGACCATGTTCAACGGCGATTTGCGACACCAAGACGTGTATTCGCTGTCCTATTCTGATCGACTAACCTGTGGTTGCGTGAAGTCGAACAACATGCCTCCAGAAGTTTGCGCAAGGTGTCGTTAACTTCACTGCTTTGAGTCACCATTGTGTCGGAGCTTTCCCTCCAAGCTGACCGGCGAACAAGTTTTGTGGATTTTGCTATCAGGTAAGTCCAATCTTACGGTTCTCGTGAATTTTCTCCGCTTTCGGCCTGTTCGACTGCCTACTAAATGCTCATGCCTTGAATGTTTACGCTGCTTTGAAGTCGCTCAGTGGCTTACTCGAAAGCGTTCTTTTTTTTTTTTTTGAGCACGCGGCTTTGGCGTATTTGTGAATTCTGTGCAACGGTGTCGCGATCCTTTGACCGTGAAGGTGGTTACCAGGGGCTTAGTTGTGTGGGCTTGATAGCTGCTGTCACGTGTCGTGTTACAGTACGCATTGCGTTATAGTTGACGAAAATTCCTCTACGTACCGGGTGAGTGACCGACAAAACTGCGCATCCCATCCTTTTCATTGCAGTTGCGTTATCAGGTGACATGACCGAAGTTCAGTTGGAGTGTTCCGTGTAAATAAACAAGCCACTTTGATTAGCATGGGTGTGACAGCTGAGCTGTATCTGATTGCAATAATGCACTTATGGACATTAGCGCGGCATAATCTGCCAGTAGCGTTTTTTTTTTTTTTACCGTTTGCAGGTCTTGTGCTGGCCGTAGTGGCTTAAGTTACGTCCAGCTTGTTGATATTTTGGCTCTCGCTATTTTCGCAGTGACCGTTTGTGATTTTCTCGCCTCAGTTGGACGCAAGTGACCTACACTGTGGCGCATCGCGGCTGTCGCTATTTGGCTATCAGAAAAAAACGCATTAAAAAAGAACAAAACGGAAACACGATACGGAAAAGATCGCTTGGTTGGAGCAACCCCGAGGGATGAAGCGCGTTAGCACGGGCGCTTCCCAAGCTCATAGGGCGAAAAGGGACGAAGAAGCTGCCTTCGCTGTATCGGTTTGGCAAGAGTGCCGCCACATCAACTCCGAGTGGTATAGTCTCCGTTGCCGGGGCTATATCTACTTCCGTCAATGTCTGCACCTTGCGCCCGCAAATTTTTTTAAGCAGCTCACTCGGTTTCTGAGAGAAGGGGTTCAAAGTTCATTTAGCGGCTGCGGCCTTTAACTGCAGCTCAGTGAAAGACTGTGAAAGTCTCTGAGATATGCCGTCGCCACTGCTCTGAATGTTTGCAGTGATATCGCTAGCACTACTTTGTATAATCTAGTATGACTGTTGCTGGTAAACGTATTGTAGTACGATATTTTAAAAATATTTTGCCTTTATTTCGATACCCAGCATCAGAGAAAAGGTGACACGCGGAAGAATTAACGATAGAAATTGAACATGAAACTGAAATATACTTGCATTTTTTTATTCAAACGCTTAGGTAATTACCATTAGTCGAATGTCACTATTAAATAACTTCATTTGGTGCTGTCACTTGGATTTGAAGCCAGCGGTGCTTGTTGGAAAGGGTATACTTAAATTTGACCAGGCCACTTTTCTGTCTGTGCAACTTCAGGAAATTTCGGAAGCACCAGCTGGACAACGAAGCAAGTGCAATGCGTTGTCGTTTCACATTGGCTGAATAGTGTGCAAGCTTTAGTGAAATTCAGCACTTTGCGTACTTTTTATAGATGGTACAGAATGTATACTGTAAAATCTGAAGTGAGTGTTTCTGCCTTATTTGGAGGATTTCAAATATGCGGCTGCTTGTCTCCTCTAACCATTTCACTATTTTATACTGTTTATGCACCGAACTAAAACAGTTAATGCTTGTGTGTGTAGCTTATGAAGAACTATGCTGCACTACCCCTCCCCCATATCTCCAAAGAACAAATTGCTGCTGCCATACTTGCTTTGTTTTTGTTTGAATGCCTAAGTTTTTTGCTGCGTACTGCAGGTAGCGAAAAAAAGTGCCTTGACTAACTGTGCAGTGCTGGCCACACGGTGAGCCAAGCATCCCATAAGATGTGCTTATTCAGCATCTGTGGCTAACTCAAAGGTAATGTACAAAGTTCCATTTATTGAAGAGTTGCTTTGAGCTAGTCATGTCGAAGTGAAAAATCACTTGTAAAATTGTAAAATCAGTGAGGGTATACAGAGTAACATCACGATGTATGCTACCTACCAACTTGACATTGTTCATCTCAAAGTGTTAATTTCAAGTGTGCAACCTTTATTTGAGGGAGAAGTGCAATGGTTTCCATAAATGAGCATAGTTGCGAATTGCTGCACAACCAGTCACTGTGTTTTTGCGATCATTATTATGTGGTCTCCCACTGAGATCAAATTGCTTCAAATAAAACAACAGTAGAAAGGCTCTTGCTAGATATAATAAGAAATTATTGTTATCATAGATTTTAGTTCCAATAAATCATGCTGTAGAAGAGTACTCCACCTATTTGTCACCATGGCGAGTGCGTTTCGTCTGGAAACGGGACTTGGTTTCGCAAAGTGTTGCCTTTTTGTAGAACGGGGTACTGGCAAGTGGAATTTTGCAAAAACTGTAAAAAAATTATTGTTTCTTGCAGCAAGCATTGCTATCTTTTTTGTAAACGCATGCATAGTGTGAAGAGTAGTGAGCCACTTTGAAATTTACAACCTTATCATTGCAGTGTCTTGGACTGTCTTTACTGTATGCGATTTGTTTCTGCCAAACATAAACGTAGTTTTTACCATTTTTCATGGTCGATTGCTAATTTTCCTGTTTACGTTTGCAGGCACACTTTCACCTATAATGCTAAACAACAGGCTTGAGTGATGTGCCTGATTCTTGTCTATGAATTTTATAGAATACCTATGGTACCATTGAATACTGTGTTCAGACGCTGGTATACACTGAGAAACCTTGCTAATGCCAAAATTTGTTGTGGGTGTACGGTGAAGCGACTGGTAGCTAGCAATACTGCATTGTTACAGCTAATTGCACATGGAGCATTTTTCAGCTGCTCACATAGTTCGAGCAGATGTCGATCACATTCACTGTGGTACGACATAGCCACAAAGTTCATGCATCTGCATCCTGCATACCAGGAGCCCTTATGTGAAGCAACGTGATGCTGTGATGGGGGCAGCTAAGTGAGAACTGGGTTTTCTCTGTCTGTCAGTATCATTACACAGGCTTGCTAAATGCACACGAGTAGATTCAGCAGGCGCTTGCAGCTAATTGCATTTTCCAGAAACTCCATCATTTTGCGACACCTTAATGTCACAGCTTTCTCCCTCATTACTTGGTGGTGGGACATTACAAGAATTATAATTTCATATATCATGCAAAATTATTCTATTATTTTTTATATAGTATATTAAATTTATGCTTTTCAACTGCTTCATCCACAACTAAAGCTTAACTCCTGCTGGATTGTCTCATGGGTTGGTTGGTTGGTTGCGAAACTTTATTGAGGTCCTGCAAGGCGCGCGTCAGCGCGCAGCGGCCGTCTCCCACGTCGGGACCGTTAGGCCAAGCCTATCGGCCGCTCCGCGGGCCTGCTGGACGGCCCAAAGTTGGTCGGCCAGGAGGGAGCTGCGAAGGGCCGCCTCCCACCTGACCGATGTAGTGTTGGGGTTAGTGTACATTGCCTTGCACTCCCGAAAACAAGAAACCAGACCAGGAAAAGCAATAAGATGCTACATTATAACAGAAGAGAGTAGTGCTGTGGTCCAGTCTATAGCTGAATTTTAGATGCGGAGCATCTTATACTCGCGCCTTGTAGTGCGCTGTCCGCACCGCTTCTCGAACATTCGACAGCTGACGCGCGCGCATGCGCCGTCGCGCCGTCGCCCACTCTTCCACCATCTGTGCATCCCTTCCTCCTCTACACACCGCGCGCGCTTCACTCCTCCACCATCTGTGCACCCTTCCTCCTCTACACACCGCGTTCGACATCTACAATTCTCCTGATTCTCCAGTGGACGCGCATGTGGCGTCGCGCTTCGAGAACATTCAACAGCTGACAGTGCATGCGCCGTCGTTCTGTATATATACTCAAGGTCGGCGCTCGCTCGCTCAGTTGCCGCTCGTCGGTTGGTTTGTACGGCGCGTCGACGTCCAAGGTCGCGGTGAAATGAATTCCAACGAATCCACAAACACAATGATCGACGTCCCTTCGACCAGCGCCGCCCTTTCGCATACGTGTGTACGTGTTCACTCATTTAACACCCCCTCCTACAACCACGTTAACCAATTTAGCCATCGACCCAAGTAAGTCGCAATTTAACACCCCATTTGACAACCACGTCAACCAATTTAGCCATCGACCCAAGTAAGTCGCACTTTAACACCCCGTTAACTAATTATATGGTCCGCATCCTCCTCAGTGTTCCCCCGAGGGAAGCTGCGGGCAATTTTTTTTAAAGACACCAATGTGGATTTCATGTGAGTGTTTACAGAGCATAATTGCGTTGTGCTACTTTTGTTATCACAGGGATCACCTCCCAAAAGCAGTGCTACAAGGATGTGAGCCACAAGTTCTTTTCAACGAACGTATCAGATGCCAGAGAGCCACGGGTCGGCTGCTTCTGGCCGACACAAACAGTGCAGCCACCACAGTAAAGTTCTTGCAAAGGTGTGAGACATTCCTATGTTGCATAGAGTGAGCATGTTAATAGTCAGTTTTATAGCTTATAGGGATATGTCTGCAAGAGGAATTCCCCGCACAGTGTGTTTTACATTATCTCAAAGTGCCATTAGGCAGCTTTGGCTCTGTCTTTCTTTTTTATCACCTTCGAGACCATCTTGATGATTCATACAGAGTGCTGCAGCAATCGCATTGTGTGAGTATCACAGAAACTTCATTTCGAAAAACAATTATGGTGACCCCTTTATGCCTGACCAGCGTATAATCTTCGCTAGCGAAGTGATGTGATTTTGCACTGACAGTCGGTTGGTTCTCTCTGCAATATGAAATAGTGTTTTGGCCTCAAAATTACGCCGTATAGATTGTGTCGTTGTGAGATGTGCCGCATATTTGTTCATCTCACCTATGCCTTGCACAGTACTTTCTCACCATGTCGATGTAGCACAGTGGCACATCAACAAGGCCATGCTTAGTTGATGGCTGCATGTTGATTGCACAATCACTGATGTCATGCTTTGTTGCGATGTGACTGTAGTCATGATGGTAACGTATGCGTACCCCTCTTCACGATGAGAACGATGGAGAAGCCGAGTGATAAACTAAAAACAGCTACAATGTGTGTTTTATTGACTGTGACTTTATCATTTCATCATGTGAAGACAATATTTGTGGCAACGTGCTCAAATTTTACAATTTTGCAATTATCAGAAATTTCAGATGGTGGGATTGTTTAGTAGCTTTTTACATTTCAATTATGAATTGTCAATTTACGCACTGCATGGCTTTGTTGATTTATATTTTGCAATGCTCATCTGTGAAACAGTCTGCAGCTTCTGTCAATATTTATCTGTTTATTATACGAAACATTCTGTATGTTCAATATGTACCATAAACATCAAAAGTTTGCGGGACACGAAATGTTCAATGAAGCTAAATTCTCACTTCGCTTAAGAATGTAATCTTGAAAGGAATATTGTATACTGCACTTCGCATTCCGACCTATGTAGTCACCAGTCTAATTACAAGCGTTAAGTACCGACATAGCGGAAATCCGCATTTGTTGTGGATTCAACATCAATCAAGCTTTTCCTTTTGATAGTACTTTCATGAATTTTTTGTGGCACTAGCGCCGCCTTCTTTCTCTGCTTTTGCAGCTATATAGCTGGCAGTTCATTGCTTGGCTGCTTTCTTTACCTAATACCTATTCAACCAGCGCACCTAAAACGGTGTTTTGAGTGTACTTGCATCATTAAGTGTTCAATATTTTATTAGTCGTGGAGCTTTTCTCGGTCTTTTGTCTTTTACTTTTTGGAAACTTAACTGCTGTTTTCAGAGCAATCAGTAGATATCAATATTAACTCTACTAAGCTTTGGTTCAGAAAGAAAAGCTGAACAGTTGCCGAGGTGTATGGCCTGCGCAACAGCGTTCCAGGTTACCAGAAATAGATTCTAGGCCGGATAATATGCGGCTCCTTGCTAGTTGCGTGTATTGCTTTTACTTAGAGCTCTTTTCATAGTCCTAAAATTTATCTTACGTTGCTTACAGCTATGCTACCATGTGAACAACCCCCACACTGAGTGGATTTGATCATTAGGGCAGCAGTTGCACTTTTGAAAGAGACAAAAATTCTAGAGGCCTTAGTGATTTTGAATTGACATTAACATTCGGAACCCCATTATTGTTGTTACATTAAGTGAAAAAAGTGGTAATTCTAGATTGTATACATATTTCAAATAGGAGAAGTGAGCTGCTTAGTAGGTTGGTATTCATGTTAAAAAGGCAGGTCATGCAATCATGGACTCGAGAGAGTAGTCAAGACACCGCAAACACCAACTGGAAAAGTTGACATTAAGCTAGAAACGAAACAAGGCAAGTGGAGATATCGATCAAGACGGCATGCCTGTTTGTATGTGTGAGAGATAACTGCTCAGCATTTGATTTCTTCGTTGAGTTATTCGATGGTTGACTCACACATGCACAACCACACGTCGCTAAGCCAAGCCTCAACCATTAGATGCATTTCTTCATTTCTGTGCTTGGACGAAACTGCATGATACGAATTTTCGCATGCATTTACGTCGTGATATAAAGATAGGTTTAATGATGGGCCTCTGGTTAACTGTCTTATATGTTACGTTAGTCTGCCTTCTCATTGTTAGTTGGCATTTGAAGCGTCCTGACTCACCTGCGGCCATGTTTGCATGCCCAGTCTTTTCAACATGTATGTATATATTGCGTAAGAAAAATAGGTTATTGAGTGAGTATTAAGAAGTTAAATTTATTTCTAGTGTAAAATGTTATTTGTTTTTTCTTGCTTAACAATGTCCGGGCATTATTTTGGAGCCTGCTAGTGGGGTATGAGATATACATACATAAAGCAGCAGCTGTTAGCATGCTTTCGAGACTGCTACCTCATGAGGCCGAGAAAGTCAAGTTGTGTTACAAGGGGCATACTAGAAAAACTGTTTCTAATGTTTTTTTTTCTCGGCAGACATTCTACAAAAGCTGGCCCAAAGGCGGACAGAAGGCAGTACAGATGGACACACAGCCCCCGGGCTGCCTCAGAAACTGTGACTGAGCATTAACCTGTTAGTATTTGCGAGCTCATGGTCTTGTCATGTTAGTCTGTGAAGTGGTTTCTTGACCATTTGCAATATTTTTCGAAACTGGTGCTTTGATGCCTCAATGTGGGAAGAAATTATTCCAGCACTATTTTGGGGGAAAACTTTCTAATACAGCAGATGCCTTTAAAACTATGTGCTCAGAAATTGAGTTATGGGAGAAAAAGAACCGACACATTATTGTTGCTTCATGCTTTTACCACAGTCTTTGTTTCTTTGTCAGCAAAATTTCATGGCTATGGTATTGAAATAATTTTTGTTTCAATTTATGCTAATGTTGGTCGTGAGGAAACATGGCAAAATGGCACTCACCCATGACCCGCAGCTCGCGGGATTGAGTCCCGGCTGCAGCGGCTGCATTTCCGATGGAGGCGGAAATGTTGTAGGTGGCTGAAATTTTCGGAGCCCTCCACTACGGCATCTCTCGTAATCAGATGGTGGTTTTGGGACGTTAAACTCCACATAATAACCAAATAAAACATAGCAAAATGCAGTGATTTTTTACATATTTTTACAAGAGTGATTTTTTCTTGTAGAATAATATTACATTGTTTGTTTTAAGGGTATTTACCAAGAGTTAAAAATACTTCTGACTCTAAAAATTAAAGACGCCTTGACACATTTTTATCCTGGGTTCTTTGGATGATAAGACAGTCATTAGAGCATAAACGTAGAGGGTGAGCAACAAATTGAGAAGAAAGGCTTACTGTCCATGTTTCAAATTCTATCAAACACTACATGACAGTTGTCTTGTTATAGCAGAAGTTAAGATAATGATAAGGCGGAGGGGGGGTGCTTGAATGAGGGTCAAATCATTAAAGAAAATTTGTTTTTGGAGCCAATCAAGATTTTTCAAGATTAGATTGTTCTGAATGTTTGAACAAAAACCGTTTGTCTAAGTCGTAGCAGTAACCTTGATATGGTTTGCTGCTCTGGTAGATGGATGTCTTCTTGTCGAGTCGCTCATTTTTAGCATCATGGACAGAGTCTTATAAAACTGTTAAGCAGCCAGACCCCTGCTAAATGCCTTGTCCTCCGCAGCTTAAGTTTTGCAACCAGTATCATTAGAATAGAAGCATTTGTTGAAGTTGAGGATTTGTAATGAATGTGTCGAGATGTATACCTGATGAATAAAAGTCATTGAACGAATGTTAGTGCTTGCTATTTGACAGTAGAACTTTTCTTTGCCGAGGCAGCAAACTGCATCAAGGTTGCTGCCATAACTTAGACATATTGTCGTATTCAAACATTGGCTCAAACAACACACTTCATTTAGCGATATGACACTGTCACACACTTCGGGTGAGGCCCCGCCGATCCAACATCGACGTGTGGCAGACTCGCAGGCTTCCACTTTACGCTTCGGCCTGCGACGCCTAAAAGGCCTCGAAGTGGCACATTTCAAATTTATTTGCGGGTTGGTCGACCCGTGCGGGGTTGCACGTGTGGTGATGTGTGGGCCTGACCGACGCACTCATAGAGCAGACACGGAGTTCGATTACACATAAACAAGCATTTAATTGGAACACTGGCAAAGGCAGGAGTTAAGAAAAATAACAGAGAGGAGTAACACTGATGCGCGATGGAAAGAACAGCTATGTAACAAACTATGCTCTAAAAGAACACTTCAAGAGGTACAACAAAAGACAAACATGTGGAATATTAATAAAATAACAACAAGATGGAAATCAAAGGAGAGAGACACTAGAAATTAATTACAGAATGATCATGGTGGCGCTTTTCCACCAACGTGCGACACAGCGACAATTCCAACGTGCGACACAGCGCACACTACAAATATAAAAAAAAAGCTGGTTAAAACAATTTAACAGTTAAAAAATAGTCACAATAAAAAGTTCCATACGGACCAGGCCAGCTCTTGGTGCACGTAGGGGAGTTGACGGGTGCCGCTGAAGGTCTCGCCGGCTTGGTAGACGACGAGGGTGCCCGGAATTGCAGCCGTCTCAATACGTTGCGCGGGTCACTCCGTGCTCGCCGCCTACGCGAGACTCGCGACACCGACGACCGCACTTGTTGCTGTCTGTACGCCAACTGCTCTTGCGATGCAGTTCAAACCTCCTCAGTGGCGTACACGTGCTCACGTCGCATCTGAGAGTAATTTTCCTTGTTGAGACCGCCGGTTCCCCTTCCGGTCAGGGGCAGGGAAGACGAGCCGGCGCCACGCTGGGTCGTTATAGTCGCCGGATGTCGTCTCCCAACACAAAAACGCCCTTCCTTGGAAGATGGGGCCCGCGGATGCTCCGAAAATTGGAGTCGTTTGTGACATAGCCCCCTTCTTAAGAATATTACTTCGTAATGTTCAAGAAAATCACAAATGCTCAATGTTCGAGAGCCTGCCGTGTTCCGGTTGTCCACCAATGCGTTTTCTTTTTCGCGCGCACCATTTCGCTGACGTGGACGACACGGCAGAGAACACCCGACACACCACACCTTCACGGTCACTATACGATGAATGTCATACCCCGCGCACCACGACACGGACACACACATGAAACGCGAAGAAACACACACTGCTAGAATTAAGGGAGCTGCATTCGAAGCACCCCTTCGGGTCATCATGACACTGATCACAAGATAATCACAACGCATAATTCTTCCAATGCCAGGAGAAAACAAAAATACCGAGCAATTCTAAATCAAAGTGATACAGAAAGGTTTCAGACAAAATTAAGAAGGTACGAAATATCCATGTATGCAAAAAACTTAAAAATGCGGCCTTATGGCATGAATAAAACAGAAACCAAATAAAGCGAATGTCAAATGCCGCTATACGCGACGCGATCACCTGCGTTCCATTGAACCTAAGTACATTCAGGCCTCCTCATCGCCGACTCGGCTCATGTAATCAGCCCCTACATTCTCTGAACCCTTTTATGTGTTGCAAAATCGAATGACAGAAATGAACATTATTTCAGACAATATCTCATTAGCCTTGAAGGTTACGTTTGCGTTTGTATGTACACATACATAACTTTTATCCGCGCTCGAGGTGGTCGCGCTCTCGTGGGAGCCGTTCGAAGCAAACGGGGCAGAGAAAAGCGTGTACGGCCGCTACACGGACGCCTGTTTCCCGTTAGTTTACCCCGTGGCAGCAAGCCATCGTCGACACCGCGTTCTACGGAAATAGGCCTTGCAACCACGTCGCGTCGTCTAGGCATAATGCGCTCCCTCCCCGTGCATTCCGCTGTTCGAACACAAGAATGGAGTGGTGGGGGTCGGCTCCTCCGAGCAGCAGGTACAATCGCCTGCCTTACCCCCCTACCCTTCGGGCGGTTTGAAGCATAGGGACCCACTCGACTGGCGAATGCCACAAAACGCAAACGAAGCTTTCGTTGCCTCGATTGCTGTTTGGCAATTAGCGATTTTCCGGGTTGCTTTGCACCCTTGGTTTTCCTTTTGCTTGTGCGGCGTCTTTTTCTTTTTGGACGTTGTCCAGTGCTCACCTTTGAGAAGTCCGCTTGCAACATTTGCAGAGCAGAACTGGTCTCGCCTGTCTCATCGGCTGTAACGTCTATACAGTCGGGATTTTCTGTTAATTTGTGGACACCCTGACTTGCGGGAAACTTGACCGACGGCTGAGCAATGCAAGCGTCTTCCTCAGGGCTGCGCCGCTCGCACCTGGGAGAGCTACTTGCCCCAACATTGCCCAGCTCACAGTGTGCGTCAGCACACGACTGTGCCCCGCTCTCTGTACAGGGGTCCTCACCTGCCGGGCCGGAGGTACTGCGAACTTCACATTTAGCTGCTATGGCGACGCACAAACAGGGTGGCTGTGCCAAGTCCATTACAGATGGCATTTCTGTATTAACAAGACTCTCCAGGCACAGCGCCTCGTCGCCATCACTGCGGCCTTCAGTGGCCTTTGTGGCCACAACGGGACTTTCAGCAGCTAACTCAGTCGGTTCACTCGCGAACCTGATGTCCGCCTCAACAGTACAAAATTTTTGCCCGGCTCTCAGCGGTCTGGCACCTACGGGCTCTTTGCCCCTTTCGTGCCTTGCATCCCAGGCCTCAAACATGCGCCGTCTACTTTCCATTTTCTGGCGCAGTAGCTGAACATGATCCTGGTAAGACTGCTTGTTCAGGCCACGGTAGGTCACGCTACTGGGCGTTCCAGCGGCTAAGCTGGGACCCGACTGTGTGGCACACAGTCCCAAGCGCTCTTTTTCTCTCTGAATTCTAAGCCTTGAATTTTCTCGCTCCTGTTCCATCAAAAATTCCAGATGTTGCCTGTACCTAATGCGTTCGGCATCGCGCTCCTCTTTAAGTCTATTTCGTTCTTTTTCGACGAAATTATATAACTCCTTGCCTACAAAACCAAAGGCTTTGCCCTGTTCAATTAGCTTATCAAACTCCGTGTCGTCCATTGCTAAAAACTGTTGGCCACCAACAAAGCAATAAAAGGACGTCTACCTACTGCACGCTCAGAGATACGTAAGTCTCCCAGACATCACCACGTGGTCGGCCAGTCCTGTCGCGGACGCCAGATAATGTCACACACTTCGAGTGAGGCCCCGCCGATCCAACATCGACGTGCGGCAGACTCGCAGGCTTCCACTTTACGCTTCGGCCTGCGACGCCTGAAAGGCCTCGAAGTGGCACATTTCAAATTTATTTGCGGGTTGGTCGACCCGTGCGGGGTTGCACGTGTGGTGATGTGTGGGCCTGACCGACGCACTCATAGAGCAGACACGGAGTTCGATTACACATAAACAAGCATTTAATTGGAACACTGGCAAAGGCAGGAGTTAAGAAAAATAACAGAGAGGAATAACACTGAGGCGCGATGGAAAGAACAGCTATATAACAAAATATGCTAAAAAACACTACAAAAGATACAGGCTAAAGACAAATATGCGGAACGTTAAACTAATGACATGAATCAAAGGAGATACAAGGCAATAATTACACAATGATCATGGTGGCGCTTTTGAAATTCCAACGTGCGACACAGCGCACACTACAAATATAAAAAAAGCTGGTTAAAACAATTTAACAGTTAAAAAATAGTCACAATAAAAAGTTCCATACGGACCAGGCCAGCTCTTGGTGCACGTAGGGGAGTTGACGGGTGCCGCTGAAGGTCTCGCCGGCTTGGTAGACGACGAGGGTGCCCGGAATTGCAGCCGTCTCAATACGTTGCGCGGGTCACTCCGTGCTCGCCGCCTACGCGAGACTCGCGACACCGACGACCGCACTTGTTGCTGTCTGTACGCCAACTGCTCTTGCGATGCAGTTCAAACCTCCTCAGTGGCGTACACGTGCTCACGTCACATCTGAGAGTAATTTTCCTTGTTGAGACCGCCGGTTCCCCTTCCGGTCAGGGGCAGGGAAGACGAGCCGGCGCCACGCTGGGTCGTTATAGTCGCCGGATGTCGTCTCCCAACACAAAAACGCCCTTCCTTGGAAGATGGGGCCCGCGGATGCTCCGAAAATTGGAGTCGTTTGTGACAGACACCCATTCAAGCACCCATCTTTATGTTAGCTCCTGTCGTAATGAGATGTACAACTGTCATGTAGTGTTTATTGTATTTAAAAAAACTATATATGCAAGCCTTGCTTCTTAATTTAATGCTCACCATTTGTGTTGATGCATTATTCATTGTCTTCATCAGGCTAATACCTCCACCATGATGTTATGAATAAGGCGACGCGTACCCATCCAGCCCTCTGTCACGCGCAGCGACAGAGTGCTGGATGGGTTGAGGCTACGGAAACGACAACGAAGTCCTGATCCTCTTATCTCACGGCTCCTGTTTCTCGCTCCAAAGGTGCCGTTAGAATATGTTCCCTGCCACACGTAGGCCTTTGCACTGGTCTACAATATGCTTTTTCTTTTGTAGGATTTCATAATATAATGCAAAATTCTTTTGTTCACCCCAGATGACTCTCCACGGTGTTAGTAGTTACATAAATTGTAACTGCCCCACCATGGCACTAACTAAACGGAATTTGTTATGCTAGTCTATGAATTTTTGCAGTGTATACTATAGCAATAGGTCATCATAGCAACTTGCGTCGCAATTTTTGCTTTATACTTAACCGATGACCCCACTCAAATCTTCAGTGCTTTTCGGTTTACCTTGGGATATACGTTCACGGACCACACACCTGCGCATGATCGGAGGAAGGTCTTCTACAAAGTACACTGTGTTATTGCAACGCCACTCCTATTGGCAAAATGGGCAGAAAGAGTTCAGAGGTTTGAAGACTACAAAGGGGGGATGCTGCTATTGCCATCAGTGCAGCTTGTTCCAAGACTGAGTTTAACTGCTGGACAACAAGGCGTAGCTTCTATATAAAAAGCGCTTGAAAGTGGCTTGAAGACAAATAAGGGGGGGGGGGGGGATGGACTTGGAATATTGGTTTATTTGTTGTCAAGAATTAACTTCCAAGAATAACATGTTCACAAGGATGTATTTTAAAGAACTGGTCAACCTTCACTGACTTGTTGCCAACATATGCTGCAATCGCCATCTGCTTAGGTGGGAACACTTCTATGCAACTTTATAATTGCAAGCCCAAGTAAGCGTTTCACACTCATTAATTCACACTTAGTATGGAACATCTTTGCATGTACAGATTGGCTCAACAAAAATAAATCTGTAAAATGGGGAAAGGGAGGATGTAATGTGAACTTGGCACGGGTAAATTTTTGGCCTTGTTGGTGTAACATTTTCATAAAGTTCAGCGTAGCACTTCAAATCACAAGAATGGGACAGGCTTCTATATGTTCGGCCTGTCCCATCTTCGTCATTTCAGTGCCGCGATTAGCTCTATAAACATGTCATGTGCTCTTTGTGCCTTTGTTTGCTGCACACTCAATTCTTGTGTTCTTTGTGTAGAGTTCCGTTCAACTGGAATTGAGTTTGGTGTTGTGTACATAAAAAAACAGGTACTTTAGGGAGCTAGCCATGAATGACTGCATTCATTCCACAAAATCATGCTACCTGTGCAAAACATACAGTAAGTTGTAATCATTCTATGGACCCTGTGTTCACTTGCAGGTGAAGGTGTGCCGAGAAACTAAATTGACAGCGTGCCCAGCCGACAAAACTCTCCATCAAACAACACAAACAACTTACATTTACAAGCACGCAGAACATAAATCAAATCCTCCATTGCTATATTTTGCAAGCAGCCTTCATGACACAGCTGTGATGCAGCATACTGTTGTGCAGAACAATACAGCAAGCAGACTGTTGTGTGGAACAATACAAACATTTTTGTATTAGTTGCAATAACGTATAGAATACGCAAGAACACCTTGTTCGAAGGAAACGGTCGTATTCTGATCACGGAACAATGTCTGTCACCTTAATAAAGTGACAGGTTCTGTGGTAACTGTGCTGAAGCATGACTTCCGTGAAGAGGCTACGTCTTAAAGGGATCGTTGTATTCTTCCTCACGGAGTTGCTCGGCACCGCTATACCTTCAGCATTCTTCGTGAAGGAGGGTCCTCATTTTCTACAGTGCAGGTACCAAACCTGCGGGCTTCGAATAACTTCGTGTATTCGAAGGTCACAGGTTCGGACCCTGCCCATGCGAAATTACCTTTTTATTGACTTTTATTTCTTCACATATTACAAATTAGCTCATATAAAATCCCCTATATGCTTTCCTTGACACGAATGTCTGCAAGATCTCAATAATATACGATATGCATGTTATTTGGGGTTTCTACAATCCAGAAGGTTTGAAAAACGGGCTAGTTGGTACAGATTCATAGTACAATTAGTTTACGCTGCCAATATTTCAGCATGTTTCACAATTCGATGACAACCTGGCAGACTCGCGCGATTTTAATGTGCGACGTTAAGGAACGTTGTCCCAGGACAAGACAACACGAAGATCACTTGGCGGGAGCAGGTGCTTCGTCGGCGGGCGGCATCTGCTCCTTCACGCGGTTCTGCCAGTGCTCCGGCGCAGTGATCAGGGAGTAGAACACGTGCATCCTGGACAGCACGAAGGCCTGCAGAACGCCATGGTACTAGTGAGTGTAACCACAAGCGGTGCGGGGAGCTTGTTCCACTCATCGTAGGGTCGGTGTAACATTTTTGTTAGCATACAGGCAAGAGACGTTGCCGATGTTAAGCGAAGACTCACGTAACCATGGGATTTGATTGATTGATATGTGAGGTTTCACGTCTCAAAACCCCCATATGATTATGAGAGCCGCTGTAGTCGTGGGCTCCGGATACTTCGGCAACCTGGGGTTCTTTAACGGGCACCCGAATCTGGGCACACGAACCTGGAGCATTTTCGCCCCCATCGAAAATGCAGCCGCCGCAGTAGGAATTCGATCCCGTGACCTCAGCAGCCGAGTACCTTAGTCGCTAGACCACCGCGGCGGGGCAACCATGGGATTTAAACATAATTGCGCAGGTTTGAAATGAGGGTTACCACCAAAATCTCTCTATCCTTCCGTAGTGGCGTCCCAACAACGATGCAAGCCGGCGCGCGTCGGTAGACAATAGGCTACAAAATATACCGCAACTCCTTAATTTATGCGTGCTGCTGTCTGTGTGCGACAGCACCTAGAACCCTTAGGATGGAGTTGAAGAACTTTTCAGTGTATTAGCTCCTTATAGTTAGTTCTTGCTGCGTTCATCCGTAGAAATATGCACACCCCTAGTAAACATACGTTTTGTCGAAGATTTTGAACTATACATGAAGTGGTGGTGTAAGGTGAACTCTTTGGCTAGTTGGTTGACCACCTCCTCACACACAAAATGCAGCCAAACCATGAAAAGCACAAAAACAAATTGGTGATGGGATGGTCATTATCGCATGTTGCCGCGCGTTTGCATGGAGTAAACGGATCAATCGCAACGAATAAGCCGAGAGATATGAATTTAATTGTCAGATAATGAGAAAGATGGTGTGCTGACTCAGTTTCTTTCAACAGTGCAATATCATGCGCTTCAATAATTTTTCTCGTCATCTGATTGCGGCTCCTTGATAGCACGACACACCGTTTTAAATTCAAGTTAACTACCGTGCACATTGCTTGAAATGCACATCTATGTATGACCACTAGCGGCTCCGGTTACTTTACAGTCGTGCTCCCGAGGTCTTTCACTTGAAAGACCTTGAAAGTGCTTTTGCCGCATAATATCTGGGTGTGGTAGACAACGTTTTCGACGCAAGAGACTATAGTGGTGACCTGTATTGCATGGTAAAGGTGAGACTTTCCTCGGTAGGGTTGTTGATTCAGTCAAATAGCTTGGACAGCTTATTTCGCGCACTCAAAACAACTCTGGCATTAACCCGTTGGCCGATTCGCTTCAAATTATGTGACAGTTTACGCAAGTATGGTAAAACCGTGGATCTGCAAAGTTGACATTTACTAGTGTTTGCGTCACTCCCACGTTTCGTGGTCTCACAAGAGTTCATCCCTTTCAGAATATTTTGTGATACAGAAGACAACACGTGAAGTGGGTAGCCAGCTATTATCAATCAAGTCAAACGGACAAAGATATCACACTTACAGATCACACACGATTTTACGAGCGCCTTATAGACATGCCCAACCTGGTGATTCCTAGTTTTATCAACTTGGAAAGGGCCCTGTTAAATGACAGGGTGGGTTTTCTGCTTCGTGGTTCAAAACACCAACAAACACCCGCGGAACTCCATCTCAAACATAGGTTCAGGAACCTGATCGAATTGCCAACTGGCATTTTGTCAGGTGATTCGAGGGGTTGAGCATAATATCTGAAAATATTCATAACACTAGAAGCAGTTCTTGCAAGGGAGCCTGGGTTACAATCACGACGCACAAGAAGTAAGCACTTCAGCATTACAGCGAAGCCACCTCGCTTATCTGCTTCGAACCGACACCAGCTATGCTTGGCTATGCTCCAAAAAGGTACGGGCGACCACTAAAGGACAATTTTGTGGCTTGTACAAAACTAACACATCCAGTCTTTCAGAAACGTGCCTATCAGCCTCGCTTTCATTAGCAAGGCCAGAAACCTACCTGACGTTAGTCAGAAGTTCAGGAGCAATGCCTTTGTCGTGCTTCTGGGAAGTACTTGTCAATCTTGTCAATCGGTAATAGCTTCATCAGCCAGACCGGCCGTTGTTTAAGTAACAGGCTTCGCGAACACGACTAAAACATAACCAGAGTCATCAGTGGTCATCCCGCTGTATATTGCAACCAATGTGGTTGTCACCCTGAATAATAATAAAAAATGTAACTTGCTAGCAGGTAGCCTTAATCACATGTGAAGGGAAATCGAGACACATAATATTGCAATTATAAAAGAAAAGTGTGTCAGCACACTACCGATTTTATTATCTGTCGAAGACATTTGATATCTCTAGGCAACGTTGTCATGAATGATGCGCTTGCGCCATGCACACGCAGCGTTATATAATGATGACCATCCTATTACGATTTGGTTTGTGTACATTTTCTTGGTTTGATCGTATTTCGTTTTTGACGTTACATTCCTATGTATGGAGGCGTCTTTTTTTTCGTAAAATAAATGTCACTTGGTAACACATCGTGTGGTGTGTTTTGTGTTCTTTGCTTCGTCTTCGCTTTTACTGCGCTGTTTTCTGATTGAAGGTGGTGGCAAGGGCCGAATACCTTAGCGCGAAGGCTGTGAAACACATTGTATTTGTGGTGCAATCATTAAAGAGAGAGAAAAGAAATGGTACAGAAGGAGCGGCAAGAAAATTAATCAGTCTAGGCAAGCCGGTTTGCTATCAGAAAGTATTAATAAAGGGACACTAAAGTCAAACAACAAGTTTACGTCAGAGTTAAAGCTCAGTGTACGACAACATCTAAAACGAAAATATCAACAAGAGTGCCCTACTGACCAAGAAATTAAAGTAAATGCACAAGAACATAAGCGCCGCGTAGGACATTTTCAAAATTATCCCGATGACATCAGAAGGACCACCTACAATTAATCACCAGTAATCGATCTAACTGCACTAAACAAACAACCTTCCGTTCATCAAGAGACTCAATAAAATGCTACTTGTTCGTTTCTATTTGATTCATGGAAAAAATAACCGCCGGACGTTACTATGGGGAATGGCGTGAGTGGTTCAAAAATTCATTTAGTTGAAACAAAACGTCTGCAATCTGGAAGCCGCTGGTGGGAAATTGATCGATGGCCGTTGTTGCTTCTGTGGCTTCCGCTGCTTTTGGTCTGCTGCTACTAGTGCACTAAAGCCGGGCAACGTTGTGCACGGCAACAGTGACGTGATCAGTCCAGTCGGTACGCTTCTTGAGGCGGGTAATTTGAAGTGCGCTAACCCAATGCGGACCACTAAAACTTGATTTTATTTCAAAATAGGCCCTTCTTTGGCATAAAAGTAACACCACGAGGTTTCTGGACTATTATTTCAACAATAAACATCGACTTAATAATTGCCTTTAGTATCCATTCAAGGGTAGGCCTCAACGGACCCTGCCGGCGAGGCCTAATAAACAAAGTGCGCCCCTATACATTCCTATGCCAGATAGACTGCCATACTTCCAACTGCACAAGTGAGACCACCAGGGGCAGCGTATAGGAAAAGCAACTATTATCACTCCATTTGTGCACTGTTGCGTGCTTAGTTTCAAAGGAAAGTCTTCACATTCCTCATCAAACCAGAAAAGTGGGCGTCGTGAACGTTAACAGCAGTTATTTAATAAATGTCATGTGATGATGCTGTCATGTCACCAGGTCGGCAGAATTGTTACGTCATCGTGACGTCAGCACATAACATCCTTCCATAGTCAAAGGTGGACCAATCACGCGGTCACCGGAAAACATCCTTAGGAGCAAATGAAAGCTTTCAATTCTTTCGATTCCGGAGGCAGTGCAAAAGGACGTTGGGTGCGATTAGCTTTCGGGCGGTGGGATGAATATCATGAAGGAAGAAAAAGAAAAGAGGGAGCATGGCATCATACCACCAGCCTTTGCAAGCCAACGTGTTTTGAAGCCAGCAGTGTCGGCCCAACACGTCACATTTTACATCGAGATCAGCGCAGGCAACGAGACTTGCCGAGAGAACGTGACGGTGCCCGGTATCTTTTTATCCGGAACGCGCCTGTTCGGCGCACACCGACCGGCTCACACAGGGTGGTTCAAATACGGAACGTCACCGAGAATACTAAAACCTACCGCGCGCCCTGACGTTTCGATCACGTGTCGGACCGTGACGGTGGGCTTCACTTCGCTTCACTCCCGTGACGTAATGCTCCATTTTTTTTCTTCCTGCCTGATGAATACAATGCACCGAGAAGCAAAAGAAGTGGTGGCTTGCTCTTTCCAGTCGTCTTGGGTAAATGAAAAGGGCTCCAATATTGAAGAATATATATAATGAGTGCTTTATAAACTTACCTCACCGAGAAGCCAGACTGTGGCACTGGCTATTCTTGTAGAGTGCGAGAACTGCGAGAGAGAAAAAGAGAAGGAACGGTGTCATCGAGCCTCGTGATATCATCAATTTGCTGGGTCAATAACACAAATTTCGAACAAGTTTTGCTGTCTCAAGGATGACGCGTTGCAGTTGCTGATAACGGGCTTATGTAGCAGTGAATTATTCATATGCTTCTTTAACACAATAGGAGGTGATCCTAATCCTTGACCTAGGTGTCCTGTTTCGGCATGCGTACGACGATGTTCGTGTATCCTAGTGCGTTACCCAAGTTAACGCTGTGTTTCGTCGCGCTGCCGAAACAGATTTCTGAGGCAGCGAAGGGAGAATCGTGTGATTGAGATGTGCTCCACCCGGTGTCGCAGTGGTCTTAGCTGCTCAACAACAACAACAACAAAAAAAACGATGTTAGTCAACTAATTGCCATCAATATTCACAAGTTGTTGAATAATTCGACCACGTGCTGCCAATTGCAGGCTCCCTGGCTAGCTCTGCAAGTAAAGCAACCACCCAGGAAAAACATTGGTGCCAGATTTCAACCCGGGACTGGGGCAAATTTTTCGGCAATAAAGAAGCTATCTTCCTGCGAAATACCTAAGGATTTCCCTTTGGCTTCGTGCTACAAACGGGTTGTTTATTTATTTATTTTTTTTGGCCGGGCATTGGTTCCTCGTGACAAGCACTAAATATCTCGTGACGGATTGACGTCGGGACGACAAGTACGTGGGTGCTTCCCCCAGGAGAAAAGTTCTTACAGAGAACCCTACAGCGTACGCAGAATGACGGCAGGCTTCTTGCAAATTTCCTAGGGACGCTTGCAGTCTGGCTGTTCAAAAATCAATAAGAGGAAGCAACTCACTGTATTCCCTCTGCTTGCACGAAATCGTAGTGGTGTCGACAACTCCTATAGACGCCATATCGTCCTCTTCTGTGTCATCATCGCGCTTTATTGGTAACCTCGATAAGCAATCGGCGTCGTAGTGCTGCCGTCCAGACTTATACACGACTATCATATCAAACTCTTAAAGGCGTAAGCTCCACCATGCGAGCCGACCAGACGGGTCTTCCAAGTTGGTAAGCCAGCAGAGAAATTGATATCTATATATTTGCCATTTCGTAGAAAACCCAGTCCTCCGCTTCAAGAACTTGCCGGGCCCACCCGGGCCAATATTAGAAGTTATTAAACAGGGATTTATTTAAAAAAGGTCCTCTCTAGTGAGTTATCATCTGCCCATTGGACAGGTGGCTTGGCTAAACCTCTGTCTGGTTGGCGTCAAGTTTGGCTAAAGCTTTCTTTATGAACAATTATTGTGGAAGAACAATTTTAGTTCATCTTTTTTTCGTAAATACGGTCCTAGTTTTATATATGTGCGAAAATTCACAGTAGAACAGCAACAAAATTGCATTCACAGCTGTGCATGCATGCAGCAGCTCCCAAGTGAAACAGCTCGCGCCATGTGATCACTTCGTCCCATAAGCATCGGCTGGATTTTGCCTTAGGGGGCGCAAGTGTTTCTGTAAGGCAAGTGCTCCTTTGCCATCAGTTTCCTGGAGTTAACTAGAGGGGACTCTGGCGCTTCAATTGTTCAGTGACCATGGGAATGATGGGTAGTACACAGATTTACCTAATATTCATGCACGTGGGCTTCTAACATGGTTATGGCTCTGTTTATGCAATGTTTTTTCATTTTGTTTCGAATAAAAAGAAACCCCGATTTGAATTGATGAGCCTGAAATAATA
Organism: Rhipicephalus microplus; assembly: GCF_013339725.1. Lineage (NCBI taxonomy): Eukaryota > Metazoa > Arthropoda > Arachnida > Ixodida > Ixodidae > Rhipicephalus > Rhipicephalus microplus. Next base: position 170,339,296 of record NC_051165.1, read on the forward strand.
AGGTTGTTAAGTGTAACTGATAAACTATTGCTGATTGTCGTTTCGTGACAAAGTAGCTGCAAGCCATCCGAAGCGAAACTTAGTCAAAAGTATGAAGATAATGCAAATCTATGTACTCAAACGCCATGCGTTGCCGATATCATTGACACTAGCTCCATAGTTCCCTTCAGTGTGTACATAAGAAATTCCATGCGTTGTGCCAACGCCCATGTGTAGTTCTCCTCATCATCTTAATCATGGTCGAAGGGCAAAGCTAAGACACACAGCGCTTCCATCTGTGGGTTCATGCCCCTTCCTTTAGACAGTGTTCACAAGCGCTACCCGTCCAAGAATTAATTTTGAACTTGTCCAGAAAAATGTCTAGAGAACACTCAAAGTACCGCCATCTCGCATACCCTTTGGCACATAGCCGCTTTACGCGTCCATCTACCTGTCCATCTGTCTGCCAGCCTGTCTGTCTGTCCATGCGTCCGTTCGTGCGTCAATCTAGAGAACACTCTGAGTACCGCCATCTCGCGCGTCGTATACCCTGTGGCACATACCCGCTTTTTTTGCGTCCGTCTACCTGTCCGTCTGTCTGCCAGTCTGTCTGTCTGTTCGTCCATGCATCCATCCGTGCGTCCATCTAGAGAACACTCAAAGTACCGCCATCTCGCATACCCTGTGGCACATAGCCGCTTTACACGTCCGTCTACCTGTCCAAAATCAAAAGCACCCTCAAGTGAAAAGCTAAACATTGACGCCGTTGACACCATGGCAATTGTGGACCAATCGTCACGTCAAGGCGTCGACACGTAGGCAGGCGATTCCGAAGTACTTACCGGGCTTCCTATGCCAAGGAAGGGCATCAAGTTTTCGGGCTGAAAGAGAACAAAAATAAAAGTCGCACATACGCGAACGTTCCTCAAATCCCCGAGAACAATGACAATATACTGCCACAAACGTATACTTATATATCAATACTTATATAATGCAAACATTCTGATGACGTGGCAGTTATGTTGTGTGGTTGTGTGGGAGACAGTGGGCCACACATCACGCGTGAGCACTCGCACGCTTGGGAAATTCCTCCTGTAGTGACTTCATTGTGACCGCAACAGTGTATACACCGCAGTGGCCCCTGCGGTACATTGTATCCGTCTGTAGACGCAACAATCTATAGAATGTGATAGTTGATGCTCTTCTTGTGGACACACGCACGCCTTCGTTTGAGCCACCATGTTCGCCACCTCCTAACAGCACCCCGCCGCGGTGGTCTAGTGGCTAAGGTACTCGGCTGCTGTCCCACAGGTCGCGGGCTCGAATCCCGGCTGCGGCGGCTGCATTTCCGATGGAGGCGGAAATGCCCTAAGCTCGTGTGCTCAGATTTGGGTGCACGTTAAAGAACCCCAGGTTGTCGAAATTTCCGGAGCCCTCCACTACGGCGTCTCTCATAATCATATGGTGGTTTTGGGACGTTAAACCCCACAGATCAATCAATCAATCAACCTCCGAACAACGATCAGGCTTGGCTGCCCAGTCGACATTGATCGTGGGATTCTTGGACCGCATCGTCATTTCCATCTGGTCTTTCTGCGCCAATCTAACTTGTTCATGTGTTCTTTAGAAAAGCTTTTGTGTTATGCTTAATAACAAACTATAGAAATGAAAAAAAAAATACACATGTAAGAAAAGACCTCCTCAACTGCATTTGGTCGTGCGTGCATAATGAGTATGCACTGACGTCACTGCTGTGGCCATTTTGTAGTACAGAAAGCACAGAGAAACACGCTTTCTCATCCTGATCTGCTTATCTTGAGAACAGCTGGAAGCTGCGAATCATACAACAAAATGGCGCGTGATGACGTCACATGAATACCCCCTATTGCGTTGCGCTTTTGAAAATATATATGTTTCACCCGTATTGCCTTGAAGGTCATAGCACGCTAAGAAAATTAACACCATCATGGGTGCGAAAATGGTGTTTGATTCCCTCATGCATAACAGGTCAACGTTCAAGGGGCGAGCGTGAATTGTAGGTAGGAATACAAATGTTTTTTTGCTCATTTACCATTCATACTTTGAGTGTGAAACGTGCAATAAATAAGGTTTTTCCAGATATCACTTTCGACTTTTTGATAAGTGGGGTTTAACGTCCCAAAACCACCACATGAATATGAGAGACGCCGTAGTGGAGGGCTCCGGAAATTTCGACCACCTGGGGTTCTTTAACCTGCACCCAATCTGAGCACACGGGCCTACAACATTTCCGCCTCCATCGGAAACGCAGCCGCCGCAGCCGGGATATGAACCCGCGACCTGCTTCCGACTTTTTAATCACATGCTTGTGTGCCTTTATGATATAGTTCGCACGAGTACTATATGGTTCCGCTGTCTTGGGCACTGAGTCTTCCTTTAGCCGTAGCGTTACCAGAGTTGTGTGCGAGACAACACAACGCACTGAAAGGCATCCTTCAGTCAAGCCTCAAAGATGTATTTTTTCACAGCAGCCCTCTCTAGAAAATATCGACTATTTGGGGAGTATTTCTATCACACAACAATAATCCTATCTGGCTTGCTCGCGTTTTCTTTCCGGAAAACTAGGCTTTCGTCACTTTCTTATTGAGAATGATTGATTACGTTGATGGTGCGCTCACAGTTCTTGAAAAGGAAGTGCCGGGAACGCGGTGAGAACGCAAGTACACGAGGCAGACGACGACTGTAGTTAAGTGGCAGAAATGCTCCCCACATGCAATTTTTTTTTTGTTAGTGAAGTTCTCAAACAGAAGTTCGTTAACACCAGAATGCCCACGAAGCCAATTTGAGCGTCCTTGAAATCTACGCCTGAATAAAGAAAATAAAAAAGAAGGAGAGAACGTGTTTCTGGAGGTACATTGCGTCTTGCGACAATGACCCCGTCTTGTTTTCAATACGCTTCGCCACTGAACGCTTGTGCACTGCGGTGGAGCTAAAATTAGAACACGGCTTTGCCAAAAAATTGGCCAGCACACGCCAGCGTTGGTTCGAAGCTGCGAGCTAATGGACGTGGTGGTGAGGGTGGCACGAAAAATAATGCCAACTCGGACCTGCAATAAGGACTTAAGGACGAGAAATTAAGGCAAACTGCACCGCTGGAAGACTTAAAGCGTTTCGGTTTGGCACCATGGAATTGTTTCCACTTCTTCGTAAGATGGCTGCGAAGGTGTGGTTGCTGCTTTCTGCAACATATGCATGTATGTCATTTTGTTTTTTTTTCTCGCTGACATAGTCGTAAAGTGAACACAGATAGAAGCAGGTTGAACGGAGCGGCAAATCTACGACACATTTTTTTTTTCTGTCGTGCTTTGATTGATATGTGGGGTTTAACGTCCCAAAACCACCATATGATTATGAGAGACGCCGTAGTGGAGGGCTCCGGAAATTTCGACCACCTGGGGTTCTTTAACGTGCACCCAAATCTGAGCACACGGGCCTACAACATTTCCGCCTCCATCGAAAATGCAGCCGCCGCAGCCGGGATTTGAACCCGCGACATGCGGGTCAGTAAGAGTACCTTAGCCACTAGACCACCGCGGCGGGGCTTTCTGTCGTGCTTTCGTTCGGCCATTCTTTCACAGTTAAATATTAAAGACACTTATTTTACGCTGCATGCTGTGTTTATAACCCCAGCCATACTCATGGCAAAATGTCCACATCCATGGCCGAGAACCACTGCTTTGGCATGTATACTCATCCGTAAACAAGAAGGCTAATAGTTCTCACCACGATGACCGTCTCGTAGAGAACGCTTCCGTACGCGTACATCACGTTGCCGACCGCTCGGAGGAGAATCCACGCGAAGGCGATCTTCATGCCGCGAGTCCGAGCCTGCGCAATAATCGCGACTAAGGTGGACACAGGTGTTCTTCAAAGATAAAAGAAAAAAATCTGCAGTCTTTGAGGATTCTCTTTTTTTCTTTTTCATCCGAGAACAATGATCGTCATCTAATTCGCTTGCGTTTCTATTGTTGAGAAGCTCTGTGGAGTTTCTTAAGCGCCTGCGCAGCCAGTGACGGAAGGTCGGCATTCATGGCGCTTGCCTGACAGGTCTTGGAAATATATTGGGCCACAGGGGGTTATTTAAAATGCATTTAAATCTAAGCAAACGGGTGCCCCTGCATTTAGCGCCCTTTGAAATGCAGCACTCGGTGTCGAAAATGACCCGTGCCTTCGAGCTTATCCCAGTGACATCCTTCCTACCTGCCGAGATAGCGTGCGTGTTATCGTGGTGAATGGTGAAGTGCGGGAACCATACGGTAGCAGACACGTACTCTGCTTTGCTTACCTGATTGGCTGACATGATCCACCAGGCGCACATCGACATCGTCATCACGCGCACGACACCGTTGACAACGGCCCTGAGGTACTCCGGATAGTGGTCTACAAGAGAGAACAAGGGAAAGCGGCCAGGAATGCACGCGCAGTGCTTCGTATACACGCGTCGTCCGGAAGAGGGCACACTGTTTTGCAGAGTTGCCGTATACATAGCAAATTTAGCATGCGGCTCACAAAAAAGAGCCATAGGCAGTAAGTCTAGAGCTGCACTTCACGCACTCTGGGTATCACAGGGAATGGAGAAAAGAGGGAAGGGGGAAGTGATGAGGAACTGTGTCAGAGATGCCAGAGCTGACGGCAATAATAAGCCGATCGCAACATTTCGGATTTATCAGCGTACTTCTGTTTTAGAGCGTCGACATATACAGGGTGCTTTTGTTTAAGTAATGCGGATTTATACTTAAAATTCATAATAGATAGGCACTTATTGTATTCGTAGCCAATTTCTAGGCTGAGGCGAAAGAGTTTTCCTTCTAATTAGAGCACTCAATAATGGTTAATTTATAAAATAATTGAATTAACGTCGTCATTATCAATGTTAGGATGGGCGTTCATATGGTGACGTTGTTATACGACACAATTTATGGCAAGCCTAGTTTTTAAAAATTGAAAATATCAAGCCACGTGGTTCCCGAGATATATCGTTGAATTTACAGACCGCGATGCCAGAGAGTCCAAAACCAACGCACCGAGTGTGTTGAAAATAACGCATACAATGCGTTAATTTCGGTTTCTACGGCACCGTGGTCTCGAAATCTGACGACGGATCTCGAAAGCCACGTGAATTGATATTTTGGGTTTTTAAAAACTAGGTTCGCTACAATTTGGGACGTAGAACAACTTCGCCGTAAAAACAACCCCCCTAGAATTATTAATAAAAAGTTAATTCAACTATTTCTATCAATTAAGAGTGACAAATTCGCGGCAAAGGCGAAGCGATAAACGCGATAGTGACGAATTGGAAAGGCACGTGCAAAATGGCAAGCATATCGAAACGTGCCCCGCATTTCCCACGCAGAAATGACGCACGAAACGTACTCACAGGTACAAATGAACGTGAATAATTAGCTTCTGAAATGTCTAATTAGTGGCGAAATCTTTTCACCTAGGCCTAGACATTGGGTGCGAAGACAACACGTGCCTACCTATTACAATTTTTAAGGAAAAATATGTATCGCTTAAAAAAAGAAAACACCCTCTAGTATGCTGAGCAGAAACGCCGTAGAAACGACTGTAGTTTGCAATGCTTGCAGTGCCCTTCATATGATCTGCTGTACCAAATAGCATTCTATTCTAGAGAGAAAAGCTGAAAGAATGACAAATGTATAAATGTGTACACCTTCATATGCACCCTTCGCAGATGTATACAAATCCTAGAAATTATCCACCTCACGTGCTAAAGCAGTAGAACTTCGAAACTCGCGAAATTCACGTCTGATATAAATTAACGAACGGTTTTAATATCTCCGACAGCTGCCGCTTTAGGCATCACTGTTGCGTTGCGATGCATGTGGTAATGGCCGAGTTGATATCATAGAAAGCTCACTATTATCAAGCTTGTAGTACTACTGTGTTCTTTGCTGTAGCCTAGTTATGCTGTACTTAGTGACGGCAGCCCTGGCGTTGTACCAGCGCCGGCTTAAAAAGGCTCTGCAACACTTTTTGAGCATGGTCAGAAAATGCAGCCGATCGGTAGTAGAGGCTCTCGAGAAAACACCAGCCAAATGTTATAGCGCAGCACGCGGCCTGGAATTCAGAATAAATTAGCAAATTCAGCTAAAATGGCTTTCTCTTCTATAGACGAATGATGCAACAAGCCCAAAGATCACTCGTATTAAGCCCATCTATCAGCCATTGGCTGATTTGAACATGGCGCGCTCGGTCGTTACAGAGATCGCCGAGGGAGGCCGTCACTTGTGCACGTGTGCGTGTGCGATCGCACTCAACAAAGCCACGTATTCGAAGAAAAAAAAAAGTGCTCAAGGTCACGAGGCGTGCGTGACATTTTTTATTTGCCCCTCCCATCTCTCTCTGCTTAGCTTCCAGCGCTTTCGTCGGTACAAGAGGGAATATGATTGCAGCGTGTGACAAATCTTTGTAACTCCGCTCGTACTGGACGGATTCTAAAAACTTTCTCGGCGTTGAACTTGTGAGGCAATACGCTTTTTCAGTGAATTATAATCATGGTTACTCAAAACATTGTTTCAGGGCCCCTTTAATTTACAACGTTCCCACAGTGCAACCTATTAAAAATAATCGGACAATTCATTGGTGTAAGGCTGATGACCACTGTGCAGTTCACTGCACTGCTTGGCTGAAAGCGATAAAACCAAAAACAAAAATTCAATGCATCGATACAGTGTGCACTACAAAGTAGTAAATACTGTTTTTCATACGAAGACGTTCGCCTCTAGTAAGCAAGTGGCCAAACGGGAGCATATAATTCACACGTCCAGACAATGTAGCTATCTGGAATCGATTTGAGCGCAAATGGTCAACACAAAATAACAGAGGACGACTGTGCTTGTACTATCCCGAATGAACAATGCGCTCAAGCATTTTGTTAAATGTAGCTGTCTTCTGGAGCTATAGAGTAGCCATAACGAAGCTTTGCAATTACTGCATCGAGAAAATAAATAGAAAAAGCCTGTTTTCAAGTAGTCAGGTACTCATTACCTTATGTGAAATTTGACTCCTGAGACAAGAAATCACGAACACTTCCAGCATTTTTAATGTGTCCCATATCGTGGACGCGAACAGGTTTATGTTCGGAGGGTTAAAGAAGTTACCAGCACGTACGCTTTGCTTATACCTCAAGGAGTAAAAATTAAAATGTCGGCAGATTTTTCTCGCCTTCAACCTTCAACTTACCAGCTTCTGGCGTTTCAGCAATGCTTGCTAGACTGTACGTAGTCTCACCAATGAACGCCAGGAAGTTGGCCACCTTGAAGAAAAAGAAACAGGGAAGGTTGATCTGCGCCCGACTTTTGGTCTACAAACGCTAGCAGAAAACAGTGATAATGCTAGAAATATGGTTCCGGCGTGGCCTCCGCTATGGGCTGCGGCAGTGCGGAGGCCACGGTACAGAAACACCTCATGTGTGGCACACACCAACGTGACACAGCTAGAAGGTCCCGATAACTATAAGGAGTTCCTTCATCGCCTAAGCAGGCAGTGCTACAGTAAAGCGACACGTGACATTTGTCAACAGGCAACTATACTGTATTGGCGTTTGGATCATTTGCAGAAAGATTTCTGATCGAAAGCGACAGGGAAGAACCAAGAGTTCAACTGTCACTTCTCTACTCTGCCCCTCCCCTCCCCCCCTCTTCCAGTGCTGGCGAGATAACATTGTCAGTAGATCACTGTATGAATGGCATTCAGTATAGGCAGGCGCCTTACAGCCTTACGTGGTTCACCCACAATCAAATATCACTATATACACTGTTAACTATCTCAGGGGATAAGATGCGTGGTTAGGAAACAGGTCATTCCAGAAGATTCGCCGCGAAAATTAGTTTCTCATGCAGGTCACTGCACTCGTACTACGCCAATCCCAGCTTACCCCGTAGACGAAGACTATAAAGCCGACGCTTGGCATCTGACAACACGATCCGAAGAACATGGCGCCTGCTTGCAGGAGCTTCACGAAGTGTTCTCCTAACACGCTAATGATGATGATGATGATGATGCTCCTTGGATAATTGGCACCTACCCACTATGGGGGATTTGGCTGCACGTTAAAGAACCCCAGGCGGTCGAAATTTCCGGAGCCCTCCACTATGGCGTCTCTCATAATAAAATGGTGGTTTTGGGACGTTAAATCCCACATATCAATCAATCAATCAATCACTCTGGGTGATCGGCTATGAGTCGGGCGGATCATACATACTGAATTTATGATTAATATATTAGTAAGAGCTAAAATAATTCTGAGATGATTTTTAATGTAACGTCAATTATGAATTATTGTGATTTTAAGTCGCATAATTCTGTGTAATATCCCAGAGACTGAAGATATTTTGACTAGGAAGGCTGAATAAAAATTGTTAGTAGTTGATACACCTAACTAATCTATTCGATTCGCATATAAACTGTTCGACAGCTTTGAAAATATTTCTGTCCGAGTGCCCCAGCGCAAAAGCCCGAAATGATAGCAGAACGGCCGACGTAACCGGTAGACCACATTGCCGCAATATAATTTCGATACGTTTTCTGTGTAAGGAAAAAAAGTTGGTAGCTCAATAAGAAGTGTTCGACAGTTTCGAGTTCGCTGCATTAGGAGCAATAAGGGGAGACTGCCAAACACGCTCTGTGCATGTAAAAATTTAGATTTGGAATTCTACAACGCCTCCTGGTTATTGCAACTTCAGCTCGTCTCACTGCATACCATTTCCTGCTCCTAGGGAACTGTAGGTACAGAAAGTCCGGTGATGAATCGAGACTTTGAGTAAACGCAGATAAGGCATACTTTCTGAACCTTGCCGAAGCAACAAACGCCGTAACAGGAAGGAGAGAGAGAACTGGACCCTCCAGAGAAGCTTTCGCCAGAGAGTCCGCAACTTCATTCAGTACAATCCCTTTGTGTCCCAGCACCCAAATTAATCGCAGGTCTCGCAAATGATGAGGAACAAGTAATCGCAATAATATTAGAATATTCGAATCTGTTGAAGCAGTTAGTGCCGAACACAACGACAATGAATCTGTAATTATAGCCACAGAAGTAATGGTTAAAGGAATTTTACGTGGGGCTAATATAACAGCTAAGAACTCGGCCAAAAATATTTGGGTGTAATCAGGAAGCCTAACTGAAAACGACCAGTCTAGTTGCGTAAAAAAAAAAAAAAATCCCACCCCGGCCTTTTTCGTCACACTGCGAAGCATCAGTTGCTATCACAACCGTAGAATCAATTTGATTTAAGTGCTGTTGAAAAATGCCATTCAGAAGATTACTAGGTAGTAATTTCGCATTGTTAGGAAATATATCGTCATACGATATGGATAATTCACTGAACCTGCCACTCATGGGCACTATATCATTAAGTCTTATCTGCAATGGGTCCAACACTTTCTGGGTAACGATTACCTGAGGGGTATGAAAACGAGGCCATGTTATATTAGAAACAGAGCTGGATCACAGATAAATATATATTCTTCTCGTCTTATCGGCGAGTCATAGACTCTTAAGAATCTTTGAATCGTTCATAATTTGAATCTAACAGGTAAAGAAGGGATTCGTGATTCCTTATACAGAACAGCGTTTGCTACAAATTTGGGTAACCCCATGCACCATCGAAGTGCTTGGCACTCAGAACTAAGGGACGTATCTTCCATGCTGGTACGCCAGAGAATAAGGCACACCCAAACTCCAGTATAGGGCCTATGTGCACTCGGTAAATCATTATTAAGGCATCTGTCCGCATGCCCCATCGACTGTTACTAATCCTTCTAAGTGGGCCTAACGCACGTGACGCTTTGGTCGCTGTATGTTCAATATGCATCCTTCGGTGGAGCTTTCCGTCATAGATGATTCCGAGGTACTTGAGTGTTTGCACTTGGGGAATATTTGCTTGGTGGAATGAGAGTGATATACTTATATTGTCTTGCGGGGAGAACGCTAGAACTGCACATTTCTGTACATTAAGAGTTAAACAAATGCTGTCTAGCCAAGCTTCCAAGGTAGATAAGTATCATTGTAAAAGGGTATAAAGTGATTGTATGTCATCCGCAGACGCAAAGAATGCTGTCACTCGCGTAAACATGCGTGTTCACTCTTTGATGGTGAGGAATGGAGCTAAGCCAGATAATAAATAGTAGCGGGGACAAAACCGCTCCTTGAAAAACACCTCGTGCTTGTCTGAATTTCTCTGTTGATATCCCACCCTGTACACACTAAAACTCCCTGTCCAGCAAGAACGCAGTCGTCCACGCAATAAAAAAGTCAGGCAAGCCAATCTCTTACACTTTGATCTTAGCCAAAAGGCCGAGAAGCGATGGGCAAGCCAATCTCTCTCATTCGTATTAGTAAAATGGGGTATTCGACACTATCGTAGGCTTTACACTAAACAACTTACCGCTCACGTCTTCTTTTTCCCGAAGTAGCCAGAATGGAAGGCGCGGAATGTGGTGTGATGATCTAGATGATTATCGCAAGTGATACATGAAAATTGATATACGGCAGAAATGATTTTAACGTGATTACATACACTAACGGGACTGGTATTCACGGGGTAAGGTATGTGTCATTTGTTGTTCTAAAGTTCTTTCTTCGAAATTTTAACGGACATGCTCACGTCTTATTTCTTTAATTGCGGTGTCCGGGTTCCTTGTTGAGGCACGTAGCCAGTAACACCGTAAGTGTGACCAAAATGCACGTAGCAAATAACACCGTAAGTGCATTACGAGTTCATGACACAACAGCATCAGCGACACCTAACAACAACTGTAACAACGTGAACCTAAATTATAGAAGAGGGCGTAGAGACTAAAGAAGGCAGCTTTGTAGGAGCAGGGAAAAACTTTAACGAAACGAAATGAGAGTTCAAATATGAGAGCCAGCACACGACTACTTTTCCCTTGCCGCCACCTTTTCAACAGCACCGAAAGCTCTGACTCCACGTTACGTTGAGAAGCCGCTAGGTGCCGGCACTTATCAGCTCAAAGTAGCTCAATTCATTTTCAGGACTACAAATAATATTCTTCCATCAATCCATCCGCAAGCAGTCCTGGGACGCGTTTGGGCGTACCGGTATACTGCACAGCACTCGAATAATGTTATCCTACCGTGACTAGGTAAATAATGCGACTATAGTGCATGTTAAGGCGATGATAAGGAAATTCCTCGCACTGGCCAAAACAGCGTAATTAAAAAAAAAACCATGGCGTTACCAACTCCTTTCGTAAGCTACCCCCCCCCCCCCCCCAATAGGTAAAAGCCTGCATCCACCCCTGCTGTCTTGTTATAGAAGAGGGAGGAAACATGATCGAATAACAAAGCGTGTAAAAGAGCAGTTAAAATTTTTGCATTTTTATCTGTATATAAACAAGCGCACATACAAACGCACGCACGCATGAAAATACACAAAGTACAGTTGAATGTTTCTCTCCTCCCACCCCCCTCCCTCGATGAAAACTTGGATTAAGTTACATCTATCTATCTATCTATCTATCTATCTATCTATCTATCTATCTATCTATCTATCTATCTATCTATCTATCTATCTATCTATCTATCTATCTATCTATCTATCTATCTATCTATCTATCTATCTATCTATCTATCTATCTATCTATCTATCTATCTATCTATCTATCCGCCGAAATAATTGCATATTTGTGTACGTATCCACTCATGCACATGCATTCAGACAAGGCCCGTAGCCAGGAATTTATTGCGGAACGAAAAGGTGGGAGGAGATGGGGTTAACTTTTCACAAAAGTCTCCTACTACTTTACTCTTCATGACCCTGTAGTCAGGCCTCCCCGACCCCCGCTGTGGTGGTCTAGTGGCCGAGGTACTCGACTGCTGACCCGTAGGTCACGGGATCGAATCCCGGCTGCGGCGGCTGCATTTTCGATGGAAGCGAAAATGCTGTAGGCCCATGTGCTTAGTTTTAGGTGCACGTTAAAGGACTCCAGGAGGTCAAAATTTCCGGAGCCCTCCACAGCGGCGTCTCTTGTGATCATATGGTAGTTCTGGGACGTTAAGTCTCACATATCAATGACATTTAGGTTGTCATACATATATATGCCTCGTTTCGATAATAAAGCCAGTTCGTGCTTCGTCTGTTGTCTAGCAAAATAAGAAGTAGGATATCATGGAGTACCAATTATCTCGAACCCACACCTTGTTAAAATACCTTGTGCTAGTCGTCTCAGCATTTTAGTCTGTAAACTATAAGTTATATTAGATGGAGTGATGAATGACGATACTAAGGTAGGGAGATGAGAACATAGTCTTGTTTTAGGCTCCCCCGTCACCCTTCCCCAGTGCAGAGTAGCATGCCAGAGAAAACTGTAGATAAAGCCTACCTCTCTATACCTCCTTTAAATAAATCATCGCTCTCTATGTATATCAGAAACTGACCCAAGCTTCTGTTCTGCTGCACTTTGGGGACACTATAAATGAGAACAGTGTAGCGTGCACGGAAAGAAACCTGTGTTTGGATGCAGTACCGTCTGTAGGATATGCAAAAGCCACCCCGATACCACCGTCGTTGTATAAAGGTTAGGCCGCGCTAACTGAATCTTCTCACCTCATTTCTCGCATGTTCTGAGACCTTTACGAACCCTTATTTTCTGCCTAAATATTTTATGCTGGCGCTTTCGCCACGCCACATAACCCGAACACAGTAGAAAACTTATTTGTCGTTTTGGAACTCAGTGGCAGTCTGCGAACGTGTACGGCTTTAGCTGCCAAGCACGGAGGGGTAACGACATCGCTACGTCGTGCGGGTTCTCAGCGGATGCAGACACAACTTGAAAGGCTACGGGACGGAAGCGAACAGCTTAAGTGGTTTTTTTTCCCCCGGAACCGGAACTTTATCGCGGCCACCTAATCAATTGTAGTGACGGCTTCAATTTACGCTCTGAGGGATGTGGAAAGGAAGCGGACGCAGATGAAGGCCGAGCGAATGCGAACGTGCGTGACGGCTGCCGTGATAACACTGCACGAACAAACGGGCATCGTCTCGTTCAAGCATTGACACCCAGTCGACAAAAAACGCGCCCGTCATGGCGGTCTAGTGACTTGATTGATTGATATGTGGGTTTAACGTCCCCAAACCACCATATGATTATGAGAGACGCCGTAGTGGAGGGCTCCGGAAATTTCGACCACCTGGGGTTCTTTAACGTGCGCCCAAATCTGAGCACACGGGCCTACAACATTTCCGCCTGGCGGTCTAGTGGCTGTGGGGCTCGACGGCTGACCCGAAAAGTCCCGGTATGGAATCCCACCCGCGGCGGCCGCATTTCAATGGAGGCAAAATGTTTGCGGCCCGTGTACTTGGTTTTAAGTGCGGGTTAAAGAGCACCAGGCTGTGAAGTTTTTCCGCAGCTCTCCACTACGGTGTTCCTCATAATGATATCGTAGTTGCAACGTTCAGCTCCAGACGTTATTATTATTATTATTATTATTATTATTATTATTATTATTATTATTATTATTATTATTATTATTATTATTATTATTACTTCGAGCGCCTGTACGAATACCTCATCGTTGTTACTGGGCGCGTAAAATGAGTGATTGAGTGCTTGATTCTTTTATCATATCGTGGTTTCGTATCTCGTAAAACCAAAACGACTACATTATTCACAAAATCGCATCGCTTTCGGGGATGTGTAGCGGCGCTCGTGCGCGGCTGGGCCACGGTCCCTGGAAGATAAGAGTGCCGCGCTCTAGTCAGGCACACGCGCTGCGCGATCCAGTGCGTACGGCGAGCGGGACCGTGTCTTCCGGCGCCTGTCGCGGCTATCAGGGAGGCCAGGGTCATCAGGAAAACAACCGTTGCGGTGGTCAATTTCTCGCGAACGTCGTATGTATATAAGCGGCTATAGGCGCACTACATGCACCGACCGTAGTCGGCAATCTCATCATGCTGTAGCTGCCGGTATTCATCCAAGCCCGAATATTTTTGCCGCACTGCCGCCCCTAGCCTGAGCACCGTCACGCATGAGCTGACCGACCGTGGTTGCAGACCGCCTTTGAATGAGTGGCTTCGCTTACTGACCACGTTTTGCACATCACTCTCCCCCACTGGAGTTGCCAGAAAGATGGGGGAGGAGGATGATAATTATAATAATATTTGGGGTTTCATTTCCCACAACGTACGCATGACTGAGAGACGCCGTAATGGAGGGCTCCGCAAATTTTGACCATCTGCTGTTCCTTAACGGGCACCGAAATCGCACAGTACAAGCACCTGTGCCATTCCGCCGCCATCGAAACGCGACCGCCACGCCGGGGATTGAACCCGCGACCTTCGAGTCAGCAGCCGGATACCGTGCCACCGTGCCACTGAGGCGGACAGGTGAGGAGAAGTGACCGAGGGTTTCAATCAATCAATCAATCAATCAATCAATCAATCAATCAATCAATCAATCAATCAATCAATCAATCAATCAGTGTTAATTCAATGAACTTAATACAAAAGAGGTTACAACCCTACTGAAACGTTCCGTATGCGATGTCCAATAATTCCGTATGTTTCCGTAAGAATCTTACGGAAATATATGGAAAATATATAGGAAACATATGTATTTTTTACGGAAACATATGGAATTATTGGACTTGCATACGGAACGTTTCAGTAGGGAAAGTATTTGGACCATTAGCCTGTGTGGCTAAAGGGCCATCCAGCGGCTTGAGGAGGCCCTGGCAAAGCAGACGAGAAAGGGAACCGACGCCCCGGACAACGGGAGCGGAGGAGCCCGAGTATCCAACGCCTAGCCGGAGCACAACGTCCTCAAGATCTAGGGCCTGGAACTAGAGGACTCTATTAGCCACAGTCTTCAGATAGGGAATACCCGCGCCCTGCGTGGCCGGTGACTTCCCGCACGCCGGATGCGTGAATAAATGTTGTTTCTCTCTCTCTAATACTTGAATATTTTTTACATGTCAAGACCAGAGGAGCACATGATATGATTATGAATCTTCATACAAGTTCAATGATTGAGTAGCTTTAAATGTATATTATATATTGTCACGACGTCAAAACAGAGGTCTTGCCGTAGAGACTGAGACACCAGAAGCAGGTCGATCTTTTTTAATTAGAACGCGCAAGCGAGTTCTTCTTCTTCGTCCATTTCGTAGTCCTTCGTGGCACATGCACAACTGTCATCGTCTTTCTTGGGCAAACAAGTAACATTTGCCTCCCTCCGAAAGAAGCATCGTCCCGATGCGCAACTTAGGTGCTCTACCAGGCGTATGAAGTGGTCGTACGAAAACGATAACCGGGAGCTAATTAACTCGATAAATATGGTTTCATACGCGCGATGTGCACGACTTCGGGCAAACGCTTTTGGCACTTAGAACTACAATTAGTGTCGGGAACAACTTCGTAGTTCACGTCGTTCAAGCGTCGCGTGACGCTGTATGGACCAAAGTACCGCCTTAGCAGTTTCTCAGACAGTCCACGTCGACATATCGGAATCCAGACCCACACTTTGTCGCCAGGTGTGTAGCTAACAAACTTGTGTCGGTTGTCGTAGCATTGTGCATCTTGATGCTGCTGATGACAGATGCGCACGCGCGCGAGCTGTCTGGCTTCTTCGGCACGCTGAGTGAATTCTTCGGCGTCTACATGGATGTCGTCACACTCATGCGGCAACATGGCGTCCAATGTTGTCGTGACTTCGCGACCATAGATCAGACTGAACGGTGTCATTTCAGTGGTTTCTTGTCGAGCGGTGTTATAAGCAAAGGTCACGTACGGCAATATATGATCCCACTTTTTATGTTCTGTGTCAACGTACATACTGATCATGTCTGTGAGGGTCCTATTGAGGCGCTCCGTCAGTCCGTTTGTCTGCGGATGGTATGCAGTTGTTCTCCGGTGAGCTGTACCGCTGAGTCTGAGAACCGACTCCAAAAGCTCTGCGGTGAAGGCAGGTCCTCTGTCTGTGATCACTGTTGTCGGAGCGCCATGCCGAAGGACGATGTTTTCGATGAAAAACTGAGCGGCTTCTGCTGCTGTGCCACGCTGCATAGCTTTAGTCTCCGCATAACGGGACAGGTAATCAGTGACCACAATAATCCATCTGTTCCCTGTTGTGGAAGTTGGAAAGGGACCCAGGAAATCCATTCCAATCTGGGTGAACGGCTTTTCTGGTGCTTTGACTGGATGTAAAAGACCGGCTGGCTTGCTGGGAGGCGCTTTGCGTCTTTGGCAGTCGGTGCACGTTCGCACGTGATGGTTAACAGCAGCAGGTAACTTTGGCCAGTAGTACTTGCATCGTAGTCGGCACAATGTTCGGGTGTAGCCTAGATGACCAGAAGTTGCTTCAACATGGCACGCTTCCATAATTTCTTTTCGAAGAGAGGCAGGCACGACGAGCAAGTGCGGGTTACCAGTTGGCGAGAAGTTTTTCTTATAGAGAACATCGTTTCGCAAGCAAAAAGATGGCAGTCCTCTAGCAAATAACCGCGGCACGTCTTTACGTCGTCCTTCTAAATATTCAATGAGTGGTAACAGCTCAGGGTCACTGCGCTGCTCTCGTACAATAGTGGCTGTGTTGACAACTCCCAAGAATGCCGCGTCGATGTTTTCGTCATCAGCAGCGACAGTTTCCACTGGCGACCGTGAGAGACAGTCGGCGTCGGTGTGCCTCTTCCCAGATTTGTAGACGATGGTCATGTCAAACTCTTGAAGTATTAGGCTCCAGCGCGCCAAACGACCAGATGGATCTTTAAGGTTGGTGAGCCAGCACAAAGAGTGATGGTCGCTAACAACCTTGAAGGAGCGGCCGTACAAATACGGACGAAATTTGATGACTGCCCACACCACGGCGAGACACTCCTTCTCTGTGGTCGAGTAGTTCTCCTCCGTGCGAGAGAGAGTTCTGCTGGCGTAGGCTATTACTCTTTCACAGCCATCTTGCCACTGCACCAGAACGGCACCTAGACCTACATTGCTGGCGTCAGTGTGAAGTACTGTAGGGGCGTCCTGGTCGAAGTGCGCAAGAACTGGAGGTGTTTGGAAGCGTTGTCGCAGTTCATTGAATGCCATTTGCTCCTGTTCACCCCAAAAGAAGGGGACGTCCTCACGTGTGAGTCGTGTAAATGGCGCCGCAATAGACGAAAAGTCCTCGATAAATCGCCGGTAATAGGCGCACAACCCTAAGAAGTGTCTCACAGCCTTTTTGTCACGGGGTGCAGGAAATTGCGCTACGGCATCTATTTTGGCCGGGCCAGGTCGAACACCCTCGTGACTGACGACGTGGCCTAGGAAGCTGAGTTCGTTGAAACCAAAATGACATTTTTCTGGTTTTAAAGTCAGGCCGGCCGAGCGTATGGCTTGGAGTACGGTGGATAGACGGCTGAGATGTTCCTCGAATGATGATGAGAATACAACAACATCGTCCAGATAGACCAAGCATGTTTGCCACTTCAGGCCCGATAGTACGGTGTCCATGAGACGCTGAAAAGTGGCTGGCGCCGAGCACAACCCAAAAGGAAGCACCTTAAATTCGTAAAGGCCATCAGGCGTCACAAAGGCCGTTTTTTCACGATCTCTCTCGTCGACTTCTATCTGCCAGTAGCCGCTTCGGAGGTTCATTGAAGAGAAATAGCGCGCATGACGCAGCCGATCGAGTGAATCGTCTATGCGAGGCAGTGGATAGACGTCTTTCTTCGTGACTTGGTTCAACTTGCGATAATCAATACAGAAACGCAAGCTGCCGGCTTTTTTTCTTGAACAAAACCACGGGGGACGCCCAAGGACTTTTCGAAGGTTGTATGACGTCATCCACGAGCATCTTCTGTACTTGCTTCTGAATCTCCTCGCGTTCTTTCGGAGCCACACGGTAGGGGTTCTGCCAAATCGGTCGCGTGTTGTCTTCGGTGATGATGCGGTGCTTGGTCAATGGTGTCCGCTGGACCTTTGACGTACGCGAAAAGCAGTCTTCAAATTGGTGTATAAGTCCAAGCAGACGCTTCCTATCAGAGGACGGTAGCGTGGAGCAGATATCCACCGACAAAGTTGTCGAGGCAGGGACTGTCGCGTCATCTGGTTGCAAAGCACAGCAATCCCCGGCTTGGTCTATATCGTCGAAGTAGGCAATTGCGGTACCCTTCAGGATTTGACGGCGCTCGCTGCTGAAGTTTGTAAGGAGCACTTCTGCCTGTCCACCAGTAAGCGTTAGGATGCCTCTCGCGATGGAAATGCCTTGAGTGAGCAAAAGAGCGACTATGTGCTCCACTATCACATCCTTATAGGAAGGCCACCCACTGGACACAGACACAAGGCAGCAGGATCTCGGTGGGAGCGTCACATCGTCGGCTATTCGCAAACTGCCGCGTAGTTCGTCGCTGCTGTCGTCGACGTACGGATGTGTGCAAAACGTCACCATACGTTGAGGGATGTTGATAATAGCGCCATGATCTCGAAGAAAATCCATGCCCAAAATTAGCTCTTTACAGCAGTCTGGCAACAGGACGAAAGTGGCCACGAAGCTAGAATCCCCAATGCGAAGTCGAGCGGTGCATTTACCCGTGGAAATCATCAGCTGACCACCAGCACTCCTTATGTGTGGCCCTGTCCACGGTGTCTTGACCTTTCTAAGGCGGTCGGCGAGTTCTTGTCGCATGATTGAGAAGTCGGCGCCAGTGTCGACCAGTGCTGTAACGTAATGTCCGTCAATGAAAACGCCAAGATCAGCACGTACAACTTCACCGGCATTAGTATTCGTCGTCGTATTCGTCGTGGTTGTCGTCATACCTTCTTGCGATGATAGGGGGAACTTTTCGGTGTCTCGACGATTGGCAACCTTGCCCCCGGAGGCCGCAGCGGTTAGTTTCCCCGGCGCGGGCTAGGCGAACGGCCTCTGGTGACGTCCGCGTAGCTCTGAGGGAAGTCACGGTGACGCGCAGGAGATGGAGATCGCCAGCGACGCGGTGTAGTTGCTTGGCCAGTCGACAGTTGATCGGCATCGTGGGCACGACGGTCTTCAGAGCGGAAAGAAGCGGGACGAGAAAAGTTCCCGAAGCCGGAATCGCTATGACGGCAATAGCGAGCAATGTGACCTGGTTCTCCGCAGCGGAAGCAAATAGGTCGACGGTCGGCCATGCGCCACAAGTCAGTTCGGCGAACTGGTGGTCGTCTCATGGAATCCCGTTGCCACCAAGGTACGGCCGCGGGTCGTTGCTGGAAGGATGTCGCCACAAATGACGGTGGAGGACGACGGACCACATCAGCGTAGCTCGCTGGATGTGGCTCAGGACTTGGCGCCGGTGGTGTAACGGCTTGCCTCAGCTCCTGGCGGACGATTTCGGCAACAGATGCGACGGGCGGTTGGGTAGGAGGGACGCAGAGGGCCCGAAGTTCCTCACGCAGTATTTCCCTAATCATTTGTCGCAGGGAACTTTCACACATGGCAGTGTTCTGAGCTGCAGCACTTCCTGCCGTTTGGTTCGGCAGGCGGTCAAAGTGTCGGTATCGTTGTCGCAGTGCGCGCTCGATGACAGTCGCTTCTCTTATGAATTCATCTACTGTTGTAGGCGGATTTCGTACGAGGCCCGCAAACACTGGTTCTTTAACACCCTGCATTAGGTGACGCACCTTCTTCGCCTCGGGCATGTCAGGGTCAGTTCGTCGAAACAGACGGATCATGCCCTCTGCGTACATGGCGGCTGTTTCGTTGGGTTTTTGTGCGCGAGCCTCAATCAGTTGCTGTGCGCGATCCCGTCGGTCCGTGTTCAAAAATGTGGCGAGGAGCTTTCGGCGGAAATCTTCCCAAGATTGGAAAGTAGCCTCGTGGTTCTCGTACCACGTGCGAGCGCTATCTTCCAGGGCGAAATATGCACGGCCAAGTTTTAGCTGTTCGTTCCAGTGGTTAGATACAGCGACCCGTTCGAACTGTTCGAGCCAGTTCTCGACATCCTCGTACTCTTCCCCATGGAAAACTTCAGGAACGCGAGGATGTTCAAGAGTCACCTGGGAGGGAAGTGTGGTCTGCGATGGAAGGGTAGCCGTGGATGTGGTAGGAGCTGCCATGCTGGTTAGAGGCGGAACAGGTACGGACTCCGGACTTGGGCCTAGTAGGCGCCGACTGAATCGGTGCACCGGAGTCGTGACGAGGGGCTGGGTCTCTGGACTAGATGAACGGGTCCGAGCAAGACTGTCCTGCATCCGGTTGTACCCAGCACCTCCACCAGTGTCACGACGTCAAAACAGAGGTCTTGCCGTAGAGACTGAGACACCAGAAGCAGGTCGATCTTTTTAAATTAAAACGCGCAAGCGAGTTCTTCTTCTTCGTCCATTTCGTAGTCCTTCGTGGCACATGCACAACTGTCATCATCTTTCTTGGGCAAGCACGTGACAATATAATGAAACGCACGTGACAATAAATACGAAATTGCTGCTAAGTCCTTGAAACAAAAGTAATAAAGTAGAACTAATGGCACACATTGTGTCAAATTACGAAAGACGGGATCCCCGAGAAGAATGGGCAGAATTTTTGCGGGCAAGTTTAACTTCAATCGTTCAATTAACGTCAATTTAACTTCAAAGTTCACTATTGAAAAATTTTCAACTTCGCGCATGTGTATGCATTAAAAAACACACGCACAAGCCTACATAGAAGGTATACCTTCTATGTATGCCGGTGCGTAAGTTTTTTATGCGTAAATCTCTTACGGGGGGAGGGGTGCAACTATAGTTGCACCCCTGCCCCCGTAAGAGATTTACGCACTGGGGTGCAACTATAGTAGCACCCCGGGGGCAGGGGTGCAACTATAGTTGCACCCCTCCCCCCCGTAAGAGATGTAGCTGCGCTGGTGACTCTTGCTGACCATGGACTTCAGTGAAAGTCCGCTGCACCATTCTATACGACACGAGTGCAGTCCAGTGAAGTAAGTTGTTTCTTTTTAAGGCGAATTTATTGAATAGGAAGAGCGGTCAGATTTAGGGGGTTTTACGTACCTCGATTATGACGGGATCGTCATGCCGCAGTAAAAGGCTCCCGATAATTTCGTTTACATGGGGTTCTTTGTCGCGCTTTGACACCATACAGCAGGCGGACATCCATATTTTAGCCTCCATCAAAATACTACAGCCAGTGACAAAAGAAAAAGAGAAGTTCTTAGAAGTGAAGATTACATCATATTGTGCGTGTGAAACAGGAACTAAGTGTGGCTATCTGCCAATCCTCTTCGATAGGAGCGGCGTCAGGACATTTTTACTGGGTTGAATGTGTGTGTGGGGGGGGGGGGGGGAAATTACGAGGTTGTTTCTACTGCTTTCTGTTAAAGAGGGCAAGAGGGGAAGGTGAAACTTTAAGAGGGTATCTTCAGCGTGCCGCCACCTGGCTCAGCCCCTGCCATTTGTCTATCTATCGCAATACATCAACTAATAGAAGCTGCATGGGGCTTGATTATTACAAAAGCAAAGCTACTACAACTGACTCTCCTGAGACGTAGTTTAGTGTAGATTATTTGCTATATACAACAAGCTAGCTGCGGTGTTCGAAACAGGGGATTTCTCGCCATCAACAGTTCTACATCTTCCTTGCATAAAGGGCGACAAACCGGGTACTTTACTGTACATTGCCGTATTATGCTGTTCCAGTTTCCTGTCCTTCATTTTTTCTTCTAGAAGACAGGGATGTCTTTGCCTCGGTACCTTTGAGACACATGCGCTTATTAAACCGAACCTGAGACGACTGCAACAATTAAGGAATCGCGCTTAGTTATACGCAACGCGTGCCCATTATGCAAGAAAAAGTAATCCGAAAGCGTTGATAAGCGAACCATCTCAGTGCTCGCTAACTTTTTGCACGTAGCCGCAATCTTCGGCCGTAATGACTGCAGGCGAGATGATTTCACTGCCCTCTTTTGTTTCCGTGGCATGCGTACGGAGATATGCAAATTTCCCCAACGTCCTCAACAAGACTGCATAAATGGTGCTGCGCTACGAGAGATAAATATATATCACGAAGTTTCTTTGTTAGAGCAGGGGCTTTTGCCGCTGCACCGAAAACGTCCTGCTAAAGAAACCACTCATACAGGAAAACGAATATGAACAATGGGATATCCGTCTTTCCGTTCGTTTTATGCGCGTCGTACAACGAGTGGTTGCATATGCAATGAACCGAGACGTTTTCCCTGCTTTAACGAATGCGCATGACTTACCCGTATTCAATGTAAAAGCTCGTCTCGATGCATTTCGTTTGCTCCCGCTTCGTGTGCCGGCGTGTCTGGACGAAACGATTCCTTGCATGCTCGACAGCGCGATCGCGTCTCTTGCCGTATATAAAGTTGCGTGCATTGGCAGATGCGTCGGCGGTCAAACGTCCGACGTATACGTGGTGTGCAGCCGTAACTTGAAACAGAAGTTTAAGTGTTTGTACACGAGTACCAGGCCTGCACCTGCCGAACGTTCAGAGAGGCCTTAGATACTGGCAAGTTTCGGAAGCATCGCGCGCTTGCTTTCAGGCACGGTTACAAAAAATACTTA
This sequence comes from Rhipicephalus microplus, assembly GCF_013339725.1. Taxonomy (NCBI): domain Eukaryota; kingdom Metazoa; phylum Arthropoda; class Arachnida; order Ixodida; family Ixodidae; genus Rhipicephalus; species Rhipicephalus microplus. The sequence continues at coordinate 170,361,825 of NC_051165.1, forward strand.
TAGCATTTCATCAGCACGTGCAGAAAAAACTAAACAAAAAAGTCGTTCAGGAAGGCTACTGAATTGGCTTTTCCTCGCAATGCATGACGTATACAATTTTAAGGCGAAAGCCTCGAATTCTTCACCAAGCGCGAAAATTGAGAGGTGGAGTTGGCGGCGTCAGCACGAGCGATGCAAAACGTCGTCACGTGATCATGTCTTCATATGACGTCATCAAAACGCCAAGATCGCCCAACTTGGTGCCTATACGGCGTGTTACCAGTATACTACGTAACATGACGTCACGTCCAATTACGACGTCCTCGGATGGCACCGTCGTTTGGTCGAAGGTGCGCCGATCCCGGTGGCGCTGTACAACGTCCGTGAGTTGCAGAAAGCTTGCAATGCCTGCGATCTCGAAGGCGTGGCAAAAGCACGTATATGCACGTGATGCTTCCTTGGGTGGTGGGTGGAGGAGCCGGGGCTTAAAACTTACATTAGTGGCTATATAGAAGTATGAATTTTGTGTAATGATTACCTTTTTGATACTGCTTTACAGCTCTAGGCCGGTGTTTTGCCTTTTTATTCAATTCTCTTTGCTTAGTGTTTATTATACTTATTTATCTGTACCCCCCTCACTCAATGCTTCTTCGGAAGCCCAGTGATGTTTTCTAAATAAATAAATAAATACAATTGTCTGGAGTAAAAAATGAGATCACTGTCACCATCAAGTCGTTTTAAGGTGAATGCGTAAGAAAACGTTTGTTTCGAGCATTGACACTCTCACACAAATTATATTTCTGGGAGGAGGAAACATCATCCTATATGAGCAGGAGAAGATGGTCGTTCCAAGTGATCGAACTTCTTAGTCCATGATAACGTGATGACTCTCAGCTCGTCGCGAATTCAGTGGTCGATGCTTGGTCGAAGATGGTTAAGTATTCATCATCATCATCATCATCATCATCATCATCATCATCATCATCATCATCATCATCAGCAGCAGCAGCAGCAGCAGCAGCAGCAGCAGCAGCAGCAGCAGCAGCAGCAGCAGCAGCAGCAGCCTGACTACGCCCACTGCAGCGAAAATGCCTGTTCCACGCTCAGCCAATAAACTCGGTCCTGAGCTTTCTGCTGCCATATCATACTTGCAAACTTCTTGACCTCATCTGCGCACCTAATTTGCTGTTTCCCCTTCACACAATTGCCTTCTCTTGGAATCTTTGGGTTATGGACTTAATTGAAATCAATAATAAATGGACACGGGCTGGGCACTGTTATGACCGCCATCGGTAGGCGCCATACTGTCGCTGAGAAGCGTAGCCGGGCAGCGTTCCCACGCCTGGAACCCCGGTTTTCTTGGAACCAGCGTCGAGAGATGACGGGGGAGCGGCGCTCTTTTAATCTTCAAACAAGTAGCCGGCTCGCCGAATGCCTATGCCCGCCAGGCATTGTCCCTGCTAGCCAGCGGATGAGACGTCACGTCGCCACGAAGCGGTAAGCCGTTCCAGAGGGGACAACAAAGACAGCGTCTTCCTTTGTAGAAACGGCGACCGCCGCCACAAAGTGCCCTGCTAATTGAGCAGACAGATTGGCGGACCATTTGATGTCTGCTGTCCGAAGCTTGGGACCCCTTGACCAGTGACACACACGACGAGCAAGAGCCCCTCTGGCGCCACCTTTAAGTGCAGTGATCTTGACTCGAAATTGGCTGTTCACGTGCGCCGTGCCTGCTCGTACCCCTCACCTGTTGTGTGTGTGTGTGATTGGTGTTCCACTGGAGAAGGAGGAGCCCGACAGGGCTTATAACGGCGCCGCAGAGTGCAGGACGTCGCTCTGGACCCAGTAAAGGTTCAACCACCACGTACGAGTTTTTGATGGCTCTGAACCAACTAAAGGTTTAACCACCACGCTCGTGGTTTGTGAACTCTTAACCTCATGCTGTAAATATTTGTAAATAGTGCCATAAACCTTGTTTGTTTTTCGTATCCCCATCTTGTAAGCGGTCGTTTCCTCAACCCGAAGCTACACCACGCTACCACAGCACCCCGGGATCACAACAACTGGTTGGCAGCGGTGAGATACGACACGGAACCCCTGGATCGCGACAACTGGGTGGCAGCGGTGGGATACGACACAGAACCCCGAGTCACGACAACGGTTGGCATCGGTGGGATTCGAATCAGCACCCCGAGCCACAACAACTGGTGGCAGCGGTGGGATTCGAAGCTACAAGTGACAACAACAGTCGGCCCAGGAGAAGCAGCTGGCTCGAGACATGGATCACGTATGGGTGAGTGCTTGGCTTTTCCTTTGAGTGAACCAGGTTCTAAAAGAGGGTAAATTTTAGAACTGGTAGTTAACTTTGCCGAAAGACTCAGTTTCGCCGTTTCGGGAAGTTATTTTTGGAAGTAGCGAGCACTCAGTACGATCATGGACTTACGGGAGCTGCAGAAGTCAGACTTGTTGCTGTTGTGTGAGGAATTGGGGATCGATACAAAGGGTTTGGCACGAAAACCCATAATCATTCAAGCGATTAATGATTTGGGGGCTGATGATGAGGAACTAAGTGAAGAATGGGACCTCATCATCGAAAGAAAACTAAGAGCAGCTCAGATGGAAGGAAAGAGTGAACACGAAAGAAAAGGCCTCAAGAGAAAGTTTTTCGAACAAGACTATGAGTTGCGTATGAAAATGGGACCCCAGCGAGGAGTACTTCTCGAAAAGGAGGCAGAGTTCGAGATGTCTAGGTACATGCAGCCATATGAGGTATCATGGGATATGGGCCTGTATCTCAGACTCTTTGAACGAAAGTGTAGTCAACTTAAGTGTGAGCGAGACACCTGGTCTCAGAAGCTACGCACGGTTCTGCCCTGCGAGGCAGCGGATGTTGTTGCGCGACTCAGTGAGCAGCACGCGAACAACTACGAAGTTGTTAAAGCAGAGCTAATCAGAAGATTTGGAACTTCTGTTAGCAAAAAGAAAGAAATAATCAGACCAGAGTCTGAAAGGGAGGCGCGTCACAAAGCGCTGGAAGTTGAGGCGCGTCATGAAGCGCTAGAAACAGAGATCGCACCAGAGAACGAGGCCGTGGCTGGTCTGGAGGTAGGGACGATGTCGAAAGACGCTCCTTGCGTGCATGAGGACGGTGCCAGCAGCCCTAATGGGCCCAGTAATGAGCTGAAAACCTTCTTCGTGCCTCAAGGGGACCTTTCGACATTGTCAAATTTAGGCATGGTTAGCGCAGTGGCTGATGAGAGCAAGAGCGCCACGCTTCAGCAGTGCAGCGATAATACCGAGCTGGTTTGCAAACATCGCAGAAAAAGGAAGAAGCGGAGGCGTTCGTCACTGCGCAGGCCTAGGTCGGGCCCCACTCAGTCGCAAGAAAGACGAGAGGGTAGGCCATTATTCCGTCTCAAGGAACGTCAATGGTGGCGTTCAGGGAAGCACAAGCGGCGAGCCAGGTGTAGAGGGAGGAAACGAGGTACGCCACCCCAACGCAGCGTGCGGTTCAGTTCGACAACTTCGGGAAAGCGGCCTTTGCCGAAGGGTCAGAGTCGAAAGGGCAGAGTGGATAAATACCGCGTAGGGGAGAACACAAAAGAAAAATGGCACAGGCTTCCCCCCTGCTTCTGGCACCCCTTTCACATTACCGAAGAAAGCCGGCCGAAGTGCAGAATGAGGCGTGACGGCAGGACACAGCCAAGCGGTTGCACGTTTTGTAGCATCTGGCGTGCTCGAAAACCGCCGGGACCACGACCCCATCGTGTGCGATTAAAAGATTCTAGTTAAGAAAGGGGGAACGGTCAGTTCGAGTAACTTTTGCACAGCCGTGTTAAAAAAATTGTTACTCAGTGGAACCTTAAGATGCGTATTCAAGTCTTTTAAATTTGGTAAGTTTGATGCGGAGTAAATTTTTCAAAAGGAAAACCGCCGAACTAAAGGCTGAAAATTGAAGTCCATTAATCATTTGTACGAATATACCGAGAAGGTAAAAACAAAAAAAAATTGTTCTGTTTTTTTTTTAGTGTTTCAAAGGTTTAGTTTAATATCGTATGCCTTTACTGTCATGTGGATGTGGCGTGAATTGGCATTTAAGGAAGAAGATATTAACATAGACCAGATGATTTCGTAAAATGGTTAAGTTTGGCGCAACACAGTGCAGTTGTCGTTGCGCGTTATGAGAATTGAGAGCCATTGGTGCACAGTTTTAGCGAAACCCTATGCAATTATTGTGAGGTGCATTTGATGAGTATTGCACTTAGCATTATTTTTGTGTTGTACACGGTGTGTTGCAACGTAATGTAAGGATGAACGTTTAGACCATGTGTGAAGGCCTAAGCGTTTGGTTAGTAGTGCCATGAATTTTGCAGCGCCGTAAGAATGAGAATAATTGAAAGCGCTCAAAAGAACTCAGTGTTTTGTTTTTTGATCAAAGGTGTTAGCAAAGGCAGGTAACTAACCGAACTAACCTGCTAGAAGGCAGTGTTTGTTACTTTTTGTTGTTGTCTTCTTTGAAGAATGATTGATCTAGTGATCATGAGCAGATCCTCAAGCTTTCCCTAACCGTTGAGGTAGACCACTTGGTCACAGCTTAGGTTAAGGTTGCGGGAGGCTGGTGAGTTTAATGTCTCAGTGGTAGACAAAATTGGGCGGCCGTAAACAAAGACGGACGTTCGGACAATATTAGCGCTCACTGAATCCGAGTTCCTGACTGATGCTCTCAGCGGGACAGAACCGATGAAAGTAGTCGGCGATTAAAAGGAGGAGGCAGCCTTCTTAAGTGAAGAGGCAATACCGATCGTCATCCGGTTTTGAAAGCTTCTGTTGACTACCGAGAATTAATGGTTCGGTGTTATGTGAGAGATCGAGGCCTAGGTGCCGTTCTATGTCAGGACGACAGTGGTAACAAGCAAAGCTGCACTTTACTTGAGCCAGAAATTGGGCTACAGGAGATAACGTACTGCGCTTCAAGAAAGGAGTGCGCTTGCCTTGTGTAGGGCATTCATCAGTGGCAGTGGTATCTCAAAGGGGCTAAATTTAAAGTAGAGACAAACCATTGTCCCCTTGGCTGCAAACCATGACCTCGAAGAACAGTCGCCTTGTGAGGCGGAGCTTGATTCTTAAAAAAAAAAAAAAAAATATCATTTTGACATTAGGTAAAAAAAGGGCAAATTGAATGGAAACGCTGACGCGCTCAGCCGCTCTTTCTAAACCATTCTGGAGTGCTCTTGGTGTAACAAAATTGATATTTTAGTTTTTTCGTGCATCTTATGTAAATTTGTAAGGTAGCACGTCTGGTTTCTCTGCTCAAGTGAGTCCTGAGAGTTCTGAGAGTGAGCTTTTGTTAAAGCTAGTAATTAAAATTGGTTTGTCATCCCTCTTTTGGCTTGGTTTGTTCGAAGGGGGCCGAGTGCTTGCTTGTGCATGTGGTCCAGTTTCGGAAACGGTGTCGAAGATTCGGCATTTACTCAGACCATGCCACAAGCGAAGGCCAGTTCTTGGGATTCGATTACGGACCCTTTCGTCGTCCCTGCGAGCAGCAGTGTTGACCGCTGCCCTCCGTGACTCATCTGGCGAGGGGGAAGCTGTTATGACCGCCATCGGTAGGCGCCATACTGTCGCTGAGAAGCGTAGCCGGGCAGCGTTCCCACGCCTGGAACCCCGGTTTTCTTGGAACCAGCGTCGAGAGATGACGGGGGAGCGGCGCTCTTTTAATCTTCAAACAAGTAGCCGGCTCGCCGAATGCCTATGCCCGCCAGGCATTGTCCCTGCTAGCCAGCGGATGAGACGTCACGTCGCCACGAAGCGGTAAGCCGTTCCAGAGGGGACAACAAAGACAGCGTCTTCCTTTGTAGAAACGGCGACCGCCGCCACAAAGTGCCCTGCTAATTGAGCAGACAGATTGGCGGACCATTTGATGTCTGCTGTCCGAAGCTTGGGACCCCTTGACCAGTGACACACACGACGAGCAAGAGCCCCTCTGGCGCCACCTTTAAGTGCAGTGATCTTGACTCGAAATTGGCTGTTCACGTGCGCCGTGCCTGCTCGTACCCCTCACCTGTTGTGTGTGTGTGTGATTGGTGTTCCACTGGAGAAGGAGGAGCCCGACAGGGCTTATAACGGCGCCGCAGAGTGCAGGACGTCGCTCTGGACCCAGTAAAGGTTCAACCACCACGTACGAGTTTTTGATGGCTCTGAACCAACTAAAGGTTTAACCACCACGCTCGTGGTTTGTGAACTCTTAACCTCATGCTGTAAATATTTGTAAATAGTGCCATAAACCTTGTTTGTTTTTCGTATCCCCATCTTGTAAGCGGTCGTTTCCTCAACCCGAAGCTACACCACGCTACCACAGCACCCCGGGATCACAACAACTGGTGATCAGCGGTGGGATACGACTCAGCACCCCGAGCCGCAACAGCACGTAGCGCGTGGGCAGGAAACTGGGTTCTGAAAGAAGTAATGATAGAAGATTATTGTATTCGGCAAAATACTTAATATAGTTTGACTTGCTCCAAGCCACGGCACGCAAGTTCATACCCTCGTTCCATCCAGGCATGTGGCACCATATACCTTTTTTTTTTTTTCGCATAACTCGCGTGGAACGCACCTTGTACGTCGACCATGCATGCGCCTGCCTGTTTCATGACAAATGGGCTCAATTCATACGCACGGATGTCCAGTAAGCGTAATGGACAGCCCTGCTTTGCGGAGCTACTCGTGACGCTTTATGTTCACCAGTTACCCGCTCTGAGGAGAAAAAAAAATATGGCAGCTTCGTTCACCGTGCCAATGAGCCCGAAGGGATAGCGTATATAGCGGGATGGCCTTCAGTGTTTCTTTCTCTGCGGCGTTCTCCACATATTTTTGCTTTTCTTTACTCTTTTTCTTCACTTCTCTCACTTTCTTCATCTCTGTTTTCTCCTTTCTAACTTTCCTGTCAGTTTCTTTTTGTATTTGTCTTAATGCATCCACGTTCTTCGCAGTCTTTGTCTTTTTATGCCGTTATTTCTTTGAATTGATTGATTGATTGATTGATTTATATGTGAGGTTTAACGTCCCGAAACCACCATATGATTCTGAGAGACGCCGTATAGTGGAGGGCTCGGGAAATTTCGACCAATTCTTTGAATTCTATTTATCTTCTCTTTCTTTCTACCGCTTTCTTTCTGTCTCTTGCTGTTTTTTTCTCTTTCTTTATCTCTTTCTGTTTTCTACATCTTTATCTCCTTTTCACACGTTTCCAGTGCTCCACTTAGCCGAGCAGAGTTATTGCGTATCGCTCGAACGTGCAGTACTGGGTAATGGGGCTTGTCCAGTTCCCGTGCCGCATACCCACCTGTTCAGTTTTTTTTTCAACACCTCACAAACTATGGTGAGCTACTCTTCGCTGTTAAAAAAAAGACAAAGTGTTACTCCATTCACTGAAATGCTAACTTATCCCTGACATGACCCTCTTTAAAGAGGCAGGTGAGCTATTATTTAGGTCCCACGTACGACTCTTCGCAACTCTAGCCACGGTGACTACGTAATCACGGCGTTTACGTAACCATAGCTACGAAAACACCGCGGGAGCACAACACCGACATCGAACTCATGTCCGCAGCAAGATCTCATTGGGTAAAACGAGTCATTCTCAGTTCTCGCGCCACATCGAAAAGTGACATCCCAATTACTTCATCCGCAAAATTACCCGTCGTTCTTTTGTTCTATCTCGCGCAGGCCAAATGCGGACGACTATACGTGGAGGCCGCGGATTCATTCAGTCGTTGTCGTTGGCCCACTCCATTTCCCGCGGGCCTTTTATTTGGCAGCAGCTCGTTTATCGATCACGGCAAATACCGTCAGTTAGAAGAGTGAAGGAATCCGTGCTACCCACTTTTCTTACGCTTGTTCTCAGTCAGACACCCCTCAGCAGGCTCCGGCAGAGAGAGTAGACGGCAAAGAGTCAATAGAAACGATGCGGCGGCAGTGACCGTAGCCATTCGAAGAATGAGATGTCATTAAGAAAAGTGTGTGTGTGTGTGTGTGTGTGTGTGTGTGTGTGTGTGTGTGTGTGTGTGTGTGCGTGTGTGTAATCGCGTGCAGGCGAAGACCGCACTCAAAAGAGACACACCATGAGAGTGAAAAAAGAAAGACGAAGCCCATATAGTGTATAGTCAGCAATTTCGAGTGAACGGAGAGAAATGAAATAAGGGTGCCCTGGTCGTCTAAAATCGTCTGTGCTGTTTCCTTTGCTCAGTTTGATTCTGTGACTAAAGCTCGTTGGTTTGAAACTCGAGCTGGTTTCTTTGCCTATTAAACGACAGCTCGTTTTCTCCGTCGCTTTCAACTCGGCATACCGTATACGTGGATAGCAGTAATATTTCCAAGCCATTCACAAGGGCTCGCGCCTTCATTCCCGAACACCCTTTCGCTCCACGTGTCGCGCGTCGTCTTCGTGACTGTTCTCCAGTGGTCGCCATATCGGTCTTATACCCGTGCCACACGGGCAGAAAAAATGGCATTTACCCCCGAATGCCTTCAGATTTATTGCCATTCGCGTGGTGCCACACGGGTGAACAAAATTGCATTCATTCGAATGCCATTCGAATGCCATTCGCTACCAAATGCCTTCGCCAGAACTCAGTTGACTGAGAAATGCCTACTCTCGACGACACAGCTCGCGAAGTGCGATTTACCTGAAAGTATATAAAACAAATCATATTGAGCTAAAAATGAAATTTCCCGTCTTTTTTTCGCACTAAAGTCTTAAAAAGATGCTTCGAACGTTATACGAAGAAAATAAAGTATTGATAATGAAACGCTTGTCAATTTTAATGTCTATTTACGCTGTGGATCTGACTAGTGTTGGCTTAGGTTGCTACAGTCGGCTGCAGCGTTGTAAAACAAAGCAAGAAACTAAAACTTAGGACAGCGTAATACGCTTATTTCTAGATTTGATGATTATCTGATGTGTATGAAGCTTGTAAATGTTTCTTAATTTTTTTATTGCTATTTCATCAATGCTCACTTGGAAGGTGCTGTGATCGATATCATCAAGTCAAATGTCATTCGCTTTGGACGTGTAGCAGCGCCGGCGAAACGAATGTCATTCGGGAACTGAAGGCCTTCGCCACCAAATGTCATTTTCTATGCCCGTGTGGCACGGGTATTATAACGTTAGCGGTGCACGACTTGAAATTAATCCTCGCCATGACTTCGTTAGGTACGTACGTGTCTGACTCAAGCTGACTGCACGTATATGTGGCCCCTTGTACGAGATCTGCCTTTCTCGTGTCTCCGGAAAATGAATCTGCATCTCCGCCTGCTGGCGTCACGCGCGTTTCCATTCTCCTCGTTATTCGCGAATCCGAATTTCCCTCTTTTTATAGCAAAGTTAGCGAATGCTCTAACAGCAACGAGCTTTGCCCGTCGTTCCCCGCGGGCCACGCTATTCAATCACACAAGTCGCGATGCTGCAGCTAAAAAAAAAAAAAAAGCTAATTTCACTTGCTTTTTCGTCGTCGTGTGTGAAGGAATCGGGTCTTGGAACGTGGTTTATTGATGTACATTTTGCATGCCGGTGGTTCTTTCTTTGTCTTTGTTGGTACAGCCACTCTTAATTTTGCGGAGTACACGTTCTGTATGTGTACTCATGATCGCTTTTAAGTTCAAGACACCTGCCGTGATTGCGGATGTGCTCGGACCTGGCGTTTCTTTTCTTTTTGTTAAATAGCAATGCTGTTTAAGGCGATGGGTAGGTGTTCGCAGAAAGACCTCGCCGAGCGATGACGTAACCTTGCGTCGACTAGCAAAGTGTTGGAAGAAGGAAAGGGGGGGGGGGGAAGAAATGAAGAGTAAGAGGAGAAGAAATGAATCAAAACATAAAAAACTAAAAACAATTTTTCGACGTGGTGAAATTCCGACCCCTGGTAAAAAGGCGAGCAACGCATCCACTCGGCTATGCAGGCATGTTAGGCAAACGAGAATGAGTTGCTTCATGCGGTGACTCAATAAAAAAACAGAGACAGAATGAAAGAGAGAAAGAAAGACAGCTACAAAGACGAGGAAGCGGAGAGAAAGAGAAAGATCTTCAACCTGGCTTTCCTAGGATGAAGTTGTCCTTCCCCGGCTTAATAATTAGTGGGTCTTAACATCCCATCCTTTCCAGGCTCAACCAACGGGCTTATAACTGGGTAAAACATCGTTAGCGCAAACTTGAAAGCAGACGAACGAAGAGACTCGGAAAAGGACACTTCTTTCGTCTGCTTTCAAGTTTTCGCCAACGATGTTTTACCCAGCTACACACCAACTAGGACGACAGCATGCGTTACTGGGTTTAAAACTGCCTCTGTCTCTGACAAAGTGGCTATATCTAGACGCCAGCTTTTAACGCGACAGCGTTGAAGAGCCCGTGTCGCAGATATTCCGCCGTCGGCGTTGGCAACGCTGGTTGTGAGCGAAAAATCGTCTGAGCACAAAATCGAGAAAAAGCAAATAAAATAAAGAATAACATTTCCGGTCCTAGTGAGGATCCCGTTCGCGTGGCACGCAGGTGTCCTACCACAAAGCCACGATGTTTACAGCAGCTGCTTTGGGGAAAAAAAAACACTACATAAATACCATGTAGTGGAAGGAGTCACCTTGACACATTTTGCTCGACAGGTGTCACAACGAAAACAAGTCCATTCGGTGATTTGTAGGCGCATTAGGGAAGCCATCAAACTACGTAGAAAAGGGCCGGGACAGTGCAGCCATCGCCGCTAAAAACACACAAGAACTTTCAAACAGCTCTATAAATGGATAACTATGTCCATCTAGCGGAAAACATATCATGCCTTTCCAGAGGTGTTAATCAAGCAAACAGCAAACGTTAGATCTTGTGCTGCCCTCTGTGAGGCATTGTGAGACTCTTAGGGGCCTCCGAAATGGCGAGCGCACGGCGTGTATTTTGAAGGCCACGTGACTCTTGCTTTAGATCAACAACAATCTAGTGCGTGCGTGCGCGCGCGCGCGCGCGTGTGTGTGTGTGTGTGTGTGTGTGTGTGTGTGTGTGAGATAGAGAGAAAGAAGACAAAATTTTGCTATCGCGTTCAACTCTCAAAGTTGAAGCTTAAAGTAGCATTGACATCAAATTTCAAGATAGAGATGTGCCCATTATTCGATCGCTTGGTATGCGATCGGTATGCTCTTGGCCAAATTTGAATGGCATCCGTCGAATGGAAAATATTTTATTTGAGTCAAATAGCGTAGAAAAGCTAAGGAGAAAAAAAAACGGAAAATAGACTGCTCTGCGACATCGACACTAGTGCTACGTGTTCGGTGTGATACATTGCAAAAATACCATCCTGAGTGACGATACGTTAGTAACAATGAAGTCGACGATCTGAGTGTGTTTGGAGCCGACTCCATCCATGCGCTCACTGATGGCTCTCCTTGCTGTGTTGAAGCGTGCGTGCGATTCATCGTGTCACATCGACTGATTCGACATGTGCTCCACAGCGCGAGTACGATCATTCAGAGTGGCAATACGTGCCAAAATGTCGGGGAACCGCTGCGCCGCGGGAACCTGCACGTCGAGGTGCAGAAGAAGGGGAAATTGCGTGGAGTTTCATGTCTTTCCATGCCACGAACCTCAACACAGCCAGCGGATTGACTTGGTACGCACCGATGAACAGAGGGACTGGACGCCTGAGAAGAACAGCCGCATTTGCTCGCTTCACTTGGCGCCGAGCTGCAGGCTAAATCCTGTGTTGGCGAACGAGTTGGGTTTAACTGGCAGTGCGAGGCCACTTCTCGTGGCCGGGGCTAAAGAGAGAGGGGAACAACGAGTTGGCGCTACTTAACCTAGCCGGCGGAAAACGCATGGAGGGGCTTTGGCCTACACCATCAAAGACACAGCTGGACTGACTGCACGTGCGCTCCTTGCAGATGAAATGCCAGTGTGCGTGACGTCACCATTTTTTTAAGTAGCATCAGCTGTGCAGCGGCCTCGACGTGGCCGCGAGGTAGCGCTTCGACCCATTTTGAGCTACGTTCGATAGCGGATACATTAATCAATATAACATATATTCATTCGTACCTCAGATGCGTTTTAGGTCGTGAATCGCTACTAGGTATTCAATAGCTATATACTCGTCGACGCAAACATCTTGTCATGAGTAATTTTGATATCAGTGCTCCTTTAAGGGTACCCGTATTTTTTATGGCGACCTGCCCACACGTACGCGATGCAGCGCGTCAGCGCGCGGTCTTTTTTGACGTGGCGCAACCGTTCTCCCTATGGAGGGAGAGGGTGCACGGCTACGCGAAGCTGCGTGCCCTTTCTCTCCATAGGGAGAGGGCACAGCGCCGCGTCTAAAGGCCACGCGCTGGCGCGCTGCAACGCGTGCGTGTGGTTAGACCTTTGGACACCTTATCGAACGCGAAAAGTGACCATCGTCATCAACCGGAGTGGTGGAAAAGGAGAAAAAAATACGCAACAGCCCATAATGACGTCCTGCTGGGACGTTTTGAGAGACATATGTTCACCCGCGCACCTCGTGGCTCTGAAGCGTGGTATAACTGTCAGTTCAAGCGCATGAATAAACAGAAAGGAAGAGAGGACAAGCGCTGTTTCTGTTTATTCGTGCGAAGCGCTTGTCCTCTCTTCCTTTCTGGTTATTCGTGCACTTGAACTGACAGTTATAACAGGCATATCCAACTAGCCCAACTTTCCATTCTGGAGCGTGAGTTGCATGTTCCCTCCGGAATCACACCGCTCACGTGAAAAGAAAGAAAGAAAGAAAGAAAGAAAGAAAGAAATATTGGCCCCGTATCTGCATGTTAATCTGCATATGTCGTCGAAAGACGATAGTCTTGCGTCTGGAGAGATGGAACAAACCGTTTATTTGATGTTCTGTGCAAGAAAATCGGTGAATGGTATTATGGAGGCGCTGCGTTAGAGTGCCTCGACTGGCCCCGCCGCGGTGATCTAGTGGCTAAGATACTCGGCTGCAGACCCGCATGTCGCGGGTTCGAATCCCGGCTGCAGCGGCTGCATTTCCTATGGAGGCGGAAATGTCGTAGGCCCGTGGGCTCAGATTTGGGTGCACGTTAAAGAACCCCAGGTGGTCAAAATTTCCGGAGCCCTCCACTACGGCGTCTCTCATAATCATATGGTGGTTTTGGGACGTTAAACCCCAATAATCAAATCAATAATCAAGAGTGCCTCGACTGTGGAGCGGAGGCGAACGAACGCATCAAGTCACGTCACACGTGAGACATGAGCGCTATCTGGCAGTTTTCTTGGAAAATGAAGCGCGTGGCTCTGATACAGGCATGCGAGCCCGTCTCAGAAGTGATAAGGTGTAGAACACAAAGCGACAGGTAGGTTCCACCACCGTGTCGTCTTAGCAAAGCGTTGGAAACACTCGCTTTTTCGTGCAAGCGTTGCATGGTCAGCGCAGCGTGATAAACCTTACGACTCTTAGAATTACCTATGCATGCCTTTTCTAGGAAAGGACGCACACGCAGAATATATACCTGCTGTCATGGTGCCTCAGATATGCGCAATAATTGATTTTTAATTGACAATCGCACAAGTATGAATGCTGAAGCTTGAGCAACATTTGTGGGCGCTGCGGATGGGGTCGGTAATTTGGTGTATTGGCTGATGCCGTTCAGAGTACCCCGTACCGTTAAGCGTGGACAGACAGACAGACAGACAGACAGATAGACAGACAGATAGATAGATAGATAGATAGATAAATAGATAGATAGATAGATAGATAGATAGATAGATAGATAGATAGATAGATAGATAGATAGATAGACAGACAGACAGACAGACAGACAGACAGACAGACCAAAATTTTTGCGTTGAAGGTCCGCAAGAAAGACTATCGTCTTTAAAAGAATATGGTGGCAAGTGCACGCCGAATGGCTTTGGCTGAAGTCATTTTAGGTGAATGCTTAGGAGACCCTGCGAGCTCTTTTTTTCTTAGTAGAAGGTATCTGATGGATCCATCGATCCTTTACCCCGAATACTGAAGGACCGTACTAGGCGAGTAATCGTTAAACGCCCGTAGATTTCCATCGAGTCCTATGCACGTACCCAGCGGCACAGGGCACGGGAAGTGCGCCTCTGGAGCTTCCTGTCTTGGCTTTACTGCCCTGACTTTTTCTGCCGAATCAATAGGCAGCGACGCGCTTTGTGCCCCCGTTGCATTCGTAGGCGGCGTGCACGAGTGCCACGCGGGCCTCGGTGTTCCGTGCCAGTCGATAACAATCAAGCTGCCACGCTCCGCTTCAAAACAGTGCCGGGTCACGTGGCGATCAATGGAGGTAAAAACGCCGAAGCGTCGTGTGCGTGTCGGGGTCCCGAACGATCGCCTGCGGCTTGCCAGAACGCGCCACGTTCCACATGCCAGAAGCAAGGAGGATTAAAGAAAAATTTCTGGAGTGGAAGTTCCCGCAACGTCTTGCCAGCAGAAGTGAAGCCAGCTTTTGCCACTGCCAAGATGGCGGAAACATGCTCTTTTCTGATGGTGTCCACTTAAAGATTAAGTGGCTTTGATATGTTATGTAGATGCTACGTTAGTTATATATTAAAATATAGTTGTTCCCGACGAAATAACACATAGAAACGAGTATGGATGACTGAATCTTCAGAAATTTGCTCCAATTAGAGGCTCACTAAGGAAAACTAGTACAAGTAAGACGGACTTCAACCACTATGTGACCCGAATAAGTTCCCACATTAAACTTGTTGGGTGTGCGAGGGAAATGCTTCAATTTTAATCGTTGCACGGTGATACTTTATCATACCCCTTGTAAGATGGCCACCACCGCCGCCATCTTGCCAGAGGAACGGCTTCAGTTCTGCGCAATCATTTCCACAACAGCAATTTTTCAAATCCTCCTTGGCCAGAAGTAAGCTCCATGTGAACGGAGTCTCACTGGAGCTTCATGCGAGAGGTGGGAGTTTGGTGATTCTCAAATAGGAAAAATGAAATGAAAAGTGAGCCCCGCAACTATCTTCATCAGAGTAGCTCACAGGGGAAGGAATAAGGAGGGAATAAAAGAGATAGAGACAGAAGAAAAGGTTGAGAATCCCGGATATGGTTAGAGGAGTCCCCGATCGGAGAGCGGTCGTCGAAGAGAGGACATCGCGGACGCCACAACCGTCAGCCACGAAATCCGCCGAGCATCTCCCCCCGCGTGATCAGAGTCTCGCAAACGATTCCTTTTACGGGCGCAGGAACCCGGTGACAATGAAGGACGCTGCCGCATCACGTTTCATGCATGATTGCGGAGACGTTCCGACATTCCCAGGGCCACTATTCTATTTAACATTGTAAGGCACCATTCCAATCATTTCGTTTACCATGTTTGCTTAAAAGATAAAGCGGGAACGGGTTTTCCTTTTATGCAATGGTTTTCACTTTGCAAGTTACAAGTAAAACTATTTTGAAGGGGCGGTCTAACTTTGGAATATAACCAGGTCAATCATGGAGGCTATTTAGGATGACCAAAGTTAGGTGTTTTCTACTGGTCGGTTGTAAGGCAGTACTACCACTTCGTCTAGTTCTAGTGATCGAAATTATCTCGCATCCCGAGTCGGGACAGCTTTAAGCTCTCCCATAGTAGAGTACCCTGTGCTCTAAATTGTTACCCCCTTTTTATGACCCCCCCCCCCCCAGTGCTCTCCCATAGTAGAGTACCAAGTACTCTAAATCAGTCACCAGTTTTTTTTGTCTAAATACCTCCATGGCTCTTGCGCATTAGGCGATGCCTCAGAACAAAGATCTATATGACAATGAGGGCAATTATTTCATGGGTCTCTCCTTAACGTCGCGAACTCGTTCATGGCGTGATTTGTGTCATGGCGTGATTTGTGCCTCATGAAGTGTGAGGTCCATGAGACGGCTTTATGCTCTCTCATAGTAGAGTACCGAGCACTCTGTAAATCATTACCCACTTTTTTTTAAGTACACCTCCTGATTCAAAACATGGAAGAACGCTTAGTCAGGTATAACGACATTACCAAGCACTACTAGTTAGTTGGGCAGGCGGATTGAAATTATGGCAGGCAGTCGTCTAGCGACAGCAGCAGCCAGACACCTTCTTCAGTGCAGTGCGATCGCGGCACATTTTCCCCGATCAATACCAGGGTGCTACTTGCAAATTATGTCAGGCAACTCGAGTGACGCTATCGTACACGTTGTGAGAGTGCTCTGTTACAGCAGCTCAAGAGGCAGTAGCTCCGGATGCTCTTTACGTCGAAGTGGGTAGCCGCTCTGCGGAGCTCCAACTTGAAGACAGAAGAATGGGCAGTCTAGCGGCCGCGAGAGGCGGCGATGAGGCAAGGCCTCGCAGTCCCCTCATGGAAGACCCGGGTTGTAAACATTGCTGGACTCAATTGAATAAAGTTGTTTCCATCCTATCTTCGTTTCGGATGTCGTGTGTGTGACTAATATTTTCGATTCATGGCGAAACATCCTAAATTTTCTCTAAATCATTTGCATGCATTTCTTCACGCACTGCAGGCACTTCGAGCATTTTTATCTATCTATCTATCTATCTATCTATCTATCTATCTATCTATCTATCTATCTATCTATCTATCTATCTATCTATCTATCTATCTATCTATCTATCTATCTATCTATCTATCTATCTATCTATCTATCTATCTATCTATCTATCTATCTATCTATCTATCTATCTATCTATCTATCTATCTATCTATCTATCTATCTAGTCTGTCTGTCTGTCTGTCTGTCTGTCTGTCTGTCTGTCTGTCTGTCTGTCTGTCTGTCTGTAAAAGGCGTAACTTTGTTGTATTTATTTATTTATTTATTTATTGTGCCCTCAGGGCCCGAAGGCATTACAGAAAGTAGTGGGGATACAGTAAAATACAGAATAAACATCAAAGCCTAAAGGAAAGAAAAGCCCCGCCGCGGTGGTCCAGTGGCTAAGGTACTCGGCTGCTGACCCGCAGGTCGCGGGTTCGAATCCCGGATGCGGCGGCTGCATTTCCGATGGAGGTGGAAATGTGGGCCCGTGTTCTCAGATTTGGGTGCACGTTAAAGAACCCCAGGTGGTCGAAATCTCCGGAGTCCTCTACTACGGCGTCTCTCATAATCATTTGGTGGTTTCGGGACGTTAAATCCCACATATCAATCAAAGGAAAAAAATACAAATCGGATTGATGATAAAAACTCGCATCAGGACAAAGAAAGAGGAGTACCTGCAGCAGGAGTACAAGGGAACAATTTTGATAATGAGAAAAAAATATTATACAAGCAGTAACAAACATAACTATATTCACAAAATAGCAATTGTTTTAAGGAACAAATTGATAGCAGTTATGTCAGCGATGTTGAGGGGAAAGCCATTCCAACTGACACAAGTTCTTATATTTACCTATATTTCATAATGTTTGACACCACTCCCTTCTGTAATCTTCAGCCCCGAATGTGCAGCCAACGTTGGTGAAAACGAAATCAAGTGCTGCAACTTCCACGATGCTTCAACATTACAATTACAGTTCCAATATTTTTTTGCACATGTCAGTCACTGCACTAACGAACGCGTTGATTGCACAATCCCTCGCCCCTCTTACGTATATACCAAGTTTTAGATGTGCGTGGTGTTAGGATGAATGAACCATCTCGATTCGAACCGCACCAACCTTGCTTCTGCTAACGTCTCTAAAGGCTTTACGCGATTATCTCTCGCCGTTCTTCGTATTCTGTATTTGTGTGGTCACTATAGTGCTGTGGATTTATCGTGTCGGTACCAACTATCCCCGGTCAAATGCGTTATCGAGTCTTCCGTAGACATATATAGTGTTTCGAAACAAAGGTGGAGGCGCATCTTCGTAAGCGTTGAATGTTTCATTGTTCTCGAGTCCACTGGGAAAACTACTTTACAGTCTTCCCTGAGTAAGAAACCAAGTCAGTGTCGAAACGTCGGGTTCTTACGTATATTCACTTGCTTTACTTTGGTTGGAGTTAAAATAGTTTTCCCAATTTACCTACCAAACCGGACAGACTTCTGTGGAGTGTTCACATTCGTTCTCGAGTCCACTACGATTATACGAGTTTATAGTATCTTGTACACTCGCAAACCGGCACCCGCGCGTCTCCTCATCGTATCGCTCCAGGTCTTCCGGTGATAATTATTTTTTCTCTCCTCAACCAGATGGGTTAGTCTTCGTCTAGATTGCCAGGAGGGCGTACTAAAAAACTCCTTTACATCCCTTTTTGCTGTTTTCGTTTTTATATCACTCCCCGATCTCGTATGAAGCAGCCGCCGAAACAAATCACCTCTAGCAAATCCCACAACACAGAAAAGAAGAAACAAACAGGGAGACGAATGGTGAAATTGATGGAGGCAGGCTCTATGGATTTAGTGGTTGTATAGCAAGGACGACTTTGGAGAGAGAGAAGAAAAAAAAAAAGGTCGGCGATATAAGTCCTTACTTTTCTTGCGAAAGCGTTCTGCTGGAAGGGAAAATCCGGCTTATGGAGGGGAAAATGAAAAGAACTGTCATAAATATCGAGTGTACGTGTGTGTCGGAGGGGTAAAGAGGGAAGAAGGGTGACTGCACGGGCAACTGTCGCCGAGGTGCAGGGTCCTATAGCAACAACATCGATCGCGTCTACGCACTCGTGGCGCCTAAGCGGCGCCTTGCTTCCCGTCGCAGAGGCATTTGACACTCGCTATCGCATCCGCCCCCTTTTCACGGAGCTGCTGCTGGACGCTTTGGTCGGCAGTGCGGAAGGACGCCGACCGAAAGAAACCTAGCACCAGCCACAACACTTGAGACGAAAAAAAGAGGGCAGTGGTGGATCGACCGTTGGAAGTGTTGCCATCGGGCAAGCCTCGATCCATCCCTTTGTAACAATGAAGGAATACCTCGAGAAGAAAGAAATAAATTTCTGTTCTTTTCTCTCGACTGTTAAGTGATGAATTGGCGTGTCGAAAACTGCACTGTAATGTTGGACCCCTCGGGGCATCTTTGCTGTATACTTTGTGTCAGTTGCGTGCGTGCGTACTCGCACGCGCGTGTGTGGGTGTCTGACGTCTGACCTTTATAACAAGGCGTAGCCAGAAATGTTTTGGAGGAGGGAGCGTTTCCCCCCTTTCTATATATTTTCGGCGCTTAACAAACAAAAAAAAGGTTGGACGACTTTTGTTGAAACGCTTCTTAGCGATGCATCACGGTCGTTCCTTGATATTTTCTTTGTTTTATACTTGGTTAATCTGCACAGTTATTAGTTGTGGTATTTGGAAAGTTGATCGGGACATTTTTGTGTGACGCCACAGAACCCATTGAAGCCAAACTTGTGTTCGCCAGTAAACATCCAGCTCACCGCATGAAATATACAAATACTTCTCTCGCATATACAATTGAAACATATGCGGCGTATACTTTTAAAGATAGCATGAACACGCACACATACATTAAAAAAGATTGGCCCGAATTTACATGTTACACTGTAAGGCCGCGTTCACACTGAGCATTCCGGCCGCCGAAAGTGTTCCGAATCCGGTTCGGCAGCGGCGAGATCCGCCGAAAGGGCCTCTCCGCGCCGATCGCTCTCGGACCAATTTTTGCGGCGTCTGCCGCCGAATCGGTCACCGCGGACCAATAGGAGCGCTAGTCAAGAAACTTTGAAAAAATGGCGGCCAAGCGCTACTCACTTGTTATGCTGCAGTGCACGTAACTGAACGTTGAAACCAACGGGAGTTTAACCTACTCTGTTACACTGTAAATGTCGTCGAAAGACGATAGTCTTGCGTGTGGAGATAGTAAACAAAACGTTTATTCGATGTTCTGCGCAAGAAAATCGGTGAATGGTATTCTGGAGGCGCTGCGTTAGAGTGTCTCGAGCGTGTGGCGGAAGCAAACGAGCGCGTCTAGGCACGTTAGACACAAGTGCCATCTGCCAGTTATTTTCGAAAACGAAGGCGTGCAGCTCGCGGAAAAAAATGCGTGCCAGTCTCGATGTATTGATGATGAAAACCTTTATTATAAACGAGAGAGGTACGGGGCCAAAGCATGACCCTGCTACATGTCGGCGTCCTTAGTCCGGGACACCGCATGACGAGGCCCCTACTCGCGCCCGTCTCACCAGAGCCCGTGAGACTCTAGTGATGAGCAGTTTGAGGAGGGCAGTCTCCCATGCCTCTCGGAAGGGGTAGGGGAAGGGGGAGGTGGGGATTTTTCGGACATGCCCATACCAGTGGAAGATATTACACGTCTCCCCACAGTGTGGGCACCCCATCTGTGTCGCATTGAAATGCTTTAGGATTGCAGGACAGAGTAAGTACCTGTCTGCAGGCGCCTTAGAGTTCGCTCTTGCCGCCTTACTCAGCCCTTTGCAGGAGCCGGGGTAAAGGCGGTGAATGTCACGATAATAGGTCAGAATTTCTTTGAACCGCAGCAGCGGTGTATTGGCCTCCGAGTCATAAGAGCCAAGGTGAGGAGCCCGGTGGGTAAGCGCTCGGGCGGCCGCGTCAGCGGCCTCATTACCTTCGTAAGCCCTGATGGCCAGGAGCCTATACGATGCGTTTCGGGGCTGGATCAGCGAGAGGCCCGTTTTAAAATTTGGCTGGCTAGGGGGGATATCTCTCCTACCAAGTAATGAGTACATGCTTTCCGGGAGTCCGTGATGATAACTTCGAGTTGGGGTCCGCAGCAGCAAGCGCTATCGTGACTTCCTCAGCGCGCTCTGGATTTTGTGCTCGGAACGAGAGCCCATTGACATGCTTTTCCCGGTGAACTACAGAGGCCGTGTAAAATCCCGTGGGCGAAGGCCCTGCTATATCTACGTAGAATACACCAGGTCGGGAGCCGTGTTGCCTCTCAAGCGTCCGAGCCCGCGCCTGTCTTCTGCTTTCGTGCGTGTGCTTATCCATGTTACTGGGGAGTGGAGCGACCGAGAGCATATGCCGCCACAGTTCCGGAATACGCTCCGCCTCCTCTGCAGTGCAAGTGTGCTGTATATGTAAGCGGTTTAGCAGGCGGCGCCCGGGAGCCGTCTGCACGAGCCGCGTATATTGATTCATAAGGTGGGCCTCCCGCGACTCCTGGTAAGAGTTGAGCACATCTAACGCCCTCAGTTTGGCGTTGGAAGTGGCCACCGGGAGATCCAGAGCTCGTTTAGTAGCCTTACGAATGATGACATCTATTCTTTCGTCTTTTTGCTTGTTAGTGCGAAGGTATGGGACGGCGTAGAGGATTCGGCTAGTCACGAAGGCATGCGCGAGCCGAAGCGCGTCCCTGCCCCGCAGACCACCCCGCTTGTTGGAAACGCGGTGGATCATGCGCCCTACCTGTTCGCCTATTCTCTTGAGTTTCGCTATAGTGGAGTCCGGTCTGAGTCTGTGGTGAATGAACAGGCCCAGAATCCGGAGCTCCTCCACCTCTCTGATGGGTACCCCAGACAGGGAGATGTGTATGGCTGACTTATCTCTTGGCTTCGCTCTAACGTGCAGAAGCTCTGATTTGTTTGCCGGTCTCGGAGGTGATAAGGGGTAGAACGCAAAGCGACGGGCAGGTGCCACCACCGTGCGTAGGAAAGCGTTGGAAACGCGTTTTTGAGCATCGCGTTGCACTGTCCTGTCAGCGCAGCGCGATTAAACGCTATAGTCCTTAGAGTTACTTGTGCGTGCCTCTTCTAGTATAAAGGCAGACATACAAAACATAGACGTGTTGTTATGGCGACCTCAAATATGCGCAATATTTGCTTTTTATTTGACAATCGCACAACTATGAACGCTAAACCTTGAACAATATTGGTGGGCGCTGTGGATGGGGTTGGCCGTTTGGTGCCATTTGAGATATCGTTAGGGCGGACAAAGAGACAAATGTGCAGACACACAGACAGACCAAAATTTTTCCGTCGAAGGTCCCCAAGACTATCGTCTTTCGTTGGATTGGAGCGCGATATATCGAGTGGAAAACGCACCGACAGCTCAACGTCGTATAGTGATGCCGGGAGATGTGAAATGTGTCAAAGGCAGTGAATGCGCTCTTGTGCTTTTGTAGGACGACGGGCAAGTGCGAACGCCTATGACTTGAGATGCAGTCCCCGCATGCTGCAGTCAATTCACTGCCTCTCTCTTTTTTCTTCTCTTCCCTCATCTATCTTTCTTACCTCTCTTCTCATCCCCCCAGCGAGCGTGGGGCAGCCAACCGGAAGTTTTTCTGGTTTACCTCCTTCCTTCTCCCTTTTCTTCTATCTATCTATCTATCTATCTATCTATCTATCTATCTATCTATCTATCTATCTATCTATCTATCTATCTATCTATCTATCTATCTATCTATCTATCTATCTATCTATCTATCTATCTATCTATCTATCTATCTATCTATCTATCTATCTATCTATCTATCTATCTATCTATCTATAAAGGAGAGGACAAGTGCCTACTACCAAATGAACATCTATTGAAGCGCACTCAGCAAACAAGAGAGAGATGATTTATTTTGCGACCAGGCGCGCCATTGCACAATATATATGTATACTGAGAAACATTATATATGAGAAATAAACAGATGAAAAAAGGAAATATACAAAACGCCCCCATACTGAAACGAATCCCTTGGCATCGACGCACATGCTGAGGAGGTGATATTCTTGAGTCGTGCGTTTCGCACTCTAGGTGCAACGACATATTTAAGCTCAAGTATTGCCGAAGGGAGCCTTGCTGTGCTTTTTCTCACCGAGATTTGGTATGACAGTTATGGAAAGAAATTTGAAAGCTGATTCGTGAAAGCTCCTTTTAGTACACGTATCGGGCGATGTATATATTTTGTATATCCATAATTCTTTTTTTTTCTTACTCCTATACTGCGATGTTTTTTCAAGCCATGAAAACACGGCGATAAACGTTACGAGCATGCGTACAAGATATATACATCGCGGAAGCTGGATAACCTCAATATATCTTCTGCAGAGAGAAAACACTTACTGGTCTCCTTAGGCACTTTGTTGCGATTGCTCGGCGTCATTTATTATCCACAATGTTAATATTGCTACCGAGATAAGAACGTTATTTTCCTGCCGAGCATTGTTTATGGCTCGCTGCCGGGACAAACAACTTTATGGCGCTTTTTAAGGAGAATATAAAGGGGTGTAGGGGTGGGGATGTCACAACTATAGGGTTATGCGTAAACATGGTGACAGGAACTGCAAGTCATCGCTGTACCAAGAAAACACAACATTAGACCTTCGTTCGAGTCCTTGATATATGAAGGTCGACTCGCCAAAAGCCTTATACTTTATTCGAGCTCAAAGTTACCCGTTGCTGCCAGTGGATCGCGTGGATCGTAAACAAGTTGTAGTTCTTACGAATGCGTAAGCAGTCCACGACATCGTGATGCCTGTAATAATATGAATGTCCCATGGTCCCTTAACCATATGCCCAAGAGCAATCGTATACGTGAAAGCCATTCACCTTTTCATCGTACCCAACGCTATTGATCCCCCCCGTCCACCCCCCCTCCCAATTCCCTTGTTTCTTTTTCGAAGGCCTTTTCTAGCCAACGCGGTATCGGCCTACATTTGAGAAAGCGATGATTTCATCTCATGACGTGTTCGTGTGGCGTCAGGCTGTACAACGTCTTATGGGAACGTCATCACATGATGATTTTCACATCATTTATATTGACGCCACCGACGTCGACGGTCACTTTTTGCGTTTAACAATGCAACGAAGGCTTTCGTCTTAATATTCATGAACATTAAAGGATCCCAAAGACCTGAGACAGAATTGTGGAGGTCATTGACGGTCGCGTAACATTCAGCAATGCGCATAAAATCGGATGAAATGGCGTTAAGAGCAGGAGCGCACAAGTTTAACGGTACGCATGAAAAGGCGATTTCAGCTCATACATTAATAAAAAGAGAGATAAAGATGTTGCAGCAAATTTACATACGTTTGAATGTCGTTGAATTCAATGCACTTCATGGATACAGGCGGTGGAATAGTAGTGCACATGCATGTATCACCTTATTACTTCGTTATAAGAGCGGGATAATAGCAGCTAGACATGCAGGGCACAACTCACTTCTACATTCCTAACCCTGCTGCTGCGTTGACACGCCTGCCTGCCCACTTAATTCATAATGGTTTCATTGATTAATTCATACGTTCGCTTTCCGTATATCAGATGCAGAACAGAAACTGTTAGTCACTATTGGGAACGACGAAAAACAACCCGATTACAGTTTCGCTATGGCTATGTCGGCTTCGAAGACGTTGCTTACGCACAGAGTGAGTCTGGAATTGTCTTCGAAAACATTCAGGGAGCCAACGAGGCATACCCGAGGGAGAGCTTCGGCCTTTGAGGTACATTGTCTAGCAGCGAAAAAATAAGAAAGAAAGAAAGAAAGAAAGAAAGAAAGAAAAAAAGAAAGAAAGAAAGAAAGAAAGAAAGAAAGAAAGAAAGAAAGAAAGAAAGAAAGAAAGAAAGAAAGACGAAGGCAGATGGGTTGGGGGTTCCCGAGGGAAAAATAGGGACCCTCATCAGCCACAGCGGGCGTTGGCCGTCTCGGCCATTGCCGACGCCGTGCACAGTTCGCTCAGCCGAAACGGACCAGCGGCATTTGGCCACGACGCAATCCCCGTTGTTGTTTTTGCCTCGCGGCCTCATTCCTCGCTGCCCTTTTATTTTCCGACGCCATTCCCGATTTCCCCATTCTTGTTCTTCCCGTCCTTGGCCCTGCACCAGGCTCATTAGGAGCAGCACCACATACGAAATGCAAAACGCGTACTACAGCAACAAAATCACGACGCGACGAATAGGCTTTCGCGTTCTCCTGATTAACTGCATGCTCTACCCACCATGTTGCTTCCCCATTTCCCTCTGGACGCCGTTGACCTCATTGCTGCTGTCGCTGCCGTCCTTGTCGTGGCGGTAGCAGCAGCCGTTGTTGTTGTAGTTGTCGCTTCTTCGTCATTTCCTCGCCCATTCATTTCTCGCTCGCGATCGGCGCATCACACTTCGCTAGCTCCCTTTGTGTCTTTAGGAATTGACAAGAAGAAAACAGTAGGCCCGAGAGAGCGGGGGCAATCCCGTATATGGGAGCTTAGAATAGAAACATCGAGCGGGCTTTGTGCAGATGGGGGCTATTTGCGGTAAACTCCACTGTTCTTCTGTCCCAAAGCAGCGCAGCTGTTTCTATCTCTGTAAGGATCCTCCGTATGTCCTGGCGCCCATTGTTCGTTTGGGGACGTGTTCGAACTTGCTCGGGACATTGGTCTCCCCGCCGCTCTTCGCAGTACCGCGCACTGTTACCTAAACTCGGTGGCCCGTCGATGCGAGTGCGTGTCTGTTATAGCGTGATGGTGTTCACGAATCCTTATCACAGCGAAGCGGTTTGTGAGAACCCTGTACCATCGGCACCGTTGGCGTAGTCACGCTGAAAGAAGGTCACGTGACCAGTTTAAATAAGGAGGGGTCTGATGAGGGAACGAAAGGGTAACTGAGTGACATGATGAACGCACGTAAGGCGGGCGATTCGGAGAGTGGACTGTGGGAGGTTCATGTAATGAAGTTTACGTAAGGCGGGTGATTCAAACCATAGAGTTTCCTAAAATTAACTAAAGGGGACTCTGGCGCTGCGATCGTTAAGCGACCATGGGAATGATGGGTAGTATACACGGATTTGCATATAGTCATCGTAGGCCGCTGTGATAGTTCAGTGGTTAGAGCATCGAACGCGTTATATAGTCATCGTATGCTTGCGGACCTTGAGTCGTACGTGTGCTTCGTTTACTGCTGTGTTTCGGTTTTGTTTCGGAGTAAAGATTGAGTGATTTTGAACTACGTGACCCGATTTGAAATGGTGAGCATTTTTAAAGATTAAGGTGGTGAAGCACAACTACTAAACGTTTGCTGATTTTTTTTTTGTGACAAAACAGCTTCAAGCCACGTGACTCCAAACGGAGCTTAACGGAGCCTGAGACACGAAGATTAGAGAGATCATTGTATTAACCGTAATTTTCATGCTCGCGGAAGCACCATACGTTGCAGCTCCCATAGACACTAGTGCCAGAGTTCCCTCTAGTTTATTTAGAGGAATCTCTACATATGGTCAAGACAGGGTGGATCGAGAGCGTAGTTGTCCCCCCTGAAATGTCAGAGCGTAAAATTGTGGGGACAGAAAAAGACTTAGGAGGAAGAGAAATGAGCCTATGTAGAGTAACACCCGCCGACATGACCCATCGACTGGAACTAAAGGAGTGACTTAGCTTAAATGATGAAACGACAATTAAATGACTTGCAATCAACTCAAAAAACAAAAGAAGAAGCTCGGACAAATCAAATGAAGAAAGGCAGCAACCTCGTGGTCTAACGGATTTCACGGCGTGCAACTGCCACTATTTTGGGCTTGGCGTGTGGGCGCGCCTACGCAGGTGGCATCGCGCCTACTAACTTGCGTTCCGGCGCCGTCACCAGAACATGAGGTCAGGCGTTCTTATCCAGGTAGCAATAGAAGTTGGCGGTGTGAAATTACAAGTGAGCTCGACTAAAGATCGTACTGCCGTGTCAAAAACGGCTGATCACTGACACACCCACTATCGAGTGAACATAAGTTATCGAAAAACGACACACATATATGTGCATGTGACAGAGCTTCGAGGACAGCGTTTTTGCATCTTCAAGACACCGAGTTTTCTGCACACGACAGAGCCGTCACCGATATCTGTAGCTCATAACAAATTTCAAGAAGAAATCAAACAAACAAGCAGTTGAATAGCGGCTGTGCAGATATATGCATAAAGGTGCATTATAAAATGAGACGAAGTCATGGCGCCATCTATCCGTCGGATGAACTACGTTTCCGCTCGGCCAAGCGCTCATGCATAGACTGACTTTATTATTATTGTTTTTTTTTCATTTCGTCCTTTCCTCGAGTAACAACAAAACGTTGCTGTACGCATTTAAAGCGCACAGATCTGTCGGTCGATTAGGACGGCGTGCGACACAAACGACAGCGCCCTTCTCCCTCCCCCCCCCACCCCCCTTTTCGCTGAACGTGTCGCAGCAATTGATGCCGTCATCGGCTATAAACCCATAGACGTCCTTGAAACGACACGCCGAGTGTGCCGCCACCAGTGCATTGAGCGCTGTCTGTGCGGACTGTGCGGCGAATTCTAACGGCCTTCACAAGACCGTGCATAATTCTGTCCACATCTAACGGCTTCCGACCACGCCAACGAACGAAGTCGATTTCCATGGATGGACGCATACGCGCAAACCAGCGACTAAGAAGTCAACTCTGAGCTCAACTCGGTGCTTTCAACACCAGCCGATTGCGAAAACAGCTATAGCTATACACCGAGAAGTGTATGTATAAGGTTTCCAGAAAAAACAGAAACAAAAAAAAAAAACAATGAAGAAGAGGATCATGTTGCTGCATCGCTATAGATCGCAAATGACGCCCGAAGGCCACGCCACGTCGCCGCCGTGTGTCGTCATGGTGACGACACTTGCCGTCACGGTGACGACACACGCAGGGTGACCTGTGGACTTGCCTGTCTTCCAACCCGGCTGTGAAAATAATCTTCTTTTGTTTGTTACTGCTCAGGCAATGCACTATAGCCTATTGTCACAGTCATCTTCAATCATTTATTTGAGCACTCGGAAATTGCGAAAAAAAAAAAAGATCTGTAAACGAAACACCCCCATAAGCATTCCTCCAAGCTAAACAATAACGAACGTTACAGAAATTTCTGATTTTCCCGTTTTTCTAGATGTAATCACAGCATCGTATTTTGAATGAGCGATTTCTCTAAGAAACTGTAGAACAGCCTTAGTTAACAGTCACGAGAGCTGTTAACGATAACCCTTATTGACATTCATTGTGTGGTGGAGGGGCGAAAGTGACCAATAGCCTGTTAGCCTGTTTGCTGGAATCATGCGTTTTGATTCACTCCATTGGAGTGCAGCAGCTGATGACTGCCTCTTTCCCCTTATTATTCCTTATTTCATATATGACTGCCGACACCTGCAGCGACTGTGTTTTCGTCATCGATCTCGCCAACTGGGCCTTTACTCAACCACCATTCTTCACAAATAAAAAAAGTCATTCTGTCTTTAAACGTCTTTTTTTTTTGCTTGAATAAACTGCTTGACCTGCTAAAGCGGTTGCTTACAGTGAAGCATTCAACGAGCTATTCGTCACATTCAGGTTTTCATCCTCTGTTCGCTACAGTGAAGGCCTACGGCCTCCTCATTAAACGGAACATTACTTCATCTTCTTCAATCTATAGTACCCGAACAAACTCGCATAACTATCACGAAAGCGAAGAGAACGAGGCGCCATCGGTTTACTCGATGACTGATGCCGTTGTTCAAGGGTCGGGCGGCCGATCGAGTAGCCGGACAGGCATATAACGCTGGGTTTCGTTGTTAGATCATTACCGAGAAGCGCTCCATTGCGTTGCTGTACGCCGCTTTTTCTTCCTTTTTCATCCATAACTTCTTATACACGGTGACCATCTTATTACCAGCGAGGTGGCCGTTTTGCCATTCGACGTAGTGTATGGTACATATACGCCGCGGGCCCGGACTTTCCGCCTCGATGCTTCTCGCTCCGAGAGGAAATCTGGTTGCAAAACACGTTCCTACATAAACGCTACACACACGAGGGCGTGCCGGGTCGTACGTGTAGCACGTATGGCGTGACCAGCCAGGGTGCATTGCCAAGGTGAAAGCGGGTATTGCGCGTATGCGCCTCGGAACGTCGGCTATAATACACGATGGGCCTAACTTTGGAGTGTAAGATAGAACTGGGGTAGAAAACTGCTAGACACATCAACCTAACCTAACCTAACTTAACCTAACGTATAGCCTAACCTAAACCGAGCCTAACTTAGCCTGGTCTTTCAGAATAGAAGGATTGTGCAAGAGAGAGAGATAGACTAACCTAAACCCAACCTAGCTTAACCTGATCTTTCAGAATAGGAGGATTGTGCAAGAGAGAGAGAGAGAGAGAGAGAGAGAGAGAGAGAGAGATGTGATGCTGAAAGACAGGGAGTTTGACTGGAAAAGAAGTATCTGGTTGGCTACCCTTAACTGAGGAAGGGATAAGGGGAGATAGAAAAGTAGGGGATAGAGAAATGAAAAAGGGAGGGAGGTAAACAGAAAAAAAAAGCACACACACAGGAGTGTCACAACCATCCAACAAGGTGGGTCGTTCGCAGGAACTTCCACAGCACCTTCGTTGTTTTCCGGATTGCGCAAGAGACAGCACAACATAGACAGAAACAACGACACCTTCGCACCTGCGTCTCCACCTATGTAGTAGTACCATGTTTTCTTTTTTTTTTCTTTGTTCTCTGCGCAAGCCTTTTTTTCTGAAAAAAAAATGCATCAGCTAACCCTTAGACGTGTGCTGTATGCATAAACCTAGCCTAACCTATAGACCAACGTTGTGGAATGGAGAGGCTGGCTATGGTTCATGCCAACTAAGACGATGAGCAAAGTACTAGAAGTTGTAGTACTATGTGTCGATAACTACGATATGAGAGGGAATGAGTGATGTTAAGGCTGCGCGAAAAAAAGAAAAAGAAAACGTGGACAGGTGGAAGGAACGAACACCACAGGCGCAATTCTTCACGCCAGTCCTCATTTTTTTTTTCACGCAGCTGAGTCAAACTACGAACCAATAGTAAATAAAGAACGTCCTATTGTTATAGAAAGCACGCTGTAAGCAAGAGTGTGAAAGGGGGGGAGGTAATTTTGACCCCGTGTGAATATTTAGCGTGCATCTAAAGATATGAGAGCGTTTTAGAGCTTCGTCCCTATTAAAACTATAGATTGTAGCAGTGGGTATCAAAGCTGCATTCTCTAGCACCGCAATACTGCGATTCTAATGATGTAGTCATTTTATGTTATTGTGTACAAAAGTTGTCGAAGTAGCGGTGTGGCGTCTTGAGGTAGAGGTGTCACATATTTTGCAGTTGAGTTATCGGAGGAGTGCGGATTTACTCATGGAGATCAGCAATGCATTCTATGTTTGAGTGCGCAGGATTTGCTGAAGTCATATTCCGGGAATTCTTTTCTTTTAATATGGAGGTTCTGCAATTTACCAGCCATCGTGGTCTAGTATACGATGCTCGACAGCTGACCCGCAGGTCGTGGGATCGAATTCCTGCCGCGACAGCCGCATTTTCGATATCGACAGCCGCATTTTCGATATAGAGGCGAAAATGCTTGAGGCACGTGTGCTCAGATATTGGTGCACGTTCAAGAGCCCCAGGTGGTCGAAATTTCCGGAGTCTTCTGTTACTGCGTGTCTCATAATCATCAGGTGATCTAAGGACGTGAAACTCCAACAATAATGCTTAAGTTCAGCAGTCTGAAGGCAGGGAAACGTTGTCTTTCGTTGTTTATGTTGATTTATTTACTCAATCCACACGATTATGTTGCTGCCGCATGCTTCCACCGTACAGAGAAGTCATTCCACACGTGGATCAAATCGGCTTGGCAAGGTACGATACAGTGACCATAAAATAGTACACTCCAAAATTCGTCTAGACCTGAATAAGGAACGACAGAAACTGATACACAAGAAGCCAATAAATGAGCTAGCAGTGAGAGGGAACGTACAGAAATCCAGAGTCTCGCTTCAGAACAGGTTGGCGTCTGGCCTACATGCAGGACAGATGCCAACCTCTGCAGGCAAGTTGCATAATACAGCAATCCCAGCTATAGCTATTCACCGCGAAACTCCATTTGGACGCTATTATCACGGCAGATTTTGCCAACGAAACCCCGCAACTATATCGACATCCAAAAAACGTCAGAGGTTCGCAGGAAGATGAACACTCCGTGTAATCATTTTACCAATCTGTCAAATAACGCCACTGGAACCAAGATTCGAATAAGACATTCGCTAGGTCAACAGTGACGTCGGTAAAAAAATGAAGGGCTTCGTTAGAGGGGGCAGCAACTTTCTTGTTCAGGCATTGGCATTTCGTCCTCCTTGCTTCACTATATATTTTTCGCTACAAGGATATACCCTGAAGTTTTTATTCTTGTATGTGTGTGTTTCCGTGAGTGCGTGCGAGGGAAGTATCAACTACCTGTCATGCACGTTCTAGCGTGTGTTTGTATGTGTGCCTGCTACATATACACATGCAAAGTTTACATCTTTAGGGAGGGAAGGAGGGGTGTAGAACTCCTTCCCTATTGCTACGCCTCGATGATCAGTCGTTACATCAGGGCACTCGTCATAAATGTGATAAAAAAAGCCCCCGACTTCATATTCGTGGCTCGACTGAGTATAGGATTTACCTCAAATGTTATGCCACTCAAATATGTTTTATAAGCGTGGCAGCCCATCGTTCTGAGGTCTGCCGTTTCCCCGCGATTCAAAGGTGAGGAGCTATAACAAGGTTCAGAAAAATAGACCAATAAATCTTTCATAATGAAACGTGACCAGTAAAAGGCCAAAAAGGCGTGTTCAATGATTCGCATAGCTTGAATAATATATAACAGTACCACCTGGTGTTAGTGGGTTTTATTTTTTTATCATTCTTTCTTTTAGAGGCGGGCTGTTCGGACTTCAATTGAATTCTACCCAATTTATATCTAAGCCCTACAGTCGCCGACTCGATTATGTTTAAAGCGGGCTCGAGCTGCGGCAGCAGAGGACGGGGAAATTGGATTTTCGCGAGGGACGAAAGGTCCACGCATGTGTCTGGCGATCTCATAAAGAATTCTATGATTCTGTGTATACGGTTTGCCGTACGGGGCGCATTATCGGCTTAAGACAGTTTTATTTCCTCGCTCTACGTTAGCATGTTTTGTACATTTCTCGCAATCAATTTCAGCCCGTGGTCAAGTCTTTCATAGTAATCGCTTTAGGGGCTGCTTCACGGAAGTACTCCAGCAAGCCGAATGGGCATTTCTTCGCGACCTCTTTTGCCATTACATGTTTTTTTTTAAAGACGACAGCCTTTCTTGGGATACTTCCACGCAGAAGTTTTGGTCTGTCTTTCTGTCTGTCTGTCACTCGAAACGATTCGCCACCCAGCCAAACGCCCAGCCATTTTGACCTAGTGGCTGCGTTCATACTTGTGAATATGTCCATCAAAAAGCAAATAATACGCATACTTGAGGCGCAATATCTACACTGAAGTATTAGGTGGTGTGTGTGTTTAAAAAATACATGGAAGCATAATTCTAAAGAACCCTGTGTTTCTTACACTGCGCTGACAATGCGACGCTACGCACGAAAAAGCGGGCGTTTCCTACGCTTCGCTAAGACGGTACGGTCCTGCCACCTACGAGCGGCTCTGCGTTCTACACAAGCTTCTGTTTCCCGACATTACCGCCAGAGGGCGTTTGTATCTCATGCAGCGCCTCTAGACATAAGATTATCGCCTTTCCACGACGTTTGCAGCGATGCACGCCGATACGTGGCCAATTTTTCCCCATCTTTCTTTCAATCTAGCTTTAAAGAAACCGAGGAAACCAAAACGGCTTGAGAAGGTCCCATAAAACATGCACAGTGTAAATAGAGACAGAAACTAACTGATAATAATTAGGGCTGGGATATAAAATATGCTGCTATTGCGGTGTTTTCGATAGTGGCTCGCTTGGCACATTGCCGTCTTTTACAGCAGAGCTGTTGTAGTGAAGGTTTGTCGCACGTAGTAGATTGAAAATTATCGCCATCACGAACCAGAACGCACTCGACCACTATGAAACAATTATGCGCAGAAGGTTAGAAAAAGGATATGCAATGCACAGCCCATAATCGATGCTGTCTGCCCGTGCGTCCTCTTGTTAACTTTTGTTGTGGGCCATTGCGGTTATTAGTGGGATTTGCCGAAATTTTGCGGTAGATATCATATGTTTTACGGGAGGTTTACAGAATAGCTGTTATGGCCAAGGAGTGAAAAATATAGAGCATGAGAGAACGACTACGGAGGGAGACATAATTGTAGTGAAAAACAGATAGAAGAAAATGAAACAAGACATAAGGAAGACAGAGAAAAGATAGCAAATAGCGAAGCAAGTACACGTTGTGAGATGATATAAAACAGAAAAGTAAGATTAATAAGAGAGCAAGCATAACAACTTATAATAAAGTATAGTAAGACTTGGGAAAGAGACTAGGCAAGAAGCAAAAGCCCGGCCCAGCTAGCACTAGAAGGGGCACCTACCAGCTTGCTTTATATATATATATATATATATATATAACTTGAACACCGATTCTGAGAGACAGAGTTTCTGTTCCACGGTTACGTTTCAACGCACGATAACCACACGGGGTGCACGATATATATATATATATATATATATATATATATATATATATATATATATAATGAGATATAACAGACAGTAATGCCAAGGAATGTACAGGGGAAGTTATTAGAACCAATGGAATGTAAATAAGAAGAAAGAAAAGTGGATGAAAAAATAACCAACCGTGGGCAGGAATCAAACCTACGACCTTCGAATAACGCGTTCGATGCTCTAACCACTGAGCTACCACAGCGGCCTTCCCTCCATCCACTTTTTTGGGCTTATATGTGAATTTAGAAGTAGGAGTGACAGTCAGCGCCATCTATAAGCCAAACAACGAGTGTGAAAACACTCTTATGCGTATGTTTGGCGTCACGTAGCACGTGAACTTATTATGAGCGGGCAGCTGATTAATTGTCCCTCTTATACAACCTAAACACACCAAGTCTGCCATTACGAGACCCTCGTTCAATGGAATAAGGGAAAGAAGTGTATACCTAAGGGCTCGTTTTTCCGTGTTTTAACACAATATTAATGATAACACAATAGCGGGAAAACTAGTCGTCGCAGTCCCCGAGGGAAGGACTGCGATGCTATCGCATTGTGAAAGCCCTCAGAGCCGCCCATCTAATGTCATTGACGTGCTTGTGGACGGTGTTAACGCATCTGCTCTTATTGACACAGGAGCTGCAGTATCTGTTATGGACGAAAAATTTTGCCGCTTGCTTCGTAAAGTGACGACGCCAATTTCTGGATTGTCCCTTCGTACCGCCGGTTTGCATCGTATCCATCCTACAGCAGGGTGCACAGCTCGCGTTGTCGTTCAGGACGTTCTGTATGTCGCCCAATTCATCATCATTCCCGCATGCTCTCATGACGTCATCCTGGGGTGGGATTTTCTCTCCCGCAACGACGCCGTCATTCATTGTGCCGCCGCCGAAATTGAACTGTCCCCCTTCTCGCATTTGACGCCGGAAGACAGTTTTTCGAAAGTGAGCAAGATTCTCGTGAAAGACGATACCATAGTGCCTCCAAGCTCCACGATGGGTGTATCTGTCTACTGCGCTGGACTCTCCGACACAATTGCACTCGTTTCGCCATCCGACCGTGCTTGCCGAAGGAAAGGGTTGCTAGTACCTTTCGCGACCGTGCAAATCACCCAGGGCAACGCCTCTATTTTCGTGACCAACCCATCCCCGTACACTGTTACCTTGGTTCGAGGGGAATGTCTCGGCAGAGTGGAACCAGTGGATAACGCACAAGTCCTGGACGTACCTGATGACTCGCGTTGTCCCAATTTGCGTACCATCAGTGCTGTTTCCACTTCTGATTCGTCATCTCCTGATGTATTTGGCCCTTGCATTGATGACAACCTCACGTCGGTACAGCGTTCCCAGCTTCTGAACCTGTTGCGAGAATATCGTTCTTCTTTCGATGTCGGGCGAAGTTCTCTCGGTCGTGCGTCCGCTGTTACGCATCGTATCGACACTGGTGCCCATCCACCATTACGGCAACGTCCCTACCGCGTGTCACCTGCTGAACGTCGGGAAATTAACGAGCAGGTTGATGATATGCTCAGACGCGACGTTATTCGGCCCTCGGACAGTCCATGGGCGTCTCCTGTTGTTCTTGTTGCGAAGAAAGATGGTTCTGCGCGGTTCTGTGTAGACTACAGACGGCTCAATAAGATCACTCGCAAGGATGTTTACCCACTGCCGCGCATCGATGACGCAATTGACAGCCTTCACGGAGCCGAATTTTTTTCTTCTCTCGATCTGCGCTCGGGGTACTGGCAAGTACTGTTGAGAAACGGCGGACCGATCCCGCCGAAGCCACCACTGTTGCGAAAGACGGCGACGCCGACGCGGTCCCGGAGGCGCCACTGCTTTCGACCCCGCCGGGAAGGTCACCAGACGTTTGGTAGCGTATGTTTCTCAGCTCGCGACTGCTTCTGCGCAGAGCTGAGGAGACGAGCGGACGAGACGACGGTGAGTTAAACAAGGTTTATGTACAGCATATATACAGAGGCGTTACAATTTCGGCACTGGGGCCGGCAGAGACTCGAAGAGCCGAGCTCCTCTCTCTAACACATAGGTCAGCCTTTCGCCTAAAACCGCTGATCGCGACACGCCGCAGGGCTTCTTTTATTTACACCGGGCCCAACTAAAATGTCCAATCAGAAGCGCCGCTGGTCTTCAGAGCAGGCTCCTCCAATGGGGTTCGCCGCGCGATGCGTCAGGCCACCAGACATGAGGACGCCGGCTCGCTGTCACGTGCGACGCTGACTCAATGCACGTGGGCCACAGATGCGCCGCGCGTGTTCACGCCGTGGAGTTGTTCGCGCCCGGCGGGCTGCGGGCTGGCCTTGACCCAGATTGCCTGTTTCAGAGGCACGGACGTTTGACGAGGACTCGCTGGCATAACAGCACCCCCGCCGCCAGACAATGCACCGGAAAGACGAGCTGCTTCCACGGGGCTCGGATGTCAGGTGCGCTCGTTCGCCAGGTCCCTCCAGGTTCGCCTCCAGGGCCATGGGGAGAATACAGCTCCAGACTGTTCCGGGAACACATCCCATCATTGACGACGGATCCCCGCTCCACTGGCTTGTCGCCACAACTTGCTGGCCCACTTCGCTCGTCTCTTCTGACCATGTTCGGTTTCAGCACTTGTCGATGGTTCTGCAACTTGCTAAGAACGGTTCGACAACAGACAACACATGACACAAGCAAGTGCCCTCGGTCACCCGACAGAACACCAGACAAAGTATAGTACAACATATACCTATCTACGTGTCTATCGGAATTTTGTTCCCTCTACATCAAGAGGCACATGTGGGACAAAAGACTCCTAAAGTAAGAACTTGAATTTTTCACAATTACAACCCCGCAACGAATTAGAATACCACATAAAGTTGGCCCCTTGAGATCACT
The DNA here is from genome assembly GCF_013339725.1 of Rhipicephalus microplus. Taxonomy (NCBI): domain Eukaryota; kingdom Metazoa; phylum Arthropoda; class Arachnida; order Ixodida; family Ixodidae; genus Rhipicephalus; species Rhipicephalus microplus. The sequence continues at coordinate 170,397,993 of NC_051165.1, forward strand.
CTGAACGAGAGCGCTCAGCCCAGGTCATGATGAGGTCAAAATTTTGCCCCGAATCGCCAGCGAGAAACCGAAAGGTTGAAAAGTTACTAGCTGGAACGCACTGCTCAATGCACCTGCATTAGCGTTTACCTTTTTTTTTTCTTTAGCGAACGTCAAAGTTGCGCTGTGGAGCAACATGCTCCACCTCAGTAACCGGCCACTTTTAGGCGACGATACCTATGCGGCACCAAGAGCGGCTCACACTTGCGACGTTGCACAGGGGAACAACGATACGGCTTGCTACTGATTGACTCCTCACCGCTTAGCTCGATATCGTGTTCGATCACCCTCATGTTTCCGGGGCGGTCCGAAAACACGTCTTCAAACTCGGAACCAATCTTTCTCAGGTCCTCTTTCTCAGGTCCTCCTTCACTTACGCTAGGCTCTAGGTTTATCTGCTCCCGGATTACTTTCGATCCCCCTTCAATTACCTCACTAGAACTCAAAATTTCTGCTTCCTCTTCCTCTGAAGCCTTCAACAGCTGATTTACGACCGCTTGATGTTGAACGCATGGTTTCATCAAGTTGTAAATTTTGTCCGGCCGCCTTCCTAATTTCACTTCATAATTTGTATCGCAAGGCTTCGATAATACTTTGGCGGGCCCTTCCCAATCAACCTCAAGCTTGTTCCTTTTGGATGGCTGCAGTAGCATTACCTGACTCCCTACTTCAAAAGCACGCTTCTTCACCGATTCCTCGTAGTGCTCCTTCGACAGCACTTTTGCCGCGTTTTTCTGGCTTTCCACTCGCGCTTCAATTTGGCTTTCCACTAGCGCTTCAATCGAGAAATCCTCACGTTGCTCTCCAATGAGCGTCTCTCGATCAACTCTCGGCAGCTCGCTCCAACTTTCCGCTACAGGCGAGAGCGTTGCAACCCTCTCGCTCTGACTCAATGGCGCCATGTCGTCTCCCCTTTCTCCGGAAACCGCGCAGCTAGGTTCGGCGACGGGCCGCTCGCGTGACTGCTCACATGACTCATGCGGAAACTTTCCTTTCTGGGGTTCCGTCGACCCGCCGACAGGGTCACTTGAGAGTTCACCGCATGGAACCAAGTCAAGCTTTCGCGAAAGCTTTCGCGCTTGCGATCGCGTGAGAGCCATGCACGCTAAGTTTGGGAAGAACGATTTACCCTGCTCTCTGAGAAGCTGCTCTGAGTTGTTGGAGAAGAGATAAGGAAAACGATCATTTAGCGCGGCAGACACAGCTGCTTCGGTGCAAAGCTTACCGAACGGGCCTTCAATGACAACCGTGGCGATTGGTAAGCGAACACTCTGCACCTCGGCGACTTGCCTAATCCACGCGCATTCTCCTGTGAAGTCATCCGGAGACACCAATGAAGGATGGACAACGTCCATGGTTGCCGCTGAGTCTCTAAGTGCTCGGCACGTTTTCTCGTTGACCCTAATTTCTTGGAGATACGGCTCCAACAACCGAATGTTTTTTTCTGATTCTCGGATCGTTGCGAAGGCAAACTTTTCCTGACAGTTTCTCGCGATGTGCCCTTCCTTTTTACAGTTGTAGCAGATTAGCGGCTTCCGTTTGTTTTCCGGTTCTAATGCCTGTGTGGTAGAAACCTCACTCGATTTCTCCGCTTCTGCTTGCCCTTCCCCTACACTGTCCTTAGTAAGAGATGGGTCCTTTTTGAAATTACGGTGCGGAACGGGTTTCCGTTGATCAGGTTTCCTTGAAAAGCTCTCTTTTCTCTCATCCTTTTCAACGCGCACTGCCCTGCTATGCAACTTTCGGCGAGTATAATACTCCTCAGCTAACTCAGCTGCCTTATTTAACTGTACTTCCCCAAGTCTGTCCTGCAGCCAAAGTCTGACATTATCCTCGATGCAGCGGTAGAATTGCTCCAATGCAACGCATTCCACCACTTTATCGCGATCATCATAAACACCTTCGCCCTTGAGCCATTCAATTAAATCGGCTTTAAGACGAAACGCGAAGTCAACGTGTGACTCATTCCCCTTTTCAGCATACCGGAACCTTTGCCTGAAAGCCTCGGGTGACAACTTATAACGTCTCAAGAGCACTTCCTTAACCTCGTCATAGCTCTCAAACGCTTCCCTAGACAAGCAAGTTATCGCGTCGGACACTTCGCCGGGAAGAAGAGCTAGCAGGTTCCGCGCCCAAAGAGACCGCTCCAAAGCGTTTCGCTCACAGACGTGTTCGAACTTGACGAGATACTTCGCCATGTCCTCGCCTACTACGAACGGTGGCAGTTGGTCCCGAATTCTAAAACCGCTGACCTGAATCGTCGGAGAAGCTACGCTAGGCGCCTGCGAACACTGTAGGATTGCCAATTCTAGTCGTTTCAACTCTAGGCGCTCTTGTCTCTCGGCCTCCTCGCGCTCGCGAGCTTCTCGCCTTTCTTCACGTTCGCGAGCTTCGCGCCTTTCAGCCTCCTCACGTTCGCGAGCTTCTACTTCTCGCCTTTCAGCCTCCTCACGGCGTGCTTTGATATCCACCCAGGCCTCATCGACTTCCTCAGCCGACACTCCCTCATCCTTCATGATCTCAAGGATCGCTTGCTTTCGTTTCGCACGGCCCAAAGTAATGCCGAGTTCCTCACAAATTTCGATGAGTTCCTTCACTTTAAGGTTCTCCATCGTTCACACTAGCCTCTTGCTGTTTCCCCTGTTAAGAATCTACTTGCCGTACCCACTATAAGCCTACTAGCAAGACGCGCAAGCAATTTTTCACACTCCCGTGTTTACCACCTCCGCATTAACTTTGGTTTCAAAGCACTTCGACTTGGCTTGAAACGATCAAAGCTCACTTCAATGCTTCACACAGCCCTTCTCTAAACTACTACAACCTGAGCTAGAGTAGTCTGGTGAACTGAGGGGAAAACATCAGGCACTCACCGCATCGATGTCGCTGACGCCGGCCGATCCCGCAGCTGCCAACCACTGTTGAGAAACGGCGGACCGATCCCGCCGAAGCCACCACTGTTGCGAAAGACGGCGACGCCGACGCGGTCCCGGAGGCGCCACTGCTTTCGACCCCGCCGGGAAGGTCACCAGACGTTTGGTAGCGTATGTTTCTCAGCTCGCGACTGCTTCTGCGCAGAGCTGAGGAGACGAGCGGACGAGACGACGGTGAGTTAAACAAGGTTTATGTACAGCATATATACAGAGGCGTTACAATTTCGGCACTGGGGCCGGCAGAGACTCGAAGAGCCGAGCTCCTCTCTCTAACACATAGGTCAGCCTTTCGCCTAAAACCGCTGATCGCGACACGCCGCAGGGCTTCTTTTATTTACACCGGGCCCAACTAAAATGTCCAATCAGAAGCGCCGCTGGTCTTCAGAGCAGGCTCCTCCAATGGGGTTCGCCGCGCGATGCGTCAGGCCACCAGACATGAGGACGCCGGCTCGCTGTCACGTGCGACGCTGACTCAATGCACGTGGGCCACAGATGCGCCGCGCGTGTTCACGCCGTGGAGTTGTTCGCGCCCGGCGGGCTGCGGGCTGGCCTTGACCCAGATTGCCTGTTTCAGAGGCACGGACGTTTGACGAGGACTCGCTGGCATAACAGTACCCATGGCTGATGACGCTCGACCGAAGACTGCGTTCATCACACCCGACGGCTTGTACGAATTCAACGTCATGCCGTTTGGTCTATGTAATGCACCTGCGACCTTTGAGCGCATGATGGACACCGTTCTGCGCAACTTGAAATGGCACACGTGCTTGTGTTACCTCGATGACGTTGTTGTGTTCGCTCCAGATTTCTCTACGCACCTCCAACGTCTGAAAGAAGTTTTTGCACGTGTCAGCAATGCCGGCTTGCAACTAAATCTGAAGAAGCGCCGCTTTGCAGCACGGCAACTCACCATCCTTGGGTACGTCGTGTCCAAGGATGGCATTCTTCCTGACCCAGCCAAGCTTCGGGCCATGGCCGAATTCCCCAAACCTGCGTCCGTCAAAGAACTGCGTAGTTTCGTGGGCCTGTGCTCGTACTTCCGACGCTTCATACGAAACTTTGCCACGATCATATCACCGCTGACGAAGCTCCTTGGAAGTAACGGGTCCCTCAATTCGTGGTCGTCAGAGTGCGACGACGCGTTCGCGAAGCTCCGCCATGTGTTGACATCTCCTCCCATTCTACGCCACTACGACCCTATGGCCCCGACGGAGGTGCACACAGACGCCAGCGGTGTAGGCCTCGGCGCTGTCCTGGCGCAGCGCAAACCCGGATTCCCTGAATATGTCGTAGCATATGCAAGCCGTACGCTCACGAGAGCTGAGACAAACTACACCGTCACGGAGAAAGAGTGCCTGGCGATCGTCTGGGCTCTTACAAAGTTCCGACCGTATTTGTATGGTCGCCCATTCGATGTCGTCACCGACCATCATGCACTATGCTGGCTTTCATCATTGAAGGATCCCTCAGGCCGTCTCGCCCGTTGGGCTCTTCGTTTACAAGACTACGACATCCGCGTGCTGTACCGCAATGGACGCCAGCATGCTGATGCCGACGCCCTCTCGCGCTCCCCTCTGCCTGAAGGTGATGTGCTCTGCTCAGTATCCTCGGCTGCTGTTTCTGCCATTGACGTTGACATAATCGCTACCGAACAGCGAAAGGATAATTGGATCGGCCCGCTGATCGACTTGCTCTCTGATCCATCCGCAACGCCATCCACGCGTGCATTGCGTCGTCAAGCTCGCCATTTCGCCATTCGTGACGGCCTTCTACACCGACGCAATTACGATGCCGACGGCCGGCAGTGGTTACTCGTGATACCCCGCAGTCTGCGGTCAGAGATATGTGAATCCTTCCATTCTGATCCGCAATGCGCGCACTCTGGGGTATTCAAAACCTACCATCGCATTCGACAACGCTACTTCTGGCGCGGGATGTACCGCTATGTGCAGCAGTTCGTTCGCTCTTGCCTCACTTGCCAACGCCGTAAACCGTCAGCTCACATGTCGCACGCCAGTCTACAGCCGTTACCTTGCCCTGACCGTCCCTTTGGGCGCGTAGGTATCGATTTGTATGGACCACTTCCTCTGACGTCGGCTGGTAACCGCTGGGCCATCGTTGCCGTTGACCATTTAACGCGATACGCCGAAACCGCCGCTCTCCCTGCGGCTGCTGCGCGCGATGTTGCGTCCTTCCTGCTGCATCGATTTATACTGCGCCACGGACCACCCCAAGAGCTTCTCAGCGATCGAGGCCGTGTCTTCTTGTCGGAAGTCGTCGAAGCCATTCTGACGGAGTGTCATTCTGTCCACCGCAAAACTACTGCTTACCACCCACAGACGAATGGCCTCACCGAACGCTTTAACCGCACCCTCGGCGACATGCTTTCTATGTACGTCGCTGCCAACCACACTAATTGGGATAATATACTGCCCTTCGTCACCTACGCCTACAACACCGCCCCTCAGAGCACGACTGGCTTTTCACCTTTCTACTTGCTGTACGGAAGGCACCCGTCGCACACCATGGACACGATACTCCCGTACACGCCGGATCCATCTGAGTGTACACCTATTTCCGAGACAGCCAGGCTTGCTGAAGAGTGTCGCGAGCTTGCCAAGACTTTTACGACGCAAGAGCAAGAGCGGCAGAAGAGTATCCGTGATGCCAGCACCACTTCTGAGCCCACGTTCCTTCCTGGTGCGCTTGTATGGCTCTCGATCCCGACCTCTGCCGCTGGCCTCTCTTCCAAACTACGTCCCAAATACGAAGGCCCCTACCGTGTCATCGAGCGCACCTCACCCGTCAACTATCTGATCGAACCCGTTGAACAATCTTCGGACATGCGCCGCCGTGGGCGAGACATCGTCAACGTGGAGCGCCTGAAGGCTTATTATGACCCGCTCATAATAACAAGCTGTTAGGTCACCAGGCGGCTCCCTCTTCGACCCCGGGGTAATTGTAGCGAAGCCTCCGAACTATGAAATGGGTCGAACTCTTGAGTACCTTCTAGTGGGGCTACCCAACAAGGACGCCGCTCGCACTGAGAGCCCGTGCTTGGTCGTTACTGTCGCCATTGTGCTTGCTCGCTGTGGACCGGCTATTAAACGCCTTAACAATATATATATATATATATATATATATATATATATATATATATATATATATATATATATATATATATATATATATATATATATATATTTATATATATATATATATATATATATATATATATATGCCGTATTTACTCGCATAATAGGCGCACTTTTTTTTTGGAAAATCCGGCTCGAAGTTAGGGGTGCGCCAATTACGCGGGGTAAAATTTTCGAAAATATTTTCAACTCGGTTCTCGCGCTTTAAATCTGCACACTTGTTAAGTAAAAGGCGACTTTATCGTTTACCAATTAATTCAGCATAAAACAAACATACCTACGTACCTTTTAATGAACAAGCGAGAGCCGTCAACTGCACACACACACGTAAAATTTATTTACACAAAAGTCGTAGCTGTTCCTCCTTTTCCCTATTCGGAGTCCGAGTCGGAGATCACACATTCATCCTCGCCGAGCGGGGATTCGTTTTCGGTGTCCGAATCATCCGCACCCCACAACATGTCATCCTCACTCGCATCCAGTGCGTTCGAGATACCCGTCTTCTTGAAGCTTTTCCTGACGACTTCGTCGGAGATCGCCTGCCACGCTTCCACGATCCAAGCGCACAGCATTTCCACAGGCGGCCTCTTAATCTTACCACCTGGAGTCAGCTGATGTTGTCCTCCAGCCATCCAGGTGGTGTACAGCCTTCGAACATTGTCCTTGAAAGGTTTATTCAAGGACACGTCCAAAGGCTGCAGTATCGATGTGAGGCCGCCCGGAATCACTGCCAGATCTGTGCGCAGCTCCTTTAGCTCATCTCGCCGAAATGCCTGCTTGCAGCCCGGTTGCCGTGCTCCAGCGCGTACTGCACTGCCTTCAGTTTAAACCCAGCCGTGTAGCTCGCGTACTTCCCCATGGTGGAACCAAAGTTCAATACACGACCACAACATACGCACACCGCTTGCAAAATGGCGTTTCTTTCTTTTTCTCTGATGGTGGTGATGGCGATCGAGCCCCCGGCGTTGTACACGTGACCTCCAAAAAGCGCGGCGATTTGGGGGGTATCAGTAATTGATGGAAGAGCCGTTTTTTTTTCGCTCATGGACGCTTTTTTTTTTCAAGTTTTATTTCGACAAACACGTTGGTTAGGTCGTTGCACTTCGAATTTTTTTTATTTGCTCGTCGATTTGCCTTCTTTTTTTCTTCAGGGTACGGAATACCGCGTTCCAACTGTACCGCTGGGGTGTAGAATCGTTTCTGATCACGGCCAAGTTCGGGGTGCGCCTATTATGAGCGGAATTAAAAAAAATCGAATTTTCCGCGACCAAACTAGGGGTGCGCCTATTATGCGAGTGCGCCGATTATGCGAGTAAATACGGTATATATATATATATATATATATATATATATATATATATATATATATATATATATATATATATATAATATATATATATATATATATATATATATATATATATATATATATATATATATATATATATATATATATATATATCGTGCACCCCGTGTGGTTATCGTGCGTTGAAACGTAACCGTGGAACAGAAACTCTGTCTCTCAGAATCGGTGTTCAAGTTTATGTCATTATGCATATATATATATATATATATATATATATATATATATATATATATATATATATATATATATATATATATATATATATATTCCTGATGAAGGCCAGACTCTAGGCCGAAACGTCGAAATAAACCACGTTGTGACCGCTCACGGAGGATCTACTAGACTATATATATATTATATATATATATATATATATATATATATATATATATAGATATATATATATATATATATATTATATATATATTATATATTATATATATATATATATATATTATATATATATATATATATATATATTATATATATATATATATATATATATATTATATATATATATATATATCGTGCACCCCGTGTGGTTATCGTGCGTTGAAACGTAACCGTGGAACAGAAACTCTGTCTCTCAGAATCGGTGTTCAAGTTTATGTCATTATGCATATATATATATATAGATATATATATATATATATATATATATCTATATATATATATATATATATATATATATATTCCTGATGAAGGCCAGACTCTAGCCGAAACGTCGAAATAAACCACGTTGTGACCGCTCACGGAGGATCTACTAGACTATATATATATATATATATATATCTATATATATATATATATATATATATATATATATATATATATATATATATATATATCTATATATATATATATATATATATATAATATATATATATATATATATATATATATATATATATATATATATATATAATATATATATATATATATATATATATATATATCGCTGACCTTAAGTCCTTGATATGACCCACGCATAAGACACGTGGGAAAGACCCCTTTCAAATGTCAACGTTAGATCACATTTGATTCACGCACCTTCTCCCTCCCCCTTTTCCCTGTTCCCGCTGCAATCTTCATCACTGTGCTGGCACTTTCGAGTTATTAAATTCCGTGCCAGCGGCCCGATAGCTGCGTTTGGCTTGGATTGGGGGTTGAACTAATTAAGCAAAAGATACAAGTATAAGCACAATGCTTCTGTTTGTCTATTATTTGGTTGTCGTCCACGTTTCGAAGTGTGCGGCTGTTATGTCCCATCAGGACTAAGTAATATATCCCGTGTTCATTCTGGCCAACGTTTCGCTGGCTGCACCTATCGTTTGCCACCGCCTTGGCTTGGCATCCGTGGCACGTTAGGTCGAACTCGTCAACGCAACATCGTCACGTTGGCATTTGATGGATGCGGAGATGGCACTTTCAGAATGAGGACACTGCAAATAACTGAGAGAATGAGAGGTCATATAAAGTATAAAGATCGATGCTGCGGTCCTTTACGTCTTTTTCTTGCACACCGCTAATCTGCAGTCTTCGTAATTTTTTTTAAACCGTCTACATTGCGAAGTCCTGAAATTAACCAACTGTCCAGGTTTCGGAATACCTAACGAATGCTCATATGTCGCAGTGTACACACTCCGTAAAATTCGTAACGCGTGCAATCTAAGAAGCGCGAAGTTAACCAACGTGCTCCGTATAATTAATGACACGTATGCAAGCACTCAAGGAAAACCAACGCAACCTATCTTACTTTGGGAATCCCTTGGCATGCTAACGTCATGAAGCAAAGTTGTAGGGGTCGGATTTGTGCGATGCATCAAAATTGATGTAGAGCGCTAAGTAAAGGTGGCCGTGTTAACGAGTTAAAGGTTCCACTTTGTACCTGTATTGTATCCACAGCAACTTACGAATTTTACCGGCTAACATTCCCTGGTTCACATGTACTAAAATATGCAATACGGGAGGAAGACTACCGCTAAAACTCAATTAGTACAGCATCACGTTTGTTACATTATAAGTTTGTAGGCTCGTCCTATACTTGCGGCAAGCTGGCTTATTGTCCTCTGCAATTTCTTTACATTTATGTGAGATTTATTACATGACCACGAGTTCATTATGTTGTTTCTAACAATAAAATGAGTCCATGACTGATCCCCCCCCCCCTTTTCCCACAGTTCAACTAAATGAAAAATTCTTCGATTGACCTATATGCATTGAAATGGCAATGCGGATGCATTCGGTGTTTCAAAACTTCCTTCATATGACGCCCCATACGACAGGAAACATTCGCTGCGTTTAAATGCCCCTCGACTCCTCCCGCCTTCTATGTACCAAATTTTCTTTGATATGTCGGATTTAACGTCCCAAAACAACCATATGATTATGAGAGACGCCGTAGTGGAGGGCTCCGGAAATTTCGAACATCTGGGGGTCTTTAACGTGCACCCAAACCTAAGCACACGGGTCTACAGCATTGCCAGATTTTAGCCAGCCGGCACTCGTCAGTCCTCGACCTAGCGTCGTCTCTTCTGGCGACACTTTTTCCCCGAGAAACACTTCTTCCCCGAGAGACACTTCTTCCCCGACACTTGCCAGTGTGAAGTCTGGCGCAGCAGAGAAGCGTTTCGCAGATCGAGCACTCACGTAGATTGAATGAGCGCGTCCTTCATTACGGCGCTCACACGTTCTCCCCCGCCAACGACGCACGTCGCACGCTACTCGTGTTTCAAAACACGAGCGGATGAGTGACTATACCGCCTCATAGCACGCGCCCTTATACATATACCGTTTTCTTGATGTCTATCTGAACTGGGATAGGGGACCACGCTTGGCTGGGGTCCTTGGCGCGGCGTAACGCTGGTCAACTCTTCTGTTTTGCTTCGTTATTCCCTCCACGATACCACCCCTTTCCCGCGGACAACACCCCTCATCCACGCCTCGTGTCCGAGCTCCTGGCCGGCGACTTTTTCTTTCTTTCATTCTCTCCCTCTGTGCCCGATATTCTTTCTTTCACGGCGGGCGAGATCGATCCTACTACGCCGTCGTCGTCGGCGCTGGGCCGGTTCGGTCGACCCGCCGACAACGCTGAGCGCGTTTCGCGGTGAACGAGTCGAGAGGGGGGGGATTAGGAAAGAGAACTGAGACAATTCACTCGCTGTGCTCCCCCCCTTCTTACGATACCTCCTCCCTCAGCGCCACATACACACGCAAACTTCCAACCCCTCCCGCCGCCGTCTACCTTCTTTCTGTTGTACAACGTAGCGCGCTGTCGGTTTCGCTCGGCCTCCCTGTGGCGCGAGCGAGCGCCAACTCAAACGCGCCGCGCTCTCGCGCGCTTCTCACAAGCGCCCCGAGTCGTGGTCGGCGCGCGGCTGTCGGAGTCGTCCGCGCGGTTACGTCACTGTTTCTCCTCTGCGATCGTCGTCCAACCCCCACAAGCCGGCCGGCGCTTCTCGTGTATCGGATACGCGTTCGCCGGTGGATATCCTTACAACAGACTTTTTTTCTTTTTCTTTCGCATACACAAGTCGTCCGTCCGACAACGAGGAAGGACTGGACAGATTCCGACGTTGCCGTGGGGGCGTGTTTGTCTTTGATGCCATCGCCGGACCCGATGCGTAGGAGAAAAAGTTCGAGATGTGCGAGATTATTTTGCGAAAGGAAGTTTCCGTGTTGACTGAAGAGCTGGCCTTTTCCCCGTTCCCGCTGAAGCTGCGTTGCAGGAAGAAAGAGGTGAGTCTCGTGTTCGAAATGAGTGGCGAGTGTTGCACCTGCTTTCTTTCGAGCTGGGGTCTGTGAGTTGAGAGAAAGACATAAGGAGAGAAGGATGATTCTTAGGAGTGAAATGTGCAGTTGCTCTACTAGCAAGCTATAAAACTATAAAATTTACGTTCCTCATGCAGTTATCGGTTCGTCAATTTCCGGTATTTGTACCCAAAAGTATATATGTACTGCTATGACACGTTTTTGCCAAGACTGTCAGTCTGAAATTGTGTCATGATCACACCTCAGAAGCAGGGTTGTGTGTGGAATTTTTTTTCCGGGGGGCGGGAGGGGGGAGGGTGAACTTCTTTAATGCAAACCAGGGGCCTGGCAAGCAAATGGTCATTTTGCGCTATGCCTTCACGGCGGAAAAAAAAAAAAAAAACTTCGGGATACAGGGTGGGGGGGGGGGGGGGACACGGGCCATGGCTACGCGACTGATCAGAAACAGTTGTGGGTGTCGTTATGTGCCCATTTACATAGGCGCAGTTTTAGTATTGTGGGTCGTATATGCCGACAATAGTTCGATGGTTCTCGTCAAATAACTAGATAGCTTCATCAGAGTGCGCAAACTTGAAAAGAAGGCCTTTATTTTCTTGAATATAAATGGGGCTACCTTTGCAAGTGAAAGAAGTCCGCTTAATAGATAACCAGCCAATACCAATTACGCGGTGATTATTCATGGCGACAAACTAAGCAACCTTGTCGTCACCTAAGAATGAGATGGTTTAGGTATTTCCTAAGTGGTTTTTAAACGCAGGGAAAATGACGATGTTTTTTTGTAGCTTGCAGAATTCGTTAAGACGACAGCAATAACGTAATGAGCTTGGTCGATTAGGACATCGTTACCTAAAAGGACGATCGGTGAACACGGTGGAATGCAGGAATGAACATAACGAAACAGAGAATGGCTCGTACGGATATCATTTGAACATAGAAGTCGGAAGCAGTTCCGCATGTGCTTCAGAAAGACCCACGTGATAAGTCGATACATAACACTTACGGAAACGTAACGTAGCAAAATAGTCGTGTGGATTAAGTAAATAAATCATCTAGAGTACAGCGCGGGAACGTTTTCTTGGAGTGGAGAAAAACAAAAGGGACTGAAGAATGTTCACCAGGAGAGCGAAAAAAAAAATTGGGGAGGAAAGTGTTCGTATCAAAACACGAACACGAAGAAACGTTCGGCGTCTATTCCTTCCCAAGTCTCGTGTATGTAGGTGCCTCTGAAAAAAAAAGTGATGAATGGTTGAATAAATTTTGCTAGGTGGCCGCACCCTTAGGGGGGCAATAACTGTCACTGCCGGTGGTGGCGGACATTGCCCTGTGAGCATGGGCGACACCGCACGAGGAATTTCGGCCCGAAAAGTGAAGACGTGCAATTTCAATGCCTCGGTGGTGACTGTATTACGATCTATGATCTCTCTTCCTCGGACCTGTGAACTGACAGATGCAATGCGATGCATCTCGGCTACGTATGAAAAGAAAGAAAGAACAATGCAATATGAAGCATCGCCCCTGTCAAAGTGTCAGAGCGGCCTTTCTGCTTCATCTTTTCTACGGGGCAGGAGAGAGCCATTTCGATCATTCTTGTTCGGGCACAAGATTGATGACCCGGTCGAAGTTGTACGTAAAAAAAAAGCTTTCCGTAGAGGGTCATATCGGAGTCAAGCTACGATTTACGCTGCTTCATTACGGGAGTGCCGATACGATTTTCTCTAGACGCTGCAGCGCTTCGTTGCATCTAAGTTTCGATTTCGACACTGGACTCATTCACTGGTTTTGAGATTGCTGACTTAACCGCCAGGATGACAAGGAATATTTTCGAGCTCGTTTCGGTACGGTAAAGAATGTAATAGGATCAAAGGACAAAAGGAAGACGAAAAAAAAAAAAAACGAAACAGTGGGATGAGCATTGGCCCTTTGTTGCTATCTTTGACCGCACTGAAGAAAATGTGAAAATATCATGACAGTATGATGCTTTAGTGTTGTGGTAATATGATACCAAGTGGTTTCTTTAGTAACGCGAGCATTATAGAATAGCCACCTAAATTACTTGCGCACCAACATCTGCAAGAACGCCACGGATACAGTCAAATATAGACGTAATATTACGCAAAAAATAACGTGTCTTTGGGTCGTTGCATTACACTGCTAACGATAACCGATGACAGAGGTAAAAATGTGTGTTCTTTTTAACAGGAGACCGGACTATGCAAGCGAAGTGGGTTACGCTAAGGGCAGCTCTATAGGCACCGTCAACATTCCCAAAGTTGTGGTCGTATAAGCCTTGGAACCAAAGCCGGCTTGTAATATTTACATTCACCGCCGTCTTTGATGCTGCGTTGCAGCTAGACTGTCGGGCGCAGACGACTTGAGTGAAGGCATGCTATGGGACACTATGCAAATAGATGTCACCCGAAGAAGCAACTCATTCCACGCCAGCTTCATTCTCAGCAATCCAAAAAAGAAAAAAAAAAGAGAAGGAAAAAAGAAGCAAAAAGTTGCATTAGGGCAATGAAAGAAAGCAGTAAGGAAATAAAAAAAAAGACCTTTGGGTTTTACGTCCTTATGACCATGATGGGGTTTCGAGACGTCGCAGCAGAAAGAAGGGTGAATCTCAGTGGATCCATGACGGACTCGCTGGTAATTGAGAAGCAACTCTGTTCAGAATTTTCGTAAGTGCGGGCCAAAATAGTCAGAGTGCCCAAGAGCAACAAGCCTTCGTGCATCAACACACTGAAATGCAAAACCTAAATTTGCAATCCCACCTTTTATTTTCGTTTCTGCGTCGCGTTGTATGTTTGTAACTATTGCATTCGCAAGTATGTCGCGGTCTGGACAAACGATCTTTCAAAAGTTCGTTATTATAATTGGAATTACGTAAGGAAATGTCGGCGCAGTAATTAGGTGCCGGCCACTCGTCCTACTTTTTGAGCATAACAAATCAGCAGTGCGTATAATACGTATAACTTGGCATAACAATCAAGACTTGACATTTAAGTCAATTACAGAAAATATTCAACAGTCACATATATGCACATGTACGGTGATGTTAAAAAAAGGAAGTTGAATAGCAACCGTTACATCGCATAACCTAGACGAGAAAAGAAAGTCAACGGTCACGTAAACATTATTATTATTATTTATTATTATTATTTGATTTGCATACACAGATACACAAGGACACAGAGGAAAGAGGGCGAGAGCAAGGTGGGAACTGCCACCTGTAGGGGGCACAACGCCTGCCCACTCTTTATGGAGGAGAGAAGAAACACTGTAGGAAACAAAGATTAGAGGGAAGAAAGAGGGAAGTAGATGAGGAATGAAAACAAAAACGACGAAGACTTCGACGAGTATGAGTAAAAAAAAACAAATAAAAAAATAAAAAAACGCCTATAAACGGGTGGCCAGGTCCGTTTGGTTCTTAAATGTAAGGAGAGCTCGGTGGGCCTGGTCGCGTCGGGAAACACAGCCGCTCTGTAACGTCAAAATAAAACAAAACTTAAATGTGCTAGTAACGACCAAAAATGTTACTGGCTCCGAGAAAATTTTCCATTGCATTGAGATCCTTGCTATTTTTATTTGGTTACTCGTTCTTTTTTCTCTTCTTGTTACGCAAAGAAACAAAGCCAGGGTAATTTTTTTCCCAGAACGTCCCTCGAGCGCACTTCACGAAGAATGTATTGTGGACCTTGAAATATGTATGCTAAAAAGGTGCTTCTTTCAGTTTTCCTGTTAAAGACTCCCGCCAGCTATTTAATCATGATGGTGCGTGCCTAAAATATACGCCTTGTGTGTACGTGCTGTGAATGAACGGAGTAAGTTTCGTGCTGCAACCTCGTCATCTGGTGCGGAATGCCAAGTGCCCATATCTGCACGTTCCATTTTCGTCCTTCAAAAGAAACCTTTTTTTTCTTTATACCACTCGTTTAGTAAGCATCTGCATCGTCGTTGCAGCAGCCAAGAAGCTGAGCTACATGTAATACAGGCAAGAATTGGGCCTTAATGAGCTGATGCCTTCTGTGAAGTTTACGAGCCCTCTTCGTGAAAGTTGACAGCTCCCCCCCCCCCCCCCCCTCTTTCTCTCTATACCTACTTTTCATTCCACTCGACAGTAGCTGTCGAAAAAAAAAAAAAACTAAACATGATGATACAACAAACAACGTCTAAGTGGTTTAAAAAGCAGCTGCTGCGAACGGGAACAGCTGCTCAGATAACGCGCGCTACTGGCTCTCTAGATTTCGCAGCATGTTTCGGTGCTGTCTTTCGCTATCTACACCTAGTATGATCATGGTGTAGCCAAGGAGTGGTGGTGGTGGTGGTGTGTGTGTGTGTGTGTGGTGGGGGGGGGTTACACCTTCCCCTAAATTTTGCAATCTTGCCTTCCTACACACACGCACACGTAAACGCACGCACGCTCATTCACAATGGCACGGTAACCTCTGAAAAGTTCGCAAGGCTAGATTCTCAGGCAACCTACAACATCCTACTCCCTCCCCCTCCTCCCTACATGGTCACGCCCCTGAGTGAGATATACAAAGGAGGGCTCGATTGGGGATCACAAGCCCCGCCGCGGTGGTCTAGTGGCTAAGGTACTCGGCTGCTGACCCGCAGGTCGCGGGTTCAAATTCCGGCTGCGGTGACTGCATTTCCGATGGAGGCGGAAATGTCGTAGGCCCGTGTGTTCAGATTTGGGTGCACGTTAAAGAACCCCAGGTGGTCTAAATTTCCGAAGTCCTCAACTACGGCGTCTCTCATAATGATATGGTGGTTTTGGCACGTTAAACCCCACAAATCAATCAATCGATTGGGGATCACGCAGAATGCCAGGCTGTGTACAGCTTCATTATCACGATTATTCCTGTTTTATCGGACATTTTTGTCAAAGCGTGGCTTGGATTCGAGCCCACGACCTCATCCCACTCCTGCTCGTGTGACGGGTTAACGCGACCTCTTTCTGCATCCGCGAGCCGTGGCAAGGTGGCGGATTCATCCTCGCCCGTCGGCCTCGTATACGTTCATCAACAACACATTCAAACGCAAGAAGGCAATCATCTTCAGCCCTGCTTTTCCCGGGCCAAGGAAGGGTTCAGCCTTTCACGCACGCACCCATTAGACGGGGCAGCGGCATTCCACGAAGACGAGGGCGTGGTCCTTATATTACATGCCGCGCAGTGTGTCTTATCGACGAAGCACCGGTTTGCACGAGACGGCGACGTTAGGAGGGGACGTACCTCGCGAACATACGTTATACTAGGTCAGTGGTTCGCTTTCTTTATTTTTTTTTCTCTCTGTAACTTGTAGGGGATGAGATGGCCTGTGGAGGTTAGTTGGCGTGCTGGCGGCGTTGGCGTGGAAAGAGGGGCCTTCGTCTTTGCTGTCTTCACGTCACTTTAAATTTTTAAAGAGATTCGTAAGCCTTCGAAAGTGCACGCTCGATTAAGAGGGAGGTAAAAGGATTGGTTTATACGAAATGTGAGATCGCGAACTCAGAAAATACCGTACTGCGTATACGTATGTACACTCTTCTTTCGTCTTTTTAGGTGCGGAGTGCTTTGACGAACCCGAGTTAAACCGTGAATAAAAATAGAAAAAAAAAGAGTGGAAGCAAGCGAAAAAATCAAGGAAAGAGAAAGAAAAAGAGAAATGGGAAAGAAAATTGTAAAATAAAAGAGACAGAAATGAAGAGAGAGAAGAAAAAAAACGTAGGGGAAACAGGAAAAAGGAGGAAGAGAGAAAGGGAAAATCAAAAGAAAGAAAGAGGGCTGCCCAGCTGCACACTTCAATCAGTCTTGGCACCAGTTGGGCGAAGCTGGCTAATTTTCTTTTATTTACATACCTAACAAACAAGTTAAAAAGGGGTAAGAGTGGCCAGGAAACGGTGAGAACTGTAACTTACTTTTTATTTCATTGAGAAAGGGTACAAGGATAGAGAAGGAGCGAAAAGATGGTTCCAAACCGCTAAAGCAAGCTCTTCGCGACTGGGTGAGCTCGAAAAGTGACGTGGCGAATAGAAGCCACTCTTTCCACGTGCCAACATGATGCGTGATGAAGAGGCTTTAATGAGACTATAGTTTTTTTTTTCTTTAGTTTGCCCTGACAACCCCGTCCTGACGTGTCTAGGCTGCGAATATTTTAAGCGGGGCGAGGCGTTACGTCTCGTCGGCGTAACGTAAACCATTAAACTTTTCCAAACCAGCTCCGTAAAAGAAAAAAGGAGGGCCTCGCGACGTTAGCCCTAATTGGACCCTCTGGTGAAGAGACGTAATTGCGCCAGATGATGCTGTGGAACGGTCCACTGGGACGACTGTCTTAATTACTGTACTTTGTATTGGAATAGGGAAAATGCGAACGTTTCAAGGAAATTGCGCTGACAATTAAGTGTTCAGTGCATGCCCCGTTAATCGCCTTCAGACCTTAGGCCTGTCGCGCTTTCAAGTAAGCCAGCCACTTGTTTAAAGGAAATGGCAAAAAGGAACAGCGAGTTAAATAACCAGTGAAAACAACGACAAAACAGTTAAAACAACAAATGAAGAACGATGCGGTTCGTGCTTCTGTTGTGAACGGTGTCTTTGTATTCGTATTTTGTGCTATGACGTCCCCTTCGTTATAACTTGCACGCACGGGACAATTAGTGACAGGATTGTCTCGGTTATGGCAGAATGCACTCGAGATAGGATGGACTATTTATTGTGCTGTCACTTTCGTTTCCGACACTTGTTGACGACCCGCTGTCCCTGCGCTGAATTGGTGTAAAGGTGAATTGCTTAACAGTCAACGTAAGTCATGCAACGCTACTCAAAGCACAGATATCCTTCACCACAAATACTCGGATGGCTATTAAGGAGAAAGCCTGAGATGGCTTCTAAAACGTGACCTTCTGCGCTGAAGTCTACACGAGCTATGCAAAACAAAGACCACGATGACGTGGGGACGTCACCTGATCAAATAGTCAGTACGTAACTGTGACGTCATAGGTCGCCAAAATTTGTGACGCCAAAATGATGTTAGAAGGCTCTAAGAGAGACGGGTATCAATATAAACGAGTGAGAAGTAAAATCAGTAGAAGACAGCCTTCGAGTATAGAGTCTTCGAGTATAGAGGAAAAGACACAAAAGACAGTGCGGCTTTTTTTTTTTTTACGTGCGCTTCTATACAGCTGCACTGAGGCTGACACGTCTCGCTTTCTCCATATGATCTTTCTGACTGTTGCCAGAATGAAACAATTTCAATGGACCCCGGCCATGCCCGCATTCATTCTACGCGTGTTTCACCCCTATAGCTGTGTCACTATACGCAGAAGCAGCCTGTTAAAAACCACAACAAAGCAGAAAAAAAGTGTAGATGTGCACAAAACGTGCAGGCTACAATAAGGCTTGAGCGCTTTGTGCGCAGTTCTACTTCTCTTAATTTCTTGTTAACCCAGTTCAGTCAGAATAACCGGTTGCGTGAACAGTCACGCGAAGTGGCGCGCGGTTTGCCCGCGAACAAAAGCCGACCGGCTAAACCGGAACAAAAATAAAAGCTTTCGCTATTGACGCGCGAGAGCGGATGACGTGAGGCATTCTCTGGTGTAGTGAAAAGGTGAGAGAGACGCGTAGGAAACTCCTGACAAAGGATTTGAGGGGTGCAGTAAAGAAAAAATAAGATACGAGAAGAATGCGCGCATACGTGGCGCACGAAAACTACGCGCACTTAAAGAGTTGCCAAAGTTGAACTTGTCGCCACTTGTGCCGCGAACTGTGCACGCCGGTCTCCGAGAAATCTCGCGTCGGTTGTAAAAACAATATAGCTTGGGGCAACACCTTATTCCGTTCGCTCTTGAACTCGACGAGTGCACGAAAACTCGTACTGACGTTTATAACTTCGCTTTTTAATGATGCTGACGCGCCAGAAGGCTTCTTTTATTATTTCAAAGCAGCTGAATGGGACTTAAGTGTGTGGTAACGTGACACTTTAATGAGGAGCTCACGGCGTCGTCATTTTCGGGATGGTGTACAGAGCGCGAGAGAAAGGGTAATTCCTGCCTTTTAAAGCGCTCTTCTTACTTGGCGAACTTTCAACCAGCCTGATACGTGCACATGCCGCAGTAGCCTTGTGACGCAGAGCGAGCTACTCGACACTGGTTAATTTCTTGCCAAGTCAGCTCGTCAAGGTACGTGCAATAATGGTGTCCCACGTACACATTCGGTCGCCATCAGGGTCCATCCGGATCGGATTTCCCGATCTCGATCAACAGTGGTCGCTGCTACACGGTCCAATCCGGACAGAGTATGCCGTCGACGTCAGACAAATCATTACCTGGGAGACATGCCGGTCGCGATGCGCAGATCGTGGTCCTCTTGATCCCACTGGGCCCTGATCGCAATCGAGAGCAACCGAGTAGCAGAACCTTTTCCGGACCGAGTCTCATCTGGATCGGCTCAGGTCACGACCAGAAGTGCTACAAGGTGTTACGCGTATATAACACCAGGGGTGTGCGAGTGTGTGAAAATTCGATCACAGGTTCCGTTACAAGTAAACGAAGCATTGTCGCAAAACACGGCCAGGATTTGTTAGGATGTCGGGTTTGTCGTGTGTTAGCAAAGCATACGCTATATGTACATGCTCACAAGGTCAAGGGTCGGAGCCCCGACACACAAGTCATTCGTTCGAGCATCTAATCACTATAGTGTATACAAATATGTTTCTCATGCGGGTACTTATTATAAAGCTCTATGAGCAGGGTTTCCATTGGGCGAAATTAAAAAGGCGCCAGAAATAAAGTGAAAAATAGGCAAAGTATCCACATAATTTAATGTTATCGCCTAATTTGTAGGCAAATAGAACATGAGTAATATTATGAGCAGAGTCTTTGCTATTGATGAATGAATATAGCGACTTTCAATATGTAACAGAAAACAGCCATGGCACCGACTAGAAATTTTCGTCGTCGGATCGGTCGAGAACTAGCCAATCCGGCGCAATTAAGCCACCAACGGCCACTGTGTTTATGAGTATGTCTTTGGGAAAAGCATTACGACACGCGTGTGAACGGATGGGAAGTATATATCCTAAGAATACATGCGCATTAACAATTGGGCGCGATTTCAATGTTTTATTTATAGGTGTCTGGTAGTGGCACTGTCATGTTGGCATTCGTGCATTCATTGGTTATCATTACGTGTCGTCGCGCAACCTTACCGTAACTCGGAGTCCACGTAGAAAGATGCGCGTGGTTGCATACCTACTCCGCCAGGTGCCGCAACAAGTCCAACTGCTCTCACACACACACACAAAAAAAAAACTGTCGGCTTTCACTAATACTTAGTTCAATTATGTTCAATAGTTCATGTGACCCTCAACTGGCTTTTAAATAAGTCTATGCGCCCATCTCGTATTTACCCAGTATAACTACAATATATCAACCATATAAAAATGATTTTGAACCAGCCTTATATAATAACTGCGGCAGCTACGGTGCGAAGGCTGTGGAAACAGCGGATCTGGGGACCTCCCCCTCTTTCATACCTTCCTCCTCACTTTCAGGCCACTTTCCCACCCTTCGTTATGCGATACATACATGCACTATGTGTGGCTGTGCTATGAGCTGCTCGGCACATATTCGCTTTTATGTGGCGCATACCCGCCCGAGATTGTGCCAAAGTCACCGGAAGTCTTGCAAAGCTTACACAGCTACGGTGTTACAGGACTTTCTTTTGAATATTTAGAGAAACGGAAGTACTCAACCGGAAGTGCACGAAAAAGCGCTACTCTTGAAAAGATGCTGGCGCTGTTGTTGAAGCTGCCACTTGCCGCTTCCGATAAAACAAGAATATATAACGTTAGCGTATGTGCATGGCACTCGTAACAGCGTTGCAACGCAGTGAAGCTCCGAGTTCCTACCACGAGTATTATTTTCGTCTTGGGCAGCGTTCTCTCCGCACCGCTGTATCGGCGAACGCATCTACTTCCGGGGCCGCGTTTGTCGCGAGCCGTTTTGTTGAGCGACGCCGGAGCGACGTACACGCGATTTCGGGTCTGGGTGGCGATAAGCGGGGATCAATGTGAACGCAAAGGATGACGGTATGCAGGCGTACGTACAGCCCTGTCACCACCTTTAGCTCCTTCCATCTTTCTGGCGTTCGCCGATACAGCGGTGCGGAGGGAGCGCCGCCACGACGAAAATGACTGGTGGTAGGAACTCGGAGCTTCGGGACTTCGCTGCGTTGTGACGCTGTTACGAGTGCCATGCACGTACACTAACGTCCTATATTCCTACTTCATAAAGAAGGCAACAGAATACCAATCAAGAAGGGTGTAAGGCAGGGGGACACATTCTCCCCAATGCTATTTACCGCGTGCTTACAGGAGGTTTTCAGAAGCCTAGAATGGGAACAGTAAATGATAAGAGTTAATGGAGAGTACCTTAGTACCCGCGCTTTGCCGATGACATTGAGAGAGAGACAGAGAGAGAATTTATTTACAGAAAGGTAGAGAAATCGGCCTGAGCAATAGTTTGCTCTGGCCTGCTACTCTACCTTGGGGAAGGGTGACTGGGGAGTGAGAGAGTGATGAATGGCGATGGTAAGGTAGAGAGATGATATGTTCTTATTAGGCTGGGTAACTCTGCAGACGTGGATCCAGTCCAGTGGCTTCTAAGAAAGCGATGACGGCTCGTATTACCGCATGTGTGCTGCTGGCGTCAGGCCAAAGACCTAACACAACCTCATCGGTTAATGGTCGACTAATATATCGGCCAATCGAAGATATCAGTTGCTGACGTTCGCTTGCATATGCTGGACTGTCGCAAAATATATGTTCGAGCGTTTCTAGCAACTGACAGTGACCACAATTGGGACCTGTGTCATTACAGCCAATCAAGTGACATTGCATTGCTGAGTAACTCAGGAAACGAATTGCAACTCATGATTACGGAGTTAGACAAGGGGAGCAGAAAGGTGGGTCTTAAAATTAATCTGCAGAAAACGAAAGTAATGTACAAC
This sequence comes from Rhipicephalus microplus, assembly GCF_013339725.1. NCBI lineage: Eukaryota > Metazoa > Arthropoda > Arachnida > Ixodida > Ixodidae > Rhipicephalus > Rhipicephalus microplus. Next base: position 170,420,239 of record NC_051165.1, read on the forward strand.
CACCTCGAAAGAGAGCAGCGCTTTGAGATAGATAATAGTCCACTTCAAGTTGTAAAAGACTATGTCTACTTAGGGCAAGTAGTAACCGTGGAGCCGAACAAAGAGATTGAAGTAACTAGAAGAATAACAATGGGGTGCAGCACATTTGGCAAGCACTCTCAAATTATGACAGGTAGATTGCCACTATCCCTCAAGAGGAAGGTATATAACAGCTGTATCTTGCCGGTACTTAGCTACGGAGCAGAAACCTGGAGACTTACAAAGAGGGTTCAGCTTAAATTGAGGACGTCGCAGCGAGCAACGGAAAGAAAAATGGTAGGTTTAACCTTAAGAGACAAGAAGAGAGCAGAGTGGATTAGGGGACAAACGGGGGTTAAGGATATCATAGTTGAAATAAAGAAGAGGTAATGGACATTGGCCGGGCATGTAGTGCGTAGACAGGATAACCGCTGGTCATTAAGGGTAACTAACTGGAATCCCAGAGAAGGCAAGAGAGTTAGGGGAGATCGCTAGGTGGGTAGATGAAATTAAGAGGTTTGCGGGTATAAATTGTCAGCAGCAAGCACAGGACCAAGTTAACTAGCGGAACATGGGAGAGGCCTATATCCTGCAGTGGACGTAGTCAGGCTGATGATGATGATGATGATGACCTCCCTGGCTCCTTATTGCACCCCCTATTCGTGACACTATCTAGTAGATAATGTTGATGATGACAGCGACGACGAACATTTTCGTATTCATAATCATCTTAATACATCTTCATTTTATTATGTATCTTCCGAGGTACCTTAGTTGCTAAGATACTGTTCTGATCAATACAATCGACCAGGTGAAACAGGTGGCCATCGCCATCGAGTCGTCTCAGGCGAGGACAAGTGGTACCCAGTGTGTTTATTTTATTTCATCTATACATACACGCCGCGCCCTTTTGCAGGATATCGGGAGGACATGCAAACTGCATACAACATTAGGTGTTTCAAGAAAAGTGTCCAATATTATTTAAAAATTACCTAAAGGAGGATCTACGTGCTACCTGCGGCATTTCCTTTACAGTGGAAGAAGGTACCTTCAGATGTGCACAAACAATATTTACGGCAGTAGTTGTGGAAAATAAAACAATGAACTTTTCTCAGCCAATCGCAATAGCCGATCGAGTCCGATGGACGAATTTGAATCCTCCCTGCGAGTAGCGCATAGCCACTTTAAAATTTTCGAAAGGCGGCCACTGGTAATCACCACGGAGCGACGAAGTCTGGCTGATTTAGCAGGGGAAATCGAAACCGACGCACCCAACAGTGCATCTACCATTCACTTTGAGAAACGCCCTCAATGGCGGTGCACTGTCCCCCTCGCATTGCGTGAGGAGGATAAGCGAACGTCGGTAAGTGGCCACGAATCGAAGTGTCTAGATTGACGGCTGATAACGGTGAGGGAAACAGTGTCGTCACTGAGGGACGTTTTCAAAGTGAATGGTAGATGCGCTGTTTGGTGCGTCGGTTTAGAGTTCACCTGCTAATTAGCCAGACTTAATCGCTCCACGTTGATTACCAGTGGCGGCCTTTTTCAAAAATTTCGAAGTGGCTATGCACTATTCGCAGGAAGGACTTAAATTCACCTATTAAGCCCGATCAGCTATTGGCACGGGCTAAAAATAAATTGTTTTAATTACTATATTTACTGTTTTAATTATGTTTGTGCACATCCGAAGATGCTCTTTTTCCACAAGTAAAAGAAACGCTGCAGCTAGCACAGGATATGGCTCTTTTATGTAATTTTTAAATAATACTGAACGCATTTCTTGAAACACCCTGTATATTATCAGTAAAGAAGCACATCAGAAAAGACTTTCGTTAAAGACGGCATAGCAATAAAGTGCCCAATTTGTACAACAACTGTGTTGTGCTGGTGACTTCCGAAATGAGACAGTGACCGGAGAAATAACAGGTAGTGAATTCGAATGATTAACAGGGTCCGTTATATTTCGTGGAACGCCACAACTTCGCCTCGACACGACAGCGAACAGAGAAAAAGATCAATGAATAACGTACAGATTAATGAGACGTCACGACGAAGAGGGCGATAGAGAGATGGGAAGGGGAAAATCCCGAAGGCATTTGCGGCAGCCTCGCAATTAAGAGGCTTGGAACAAAAGGCTCCCGACACGTCCTTTTGCGAGACGTTCCGTGCCGCTGTGCTCGCGTGCCACGCGGAGTCCCAAGACGCGGCAGCCAGGGGCTCACGCAAGGCGGCGCTATATACTAAAGCGGCAGGTGAAAGCCGTCCACGACGCTATAGGAGCTAGACTCGCGTGCGACTTCCATTCGGCCTCGCGCCACAACATTCGCTAGTAACGTGCACCGCTGCGAAGGCTGCAAGCAAGCATTTGGTTCTCCGCGAAACAAACAGGATGTATAGAAGTCATTGAAGTTGGCACAGCAGGAGAACGTGTAGGAGTCGTGTCGACCAGTACAGCGTCAAGCGTACACGACGTATAGGAGTCGTTAAAAATTGGTACCGCAAAGCTTATACACGACGTATAGAAATCACGGGCAGTGGCACAACGTGACGCAGACAGGACGTGTAGCTATAGGAGTGATGGCAAGGGATGTTGCACCAAGCATATATGACTTATACAGGAGTCGGGGCGATCGGTACAGCACCAAACACACAGAACGTCGTGTAGGCTTCATGTCCGACTTGTACAGCGCGAAGTATACACGACGTGTATAGGAGTCAAGTGGTACAGTCCGATGCGGAGAGAACGCACGGTGTGTAATGGTGATCGGTACGGCATCACGTATACACGGTGTGTCTACATGAGTCATGGTGAGTGCATGATACAGCGCAAGAAATTCAGGACGTGTAGGTGTCATGGCAAGCAGTGCAACCATCAACTAGCCTAAGCAGGATAAACTGGCTCGGCTTTCCGCTTTAGGTGTCGGCAAGGGGTGCAAAAGAGGCACTCCCCCTCCATCCTTTGTAAAACCACACCAGCACTTGCCCCCAATTCGAGCTACGTCAACCCTCCCTCCTCAAAACATAATCCTTCCGATGCTTTCAACCCTTTCAGATTACGAGGATGGTTGATTAGACGATATCGATTGATTTGATATGGGGGGTTTAACGTCCCAAAACCACCATATGAATTGATTAGACGATAAGTTCTAATGCTTAATACGGTGAGTTTCATATGGAAGCAAAGATAACGATTTTATGAAGCTAGAGAAGTTATTGAGTGATAAGAAAAGTAAACAAAGACAGGGCAATAAGTTTGCAGATAAAACCTTCGTACAGAATTCGAGGTATACAGAAAGCTACCGATATAACCTAAAACTTTGCCTACGCATTCGCTGTATACGGAGAAAGTGGTGAAACATACTTGCTATTCCCAAACGTTATAGTGAAATTAACGAATAAATGTTATTTAGGATGCCTTCAGCCACTAAAACGCTGACTGTTTTAATTTTTTTTTGTTCAGATGTCCAACTTTTGTTTGCTTTTGTTTGGGAACTTTATAGAGTGTGGCTTTCGGGCTTGTTCTGTTGCTGAAACTGGTTCGTATGTTGATGTAAGCTAATTTTGATGAGCTGCAAATTTACAGATATAACAAAAAAAAGAAAGGTCGCATGGCGCATGAAATTGTCGGGACATGTATGTATATACGACCTCCTTCCTTGCACTGTGCGCTGTCGGCAAGTTCGCAGGCTGTATGCTATACATAACGTTTTTATACTACGAATATTGGGTTTCGTTCAGACGAACAGTTGCGCCTTTTTACCGCTCTTGATTCGACATGCGTGCTGTGTGCTTGACAGGGAGCTGTAATAAATAATCTCCCTTGGGCTACATGTCATGTTGGAAATTAAGACAAATTCTTTGTCGTTTTTTTAATAGAGAAATGTGGTATTAAGAAATCATTGAAACGTGACAGCACGAACACATCATCACTAAGCTATGAAACTTCAGCATCTGTGTAATCGATGTGCTGTTGGTATTTATACAGCCCGCGGATCAGTAATGACGCTGCAGCTATTCCACTTAAATTGTGCACAAAAGGAAATTTTAGCAAAACTCAGATCACCAAGGTTGACTTACATAGGTTGAATTTTTTTTCTGTTGTGGACAGTAATCATACTGTTAGGAGATATGGCTAGTCAATGTATCACAGCCCTAAAAAAATACTTGTCTAAGGGCAAAAACTATCGTCTAAGGGCAAAAAAAGAAATAAAAACAAAATGCAAGAGAAACAGCTCACATGGTAAAATTGTTTGTAAAGCAAAGTGTTAGCTAACTCTGATGCTGCGCAGATCATTAGAGAAGACGGCCAGCCAATCGAGAAAAGCGCTTAATAAGCATCCGACTTCCGTTAAAAGCAGTTGCATTAAGAAATTGTGCGACAAATACAATTCACCTTGTTGAAACGTTTGCTCTATAGTAACATCCATTACACATGACATTCTGAACATTTCATGTTTTTCCATTCGTAGATCATGTAACGACGTGCCACTACCCCTTATAATGCCGAAACGTCAGTGGTCAAAATTGTCTCACCTAAGTATTTTATTGCGTGAAAACATTTGCGCGCATACAACTGCGCAGGACCTTAGAAGAGTGACGGAAACTTAGAAGGGCAGTAAGTTGAGCCAGTTGGCAAGGATTTGCGATTTTATTGACTGCAACAGTATGCCGCTGTAATCAATGCCACCAATTAGTACGTTATACGTGATATTCGTTATAACAGTATGAATTGAAATGGGATCTAAATATTCAGCAACGTCGCTCACACATGATTCCTAGACAGAAAAAAAAACATTATTCTAGACTTTAGAGTTTCATGACGAAAAACGAGATAATCCTTACCTGTCACCTAATGGCACCTCAAGACTTTGTTCACATTGTAGCGCAAATTAAATAGGCCTTTTTTTTTGCCCTGGATAACCAAAGCTTTCGCAGATTTTTTCAAATGATAAGGAATGTGGTCGGGAATTGCATTTTAGCATTGATTTAGCTATTTATTCTACCGTTTGTATATTGAGTCTTGCTCGAACCAGCAATACATATATATATATATATATATATATATATATATATATATATATCACTGCAGAATTTATAGCAATGGATCAGCCTAGGTGATATGAACCTCAATCTGACATAATATAACATGACATAACTCAACATTACAGAGGCATGAGGAACGAAATTCGTGATCGTTTCGATATAACCGGTTATTCGCTGTACCAGCCTTCGTTATAACGGGGATCAAATGTATGTAGGCTCTATTGAAGGCGGCCCCTTGCGTACAGTGGCCATACGGCGACGCGGCGCTGCACAGAATTAGCAGGGGAACAGAGTTGCTCGCGGGAACGCTCGTTAAGAGTCCTGGCGTTGTGTAGCCGTTGCATTAGCGACGTGGCTTGGCCTGTTTGTCCGGAGGCGTGCGCTGCTGTATACAAGCGTTTCTTTTGTCGCTATGTGCCGCCGCCGTTGGCTTCTGTCTTTACTTTGACAGTTGCAGTGCCCGAGGCGAGTCAACAGCTGTCTGTCCTTCGGGGCTGCTACTACAAGGGGGCTGCCCCGTTCGCTCGTTATTTATACAGGGCGTGACAATTTGATTGTCTTCTTTCCTGCCGTGCGGGGCCCCCGGGCTTGGAGCGGCTGCAGCCTCAAGCGGCGGACGGTGTTCGCGACGACCGCCCTCCTCGACGTCGAGTACAGCACCGTCGTCTCGGTTCCACATGGCTTTCGCCCGATCGAGAGCTCGGAACAGCCTCACGCTCGAATATGCGATGCTCGGCTGTGGACAGAGTGCGACCGAGAGCGCCGGCTGAATCGCGGTGAAAGGTGAGCACGGGAGACGTTCCCGAAGAATCGATGTAAGAATAAGTTGTCGGACATTTACAAGTCAGAGCCGCGACATGTATGATCTTGAGAGACGTCCCAGTGGAGGCCTCCTGAAAATTCGACAGCATGGAGTACTTTAACACGCTACCAAACTTAAGTAAATGGGCCTTAGTATTTCGCATCCATCCTCGAAAATCGGGACAGATGCTGCAAGCCAAATTCAATATTTAGAAGACCAAATTTTTACGGTGATTTTGGTTCGACGTTGGCCGGTCTCCTTTACAAAGAATATGCTCGACATGCAATGTGTCTTTATTGCTGTTGTGAGGTTCTCATAGCGACCACATGTTCACGTGAAGATGACACCCACGCGTTCTAAGGGGGAAAAAAGTCTGTTAAATGTTTGTGTGTGTGCGCGCGTTGGTCGTTAATCCGTACTTGTCTCGTATTATTCTGTTTGAAGATACCCGTTTGGAGATACTCTTTGAGCGAGTGACGTATCCCACGACTCCCCAAGTGAGAGCTAACGCGCATCATTAAAGAAAGTTATACAACAACTAAATCAATAGAGAGTGAGAAAGAAAAGAAAAGAAAAGAAAGAAAGAAAGAAAGAAAGAAAGAAAGAAAGAAAGAAAGAAATGGAAATAAACGGAGGCAAAAGAGACCTACATAAACAGAAAAAAAAGGAAGAGAGGAAAAACGAGAGTGAAAATAGAAGAGAAGCAAAGTAGGCCTCCTATAGATCTTCTCTCTCTCTTTTTTTTTTCAGGCTCGGTAAAACCAAAGCAAGGCTTTAAGTATAATCGCCCACTATCACTCTCAAAAGCGATTTCCCGCGGTTTCGAAACCCTCGTTTCTCCCCTCCGACGTATTCACTTGCGACGGGGTTGTACCGGATATACACATGCACGCGCGGCTGCCAAGTTTCCCGTTCGCGCCTTTTCGTATAGACGCCTTGCGATGCGTTTCCTGCAAGTTTTACACTCATAGTTCCTGCAAGTGGACAAAACCGATACTTCACCGATTCGATTAGACTATAGAGGAGGCACGCTTCGCACTCCCCGTTCTGTTAACACCATCGAGAGTAACTCAATATCTCCCGAGGCGTTGCCGATGCACTCTCCGGGGATGTGTAGTTATAAAAGAGGTCATCGACAACAGCGTTTGAAACCCTTGCTTGTTATATACACATATTTTTCAGAATCGTCGACAGTTATGTCGTGAAGATGGTGGAATGCCGCAGTACGGTCTGCGCGGTTGGCTGCAAACGTCCCTTTGCAAAGTGCCTCGCATAACGGAATGATCATGGGTTCCGCACCGTTACAAAAGGCGGTCCGATCGACAACGGTGAGTTTGACAGGAAGTTTCGTTTCCTTTCTTTTGACTTTGGTTTGTTTTATTTGACTTGATATAGTAGAAGTATAAATGATACGTTACATACGATAAATACAGATACAGAAGGAGGTCTGAAAGCCGCCACACTGAGAGTGAGACCTCCTATGAAATCATACATTATAGATGTAAGCTTGCTCACGATTTCCAGTCCTGCGGCAAACCTTCTCGAAAAGCCACATCCCACCATTGTTTTTTGTTCTCATTGTAGCTGTTGTTGAGTGCGTATTTTTCAGCTCTTCAACTATACTTCCGATTCTAGATTACTTGAATTCAATAATAGCGACTAAGTAGCAATGTTCAAGTCCCACATATGATTGATCTAGACATTTTGGTAATATTTCCGTGTTTTTTTTTTGCGTTTCTCAAACCTGGGTACTTTTTAGTGACGTAAGCAAAGAGCTTTCTCTACTAAGCATTCCCGGACCAGCACTTACTACCAATCTTCAGAATATTCTTTGAAAAAAAAATCTTGTAAAAATCTTGGGAAAAATCTTGTGAAAATTTAGAGTTACACTGCATCTTTTCGTGTTGCTGTTCCTTCTTCCTTTTTGAATGTCAATGTATTTTTTTCTTTAGGAATCATTGCAGTGCTGATTTTGCCTTTGGTTTCTCAATACTGATGTTTAATCAATCACGAGATGGAAGCAAGGAAACGGCTGAATATTCAAGCATATCTCGAGCGAACCTGTGAAGCTAGGTCGCAGTACCGAGAACTCGTCGAATCACGCCCTTGAACGGGGCGCCGGACCAGAACGATTTCATAGTCTTTCCGACCTAACGGAAGAGTATAGCTGTTGCGCACGCCTACGGCCTTGTACACAATGGGTTCCATTGCACAGTAAGCACTTTCTGCACCGAAGTTACGTAAACGTTGCCGCAACCGCGACGTCATCGGGTATCCGCTTTTGGTGACAGGAGACGCGCATCAGCGAAAAGCGACGGAAACTTAGAAGGGCAGTAAGTTGAGCCAGTTGGCAAGGATTTGCGATAAAAAAGAAATGGTAGGCGTCCCAAACAAGGACGTTGATAAGTGTACAAGACGAAAAAAAACGCCGTGTTGTCTTGGTCTCTTCTCTTCTCTGCGAGTCTTTTGAGCAAAATAAGCTTGCGCTTTATTACGGGGATAGTCTTGGGTGCAGTCATGAAACGCGAAAATTAACCACCGGTGGCGGTGGAATTAACACGAGTGATGAAAAAAAGTCATGACAACGTCACAATGGAGCAACGTTACATGCTTACGTCATCGTCGCATGATCAAAGGCAGGCTGATTCCGGAGGCACTCTAAAACCTCCTGAGATGCTTTGCAAATGCCTCCGATGTGAGAGGCAAAGTACAGCTATAGGTTAGGTGTAGAAAATCTTCGGGAAGGGCGTGGGGGAGGGGGGATTAATACAGTAGACTGAGAAAACGAAGAAAAGGATTGATTTTTCCGTCGAGTAGTCTTAGGTAAATGCGTAGGAAACCACGTGAATACTTTTGGGCGCTTTCCCCGAGAAAGTTGTCCTGCATTGCTTATACGAGGCTTGACACGCGCCGGAAATGTTCCGAGTAAAATAGGAGGCAGCTGGGAGCAATTTATTGACATGTAAGCCGCGAAACTTTTCTCACTCATTCGCGTAAACTATACTAGATAGGCTGTATCTCCTTTCGCGCTCGCTAAGCGAAAATGTTCTCACGCCCGTTTCCGGTAAACAACGTAAACATTATAAATCGTTTCGCTGCTGCGTTCGCGTCCATTAAACAATTGAGATACATGTTGAAGAGTACTCCATGCGACATAGAAATCCTGAAGATGAATTCGGACTGCCTGGGAGACCATCTATCGCAAATTGTGTGACGTCGACTGAATAACATATCTGTTGTTGTCGATTCGAAAAAAAAAAAGGATACGTGCATGCAAACTTGCATAAACAATATGAGAAACGTGCCGCTAGGTCCTGTTTCCTTAGATATCCTGTTTTTCATAAGTATTGAACTAACAAGACTCAATATCAGTTACCTCTGAATGAGTTAACACAAATAGATGGCTCGATTTCGATATTGTGCTGAAATAGCGTAGCGATTCTCGATCTCGTCATGTTACGTGCCTTCGCGCTTCACTGGGAGCCTGAGAGTTGTCGCAACCGTTTATTTTCGGGTCAATCAGCTGCGATTGGTGGCTAATATGATAAGACTAAAATCGAGCGACCTCCTTCATGTTCCTCTTCTTGTTCCTCGAAACTTTGCTGCATACTCTGTATTCAAAGCGTCAATGTGCCAGCCTGACTACTCTCACAACGGGCCTCCTGGCCCTATCCTGGGCTTGCTGGACAGCTAGACTTCGGTTGTGATATCCTTACATCTCACCTACCCTGGCTGTATTTTCCGTAAAGCCCTAGATTCATTCCCACTGATATAGGTGGGGTACAGGTAGGGGGTTTTAGTCACGAGCTCTGCCTCCAACCTCGGTGATGAGCTAAGACTGGTCGCGAGGGTAGGACGCTGCCCGAGGTCAAGGTGTCCTGGACTAAAGGTGCGACCCCTTTAGCTACTTTTATTTCCTCTCTTCACTGTTGCAGGTGCCTACGAAGACCGTTCGCAAGAAGAACACGTTACTCGTGATAATTGGTACAGTGGGAGTGGCGTCGCTTTTCTTCTTCTACTCGCGCCAGGATGAATCCTTCTGGCTCAAGCCCGTCATCGTGGCCAAGGAACTGGTGGGAATGGCGCAGCCCGGATACGCCATCTACACCAGTGGCTGCAAGATACCCGCCTTCGACCCGTTCCACTGGACCGTAGCCGGCCTTTACCGCAAGCAAACCCTGTACGTGTGCCCCGGAAAGCCCAGTTTCATACGCCTCGCGGCTAACGTGCCTTCTATAGATGCCAGGGTTCTCTGGGAGCACCACAAGTACAAGCCTAGTGATGTATTGTGCACGTACCAGAAGATAACTCGCGACGAGAACCGCACAGAGCCGGACTCGGCGGTGGTCTACCACCCCAGCTCCAAGATCAACTTCGGAACTCCCCTGTCCAGCGATTTCGTGTTCGTGACGTGTTCCAGTAACGGCGCCAAGTTCCACGAAGAGTTCCTCATGGTGCCCGTGCTGAAGGAACAAGTGGAGCAGCGCTGCAAACTCGCCAAGGACGCGGCTACTCCGCCGCTCAACCGCACGAAAGAACGTCTGAACGTTGTGATCGTTGGCCTCGATTCTGTCTCTCGTCTAAACTCACTTCGCCACCTGAAGAGGACTCGAGAGTTCTTACTGGAACAAATGGAAGCGATCGAACTTTACGGTTACAACAAGGTAGGCGACAATTCCTTTCCCAATCAAGTTCCTTTGTTGACAGGAAGGTCGGGTGAAGAAGCCATGTCACTGTGCCCTGAGAAGTTTTTCGACAATCTTGAGTTCATCTGGGATAAGTACGCCTCTCTCGGCTACAGGACCCTGTTTCTCGAAGAAAGTCCCAAGTACGGGCTGTTCAATTACCTCCTCAAAGGGTTCAAGGACATTCCGACCGACTACTATTGCCGTCCCATGATCTTCGCGATCGACAACTCCAGGTTCAAGAAGTTTATCGGCGGCGGCAAAGGCTGCGTGGGATCGACCGTCCAGACTAACATGTACCTCGACTACACCACGTCACTCGTCTCTTTTCTCGGCAACCGCAGCTATTTCACTTACACTTGGATATCCGACGTGACTCACGACAACTTCAACTCCGCCGGGTTTGCGGACGAGCCTTTCCTGCGAGCCTTCCAGCGGCTGAACGCCAGCGGCGTCATGGACAAGTCCATCGTGGTGTTCCTCAGCGACCACGGCATGCGATACGGACCCATCCGGCAGACGCTAATCGGCAAATATGAGGACCGTATGCCCTTCGTGTTCCTGATGCTTCCGCGAGAGTTTCGCCGCAAGTATCCCCAGGTCGTCAAGAACCTCAAGATCAACCAGCGGCGTCTCACCACTCATTACGACCTGCACGCCATGCTCCTGGAACTTGCCGACTTCCCCAACGACTTCCCGTCCTTCAAGACTCAGCACGGCACCAGCCTGTTGAGGGAGGTTCCGGAAAACCGGACTTGCAGAGATGCCTCGATCGCGCCGCACTGGTGCTGCTGTCACGACAGCGGAGAGTTCCCCGTGACAGACCCGCTGTCCAAAAAGATGGCCAACTTTGTCCTGGAGACCGTCAACGGCTGGCTGCATCAGGGTGCGCCGGGAAAGTGCGTGCGCCTTCAACTCCGCAGTGTAGTTGACGTGTACGAGGTGACCGTCGACGCCAACAGTGACACGCGCTACTTCTGGGTGACGCTAAAGTGTTTCCCCGGTGAGGGACTCCTCGAAGCGACCGTGGCCGTTAACGGAACGGGAGCTCTCGCCACGGAGCGCGTCAGTCGTTTGAACTGGCACGGCGGCCAATCGTCGTGCGTCAAGAACCACCTGCTCGAACTTTACTGTTTTTGCAAGCACCAATAGTGGGCGAGCTTCTCACGTGTGTACGAGACGCCCCAGTGTTTGCCGGTGATTACGTGGTCGAGCGTTCCCAACTTCTAGATGCATCCATTTTTATACGTTGGTGAGTCACAACGGGCCTTTGAATGACGCTTTTGTACACAATGGCAGGGTAATGGGCTCTGTTTCCTTTGCGCCAGATAAGACTAACGTAGTGAGTTGAGTTTATAAGAATGTTACGCGCAGTGCAAACCTATCGATGCATCCGATATCGGGGCATATATAGTTTTATTTGCTAAGACCTAGTCAAGACAGATATTTAAATATGTTTTGTTCTAATTAACTCGAAGATTACTGTCGAGATGCGTATACCACAGGTGGCACGTATTTACAGCGCGGGTTGTAATATTGAAATGGTTTGTAAGGGGAAGTGGTCGTAAATAGTGATAGCGAATATAGTACACCAGCGTGAGCAGATGACCAATGACAGATAGCTCTTACTAGCGAAGAGCTCGGCTAACTTGAGCTGAGTTAGATTTTTTTACGCTGTTGTGACGAGGTCGACCAAACAAACACATTAGACGAGCTCTCGTTCTTGACAGTGCGGAGGCGCGTAAACCACTGATGTAGTATCCTTTATTTAAATCAAACGCACGTCTATGCAGACCGCATCTTGTCCTTCAAGAAGTCTTAGCAGCGCACGCCTTTTTTGTGGGTTAAATTTCAAGTATGTTAGAGTCAGGCAGTAAAAGTAATGAGGGATGCTTTCATGGCTTGATCGATTCTATAGAGCTATGCAATGATACCAAAGATTAATTAACAGCCTGCATATATTTAAAGAAGCCGGGTATAGCCAGAACTGGGACGACTGCAAGGTTACGCTTGTTTGATATTCCTGTATTCACTCACTTTTTTTGTTCTTGCTCTATAAAGCAAGAGATAGCTTCGAACAGCTTGCTCTATAACTTCACAAGGCTTGCACGTTGAACGATTCAGGCTCACTGTATACGATGAGTGGAGCATTTTCTGTGATACCTTCCGCCCATGAATACGAGAAGGCTACGCTCATGCAAAATGACAACAGTATACGTATGTACTTGATATCCAAAGCTAAGATAACGTTGGGGGCTTTCTTTCAGCACAGCTTTTGGGTGCAAAAAAAAAAACTTTAGTGTCGATTATAGCACGAAGAGAGGATAGAGAAAGGTTGGGGCTTAATGCTGGTTTGGTTTCTAAGGGCAGGGGCATAGCAAGAAATGTTTTTCTGAGCGCGGGGGGGAGGGAGGGGGCTTATAAATGTTTGTGAGTGTGTTTGTACGTGGCGTGTATATATATGCAAGCGAAATTGAAAAACATTGGTGGGGTTGCACCCCCCCCCCCATTTCTTGGCTACGCCCATGTTTAAAAGGGTCATGAACCACCTTTCGGCCTGAAAAAAAAAAAACAAATCATGCAGGCCAACTGATGTGATCACCTCACAACTAAACATTGCGGTCACACTTCTTAAAGTAACTATGGAATACATTCACTAAAAGAGCTTATTACCTCTTGAATTCAACACCGCTAATATTTTAAGAGTTCGTCCAGTAAAAGCGGAGTTGAAAAGATTTGTCTCCCTCTGCAGTCGCATTCTCTATTATCTCGTCCCGACGATCGCGCTCGAAGCTAAGCAGGGAGGGATGGCAGGGGCAAAGAAAATGCGTCACGCGTGCCTCGTGACCTTGAGCACTTTGCTTTCCTTTTTTTTAATTCGAATACGAGGCTTTTTCAGTAGGATCGCCCGCGCACGCGTGTACAAGTCACGGCCTCCCGCGGTCATCCCTATAACGACAGAGCGCGCCATGTTGAAATCAGTAAATGGCTGATAGAAGGCTTTCTACGGGTGATTTTTTGGTTTCCTCCGTCATTTGTCGAGAGAAGAGAAAGAAGTTTTTAGCTGACGTTGATAATTTATTGTGAATTCCAGGCCGCGTGCTGCACTACAATACTTGGCTCGCGTGTTCTCGGGAGCCTGCACTACCGACTGGTAGCGTTTTCTGTCCATGCTCGAAAAGTGTTGCAGGGCCCCTTCAAGCATCTTCAAGAGAACCGCGAAGATGCCATTGGGTTCAGGTGCCTTTTTTTTTCCAACAGAGACGTGTGTTCACTCTTATCGGAGCAGACGCGTGGCCTGTTGTCTGATGTCGAACATCAGATAGCGTGTTATTGGCCAATAGCAAGCATAAATCAAGAGCGAAGTTTGCAATTCAGATGCGCTTTTTGCTACGTGCCGGCGCCGAGCTCCTGAGTTTGCTAACGTTACACAGTGACCCACAGTCACGCTCAGGAATCGATGGGAGAGAGCGATCGCGTTTCATCACGCGTACTCAAGGTCACGACGCATGCCGAACTTCTTTCCCTGGTGCCATTTCTCGCTGTGTAAGCTTCCGCACGCACGTCGTGAAGAGAGAAGAGAAAAAAAAATCTCAAAAGGGCGCCGGGGCACAATTTGAGCATGCATTTTTCATCGGTTCTTCTGGAGCCTGTGGAATGCGCCGATATCGTAGTGCAAGTGGCAACGCCGAAATTGACGCCGACGTAATTTTTATTTCGCAGGACAAACTACCTTTGTTTCAGATTACGGCGGAAAATTTCGTCTAATTTTTGTTATAGGAAGTGACATCTTGCCATGTGGTGTGACGACAAAGACCACTTGCTTTTGATTGGCTTGACGCGACAAGTATCGTGTAATATTCATATGGTGGTAGCTAGGCCACGCGAGGGATTGTTAAAAACAGCAAGAGCCCTTTTCATGCTTTCTCAAAGAGAAATCATTCTTGTTTCTAAATTATGTGTTTTCAGAACAATGAGCGCGACACTTAGTCGGGGAACGAGGCTATGGCATGCCAGCAACTAAAGGTGGAAACGCATGCCGCGTTTTTAGCGAGCCAAAAATGGTGGACGCTGGTGTTGCCATAGAACGCGTCTTGCATGCAAGCCGAGAAGTGACCCCGCTAAAAGCGCATGTGTATCTTACACAGTGTGACAATATCTTCTACCCGATGCACGCGGTTCTTCGTGATTATGCCAACAACGTCATCCAAAAGAGCAGTATGCGAAGTAATGCGTGTAGACCACTATGAGGTGACATTTATGTTCGTATGAGACGCGCGCTGTGATTAGAAGCGGTATTTGACGTCAGAAGACCAGTGAAATGCAAAGAAAAAAAAAACGTTTGTCGTCGCCGTCTGCTTGACTTTCGAACTCCGAGGACTCATACCTTCACTTTTCGTGCGCCATTTTTCATCGTTATTGTTGCATTCCCCTCCGCAGTCGTCCCTACGCGTGTTCCGGTGCTAAATAAGGCTGTCGCTAAAGTGTGGCAGGGCCCCTTAAAACGCGTGACATACCCCTGCAACTCCGCTCATTCTTGACAGATAAGAAACTTTTTTTGAGGCTCCACTGCTGAGGCTATTTAATGATTACTTAGAAAAGTGGTTCATGACTCCTTTATATAAGGACGTGGTCATTGGTACGAAATACCTAGTCATGCAAATAGACGAGGATGGCTTTCTGACGGCGATATGTGTGCGACGAATGCTGGAAACTTGTATGTTGTCTTAAGGTGAGCAATCTGCATGAAAAAAATGGCTTTACTGTGTGGTGTGCTGTGAAATGTGGGCGGCGCTGCAACTGCGGTGGATTATGGACGCTGTACAGTGATGAAAGACGCTTTTATGGACTGAGTACATCGTGGCGCTGCAAGGAGTGCTTTATTGAACGGACAATAGTGTTTCCGTGATACCAAGACACCGATTCACTGACTGTGGTTTCAAGGTGCTTCAACTCTTTTAACTCATACCCGGATACCCTGTTCTCCTTTGTTAGCGAATAGCGCATCTATATAAGGAATACTTCCCAAAGAAAGGGAGTCATGGTATGACGGACAGCGGTAGCACAAAGGATGTCTATCAAGCCATCGTTTCAATAATGAAATTATGATTTGGGCCCTTATAGCAAAAAACTAAAAGAACAGTAGCTTAGCCGTAGCCTTGCTTTAAGGTCAGAAACGACTTACGTCGTGATAATTGTTCGTAAGAAAATAAATAAGCCAATCCGTGGACTGGACCTATTGTAAGCGAAGACGGATCGGTAACTGGTCGTTGCGAAAAGAAACTTAAGAATGAAACGCTTTCTTTCGGCCTTTGAGGCATTCCTTGTTCATTAATAACAAATTAGTTTACCTCTTTATAACTTCAAGGTGGCGCGCTTGGGCGATTTACTATATGTTACTCATGAAAAATAAACGAATGAAATGAAGCAGATGACATTAGTAGTTTCCCAAAAGGGTGCAATTTTCAGAAATATATTTATTGTCACGCATCGGCGACACCATGTATTACTTCTGAAGCATGTGATGCTCTTGCTTGCACAAATCAGCTTTTGCGCCATCTACCTTGAAGGCCAGCTTTATTGTCAAGCGCTACCTAGCCAAGCTTATATCGGATACAATGCTTAATTCGTTGAATGTACAGGGACAAAACCATGATTTACCGTATATCCCATCCAAGTTCAACGCACCCTTCATATGCACCTATTTACTCGTCGAGTGCTGCCTGGACTGCACGTGGCAATGTTTTTTTTTTTTCTGCACGTACTTAGAGTATTCGATCATTCCAGCGACTACAGGCGGCGCAGCGGTAGGTCGAAATGGCGGACGAGACGGTGATGTCGCGAGCGTTTACGTCAGCGTCGCAGAGCGTGAAGACGCGTTCATTGGTTCATGACTACTGAGAGACCGAACTGCGTCACAGTTTTATCACCATGTGACAGCTTCGGAGCACGGCTACATGGCACCGCCTGCGTCGCTGGAAATGACTGAATTGCATGATGCAAATGAAAGTGTTAAACAGGAAACGTGTTACACGGAATATAATTTCTGCAATCATTATCGCGAGAAGCACGTGACGTTTGTTACGTCACCTTCAGGCAGGAACCCTATATTCAGATTGCTCTTAAACTGACTTTCAGGGTCAATCTGTTTTCACTCTGCGTGGGTTGTGATTTCAAGGCACCTGATGATGCTGACGAAACAAAAAAAAAATAATAAAGCCGCCAAACGTTTGGTGCTCCTTCGTTTTGTCTCTCGATCACATCGTGTAAAATCGGTGTCAGATGATCCACTGCTGATCGTGATTGACGTTGATCGGGATTGAATTTGTGAACGGTGATTGGTTCCTTTCTGAAGCTTGCGTAAAGGAGCCAATCACGATCCTGGAAATTTGATCCATATTCGTCCCCATCCCGATTGAGATAAGGCTAATCCGAATGATTTGATTCGCATCAGACTTGTATAATATACGGTGCGTGTGATACAAGAACATTTGTCAAAGAAGGAGAATTTTAAGGGCTTGATTTTCTTTCACAAATCATTTAAAACTAACATACAAGAAAGCCAAGGAAAGTATAGGGGATGTTATTTGTAGTATATTCAATGTAGATGTGAAAAAGAAAAGTGGACGAAAATATATCCTGCCATCGACAGGAACCGAACCTACGATCTTCGAATAAGGCATGCGATGCTGTATAAACTGAACTGCGCCTTTCATCTTGCCGTGCATGTTATGGGGCATGTATGTTCATTTAAGCCTGGGAGTGTTAGTCAGCCATAACAACAAGTGTGGAACACTTTTTTTTTTTTGCCCGCTGGCGTCCGGAGCACCTGATCTCATTACGAGCTGGCAGCTGACCAATAATCCCTCGGATACTGCCTGAATAAACCAAGTCTGCCAGAACGAGACCTTTGCTACGAATGAATGAAAGAAAGGGAATTGTAAGGGCTTGTTTTTTTTTGTTCAATACAACATTAATTACCACAGACAAGAAAACCAAGGAAATCATAGGGGATGTTATTTCTGACAGCTTTAACTGGCTTTCTTGTGTGTTAGTTCTAAATACGACTATTTGTCGTTCGTTCAAGAAAATAGAGTAAAAAAACGAAAAGAAAGCACGAGTAGACAAGAATGCAATAGCACAAGACACTTTATACTTCGGTTGTACGCGTGCAGATAGATCAATGTGCTCCAGAAGCACGTGACACTGTTTCGGCCTTGCCTGTAAGTATGAGTTATGTATCCGCGAGGTGAAGGGTCAGATGTAAAAACTCTGTCATTGTCATCAGAAACACGGCTTAATTGCCTATTCCTTTTTTTTTTGCAGCGGGAGACAACAGGTCTAACGCACCCCGGATGCACAGCATGGCTTAGATAGGAGACTCGTTGCGAAAGCCGGTAGATATCGGTCGTTACCGTTCGATATCTGTTGACGCTGGCCGCGGCGCATATACACATCATTCTTATTTTGCTCTTTCTCTATAACTATGCTTTGGTTTTCCGTACTACGGCGTGAAAGACCTTTTGCTAACTGGAAACCAGTGGTGTAGCCAGGGGTGAAATACCAAACCCGCGCCCCCCGATTTATTAATTTTTTTTGCCATGACATGCAGGGCGAAAAATGACCATTTCAAACAGGTGTGCCCCTCCCCCCCCCCTGAAATTAAGAAGTTCAGCATCATCAACATCATCATCAGCCTGACTACGTCCACTGCAGGACAGAGGCCTCTCTTATGTTCCGCCAGTTAACCCGGTCCTGTGCTTGCTGCTGCCAATTTATACCCGCAAACTTCTTAATCTCATCTGCCCACCTAACCTTCTGTCTCCCCCTAACTCATCAAAGAAGGATTGGCCACCCTGGTGCAGTATTTGGCCACTACCTCCCACATGCATACGTCAACCAAGAAGTTGTTGAAAAACCGGCCTTTACCTGACCAGACGGCATTCCGTCGAACTCTCGACTACGTGAGCATCCGTCAACCAAGAAGTTATCACCGTAAAAAATTCTGCCTACGACTCTGCCTGAGACGCACATCTGGTAAACATCTTGACGTAGCTTATGGCGAGAAGGACAAGCGCCATAAGCTATACGTCATGAATGAACCAACTCGCCCAACAAGTCACTCTGCTGGTCAACATCCCAGCCTTTACTCTTAATATATCTCACCCTCTCCACATCACTGGCCTACGTCTATATTTTCGCATTAATTAGACACCGCCTAACTAGAGAAATTGCTGATTTCACTTTATGACACAAATGCACAAGGCTTTAAGATAGGAATCGCTACGGTAAAGTAGGGTTGCCTTTGTTTCCTTTTTGGTGCCAGGAACGCGCACACCTGAAATCACAAGTTTACGAGCACCTTTGAATTTATCCAACAGTCACCTGCCGGGCTGGTCCTGTTGTACTGTAGAACAGCAGGCTCCCATCGGCATCGCGAAGCGCACAGGCGCCACTTTTCTCCGCGCCGAGAGAGTGACGTCTATAACTGAAATAGAAAAAAGAAGTGTACATAGAACTAGGTTTGCTCGTAATTTCATGCTACGGCAACGAATATTCGATCACGAAACAATGTCGTCATTCTCTGCGAGCATATGACAAGAATGGTAAGCCTTCGAGTAAAAATTCCGGTGAAGAACCGCTATTTTCGGAAGTCGGTGAAAGTCATGGCAGCGTGTACGTCAGTTCCTCAATATTACAAAGCGAAATAAACAAAACATTTAGTAGTAAAAGGGCGGAGTAAAAGAGCCGAGTGACGAAATAGAAAGAAAGATGGAAGTAATCTATAAGAGCAGGAAGCGAAAAAGAATTTATTGAAGCGGGCGCGATGAACAATGTTTTTCTTGAAGTGAAGTGCGGCTCACAAAGATAAGCAGGAGGAGAGGGAAAAAAGGAAATCGTGCCACGCATAACCCTATTTGAAACACCTTTACGTGCTATTAAAGTGGGTTCATCTCTATCTGCGTTTTGTCTAATGGAGCCTCCCCTTCTCAGTTCTGCAATGCGACAGTTCACGTGTCTTTGTAGAACTTCGTTAATGAAACCGAGTGGTTGGTGATCCAAAGGGCAGTTTTATCTTTCTAGGTGTTCACATATCCAAAAATGAGAGTAGAATATAGATTTATCGATTTTATTAGTTTACTAATATATGGGAGTATAAAAAAAGCTTTGGTTTTATGCATTTCATCGAGCATAGAAATTCACTATACAATTTCAACTTCTCCATTCTATAAACTACACTAATTTTAAGTTTCACAAAACTTTAGCGAACCACTCACCCCTTGCACAATCCGCCAATGTGGGTATGAGCCACTGTAAACGGTTCACAACATCAGCCATGGCATCGTGAGTGTTCACCAATTTTGCCCCGATTTACGCTCGGGGCCTATCGGAAAGCATGTCCGCGAAATTCCCCTTCCTTGTCTTGGTGAGTGCTTCCTGCCTAACGCTATAACCACACTAAATCTCAATACGAAAGCTTATCTTTATGCGTTCTCACTCAGGTAGAAAACGAGAAACCTTTCACGCGTTTCTCTCAGTCACTTTTTCTGTATGTAACGGGATTCGCTATGCCCTTCGACGCACATCGTTTGCGCCTGTATTGAGTCGAACTTAATAAGTGTGAACAATAGTAATATCTAAGGCTTTACGTCCCAGAAACACGATATGATATGAGAGACGACGTTGTAGAGGGCTCCCGAAGTTTTGGCCATCTGTTGTTTTTTCACATGCACCGACATCACACAGTACAGCACGGACCTCTATACCGTATCGCCTCCGTCAAAATGCGATCGCCGTGGCTGGTGTCGAACCCGTGACCTTCTGGTCAGCAGCCACGCACCATGACCCCTGCTGCATTGCGGTAGACTCAGGAAGGCAACATGGGCCCCACCCATGGCAGCTGATTGAAACTGGACAGCGTGATTGCGTTCGTGACTAAAGAGGAAAAAAATCCACGCATTTTTATGAACTGAATCATGACGAGTATATAGGCGAAACTCTGGTTATGGTACGGGTGAGAAACCGTACGTTATCAGAACGTTGCCCGTTTCAATGTAAATTGGGGGACATAAACTTTGTGTTTAGAAACGCAAATTTATTTCGCCTTCCAGTCGTATTTGGCAATTCAAGGAGGACTTAGAGAATTGCTGGAGTGGAGGATATGCCTCGAAAGTGAATCTAAGAGCCCGCTCTTAGCGGGGAAAAGATATGTTATTAAGGGTAATTTCTCGAGACATATAGTGCTCATCACGTTTTCCTTTATGATACAGGTTTCCTTGAGAAGCCTCCTCATTTAGGCACATTTTAGTGGAGACGGACTCATCAATACTTTTTCCGGCAGGTTATTTTAGCCGCCAACATCGATTTCTTACGTTATAATTAGCCTTTGTTTACGTTGAAATGTATAGTAACCCCCTCCTATTTTTTTCTTACGTGTGTTTCTATTATAGCCACGGTTCTTTCTATATGGCATAACCCAACGGAAAACATGGCTAGGTCCTAATCAGCTTTGGCCCTGAAATAGTTCCACTCATGTGTATATACATACTCAGTCACATTATTCATCCGCAGGATCACCGTCCGATCGGCCCAGACTAGAATACCCGGCTATTAGGTAATTAAGGCATGAGTGCATCCACCTTCGAGTTAAAAGTACAGCCATCTGCCAGGCTATAATCTTTATTAAAAGGACACCAAAGGCAACGGACAATTTGTCAGAATTAAATGGCAATATAAGACAACGTCCAAAAAAGCAGTGTTCTGACGGCAGTGCCTTACTTGCCAAGAAATTATTAGCTAAATGTATCATGCGACGTGTGCCACAAGTGGGTCATTTGTGAAAGGGATCCCGGGGAGCCGAGAGCGTCCGGTTACAATTAATCACTTGCAATCAGACTAGCTGCAATAAAAAAAAAGACTTCTCCGTGCATCAAGAGACGTAATAAAATCTTTCTTGTACGTTTCTGCTTGATCTATAGAAAAAAGGACCGCCTCGCGTTTCTATGGTGAATGGCGTGAGCGGTTCAAGGGTTATGTTTACACGTGGCTACACGTGGCTAGGGCTGAATAGGCAATGCCATCTAGCGGGGCTCAGTTGAACCAAACAAGCAGAACCATGGCCTTCGAGATTGCAGAAAATCGTTCAAGGGCCGTGTTGCAACTGTGGCTCCCGCTGCTGTCGCTCTGCTGCTTTTACTGCTGTCGGCGTCCGCGTAGTAAAGGCAGGCAACGTTTGGCACGGTAGCAGTTACGTGAAGATGACAGCTTTCAGGCCCGGGTGATTGGAAGTGCGCTAACGCGATGCCAACCATTAACACGTCATTTCATTTCAAAACAAGCACTTCCTCGATACAAGCACTGCGAGATTTCTGGACTGCTACTTAAACAATGAACGTCGACTTATTGTTTGCATTCAGTGCCCCTTTAATAAATATGGATGTGCTCCGTTGAGGCAAAATATCATTATGAGAACTAACAGTCAATGACGCCCAAGAAAGTATAAGGGATGTTATTAGATCACGATGAAAACATTTTTACATAAATACAAAAAAATACGGGGAAGGTCCCCATTTCAGGACACCTATAGGTCAACTATAGGGCGACAGCCCGGACCCGCTAAACGAGTGCCCGACAGATCTCGCGGGTGCCGTAGTGGAGGGCGCCTTCCCAGTGCTCTGGGGTACGTAGGGGTGGGCCGAAATATCGCTGGGAGGGGGGTGTTATTAGATGTAATTGTAACGTGAATGGGAAGAAAGAAAAGGGGACGAAAAGATAACTTGCTACCTCCAGGGACCGAACCTGCGACCATCGCAAGTTAAACATAAGATGGTTGAAATTTTCAGAGTAGCCCTCCACTACGGCATCTCTCATAAAACCCTATATTATTATTATTATTATTATTATTATTATTATTATTATTATTATTATTATTATTATTATTATTATTATTATTATTATTCTTATTATTATTATTATTATTATTAAAGAGGATGTTATTAAGCATACAAACGAATAGAACACAAAGGAATAAAGGTAGGAGAAAAAGCAACGAGCGAAGGAACGAACGAAAACGCTCTTGCTAAACGTCGAAATCGAGGGGTGCGTTCGACTTCGACGACAGACAAAAGCAGCAAAGGGGATGCCGCTCGTTTCTCGTCAGCTGCAGTGCACATTGACTGAAGCAGCACAAGCAACGGGACGACGAAGTAGACTCGACGAACGTTTTCTCGCGTTTGTTAAAAGAAGCATAAAACTAGAGCACAAAAGGAAGTGACCCAAACGAATTGCGCAATCTCTGCCAACGTGGGAATCTGGCCAGCATGCATGCAAAAATATACAAAAAATAAAAAGAATAAACTTTTTTTCGCGAGATTGTGCATGTTGGCAAGATTCCCGCGCCGTGGCGATCGCGCAGTTCGTTTGGGTCGCTTCTTTTTGGGCTTCCTCTATATTCACGGACAACTTTTCTTGGCAATGGGAACAATTTAAGTGGGAAAGGTCATCTCAAGGCCCATCTGGATTGAGAATGGGTGCCTGAATGTAAAAATGAGCATAAATCAGTTTACATTGGAAGTGTTTATTAAAGAAAACTGCAAATAAATAATTAACTTAATATACAGGATGCATGAGCTTAACCGACAATATTGGACTAGCAGACGACGAGCAAGCGTATCCATAACGTGCGCGTGCGAGAAATAGAGTGCATCGCGGAGTACATGCTCCGCATGTGCAATGTGTTGCAGCGATGGCTGTTACGCGGCGCTGATAGTGCTGTCGGCCTACAGTAACTGTATATGCTACCTTTACGGTAGCTTATACAGTAACTCTACATTGGCCGATGTACTGTCGGCGTCGAATAAAATCCGAACCGTGCCAAGAATTAGCTACCTTCCCGACACAACCGCTGACGAGTTTTGCGCATGTGCGCTTTTGCCCATGGCAGAGAAGTGGTTATAAGAGGGAAAAGAAGACAAGAGTGAGCCCTGTAACTGTCTGCGTCAGGGTGCGACACCTCAACAGTAGCTAACGAGGGATGGGGTGAGGAGAGATTAAAAGGATACAGCATACACACACTATGCCATTGCGAATGGTTGCTGGTGTTCGCGCTGAACTTCAAGCCGACATGCCCGTGTTTTCCGGAGTTTATAGTTTTAGTCTGTCAGTTTCGCAACAAGTTCGTTCTACTTCTGTTTTCGTTTTTTTTTCTCTCTAAGTATTCGTTTGCCACGACGCTTCTCGACTTGCCCCTCGTAACGAAATCAGACTCGTGGCGGCATCCAAGTCGAAGAGCAATGGTCAAGCATAACGAGTAAAGGTTTTGACGGGTAACTTCATGGTCGAGAAGTGACGTGATGCCCTCTCTCCAACTTACCGAGGACGAGAGGGAGAAGCTTAGTCAAGGTACACTGTAGTTAATCAAGCAAGCGCCCCACTTCGGGGACAGAGTAACGCACCCAGTCTAGCGATGGAAGATCGCAGTCGGGTCACGAAGTGGAAAGAGAGACAAGCGCTAAAAGAGGGTCGTCGTGTCCAGCTGCTGCACCATGACGGCGGGGACGGTTGCAAAGCTTGTCAGTCTGCGTTTATGTAAAGCACGTATATATGTTGTGCATCCCCCTCCATTTAGCTGCGCTCTCCTTTTTTGTCCGCGATACCTTATTGCATTTTTTTTTCCACCTCGTTCTTCCTGGAAGCTCATGACGAGGCTGTGCAGAAAGCAGCGGCGCTACCTGTACGAAAACTGCCCGACACCTTTGGGTACCCCAGTTTGCGTAGCCGCTGGCAAGCCTGTTCGAGGGAATGGAGCTAAGCCATTGAACAGTGAAAGGGTGGGAAACCAGACGTGGGGATAGAAGCGCGCCATCAGTTTGGCGTCTTCGCAGTTCCACCGACTTCGGCTATGGCTTCCCACCGGTTTGGTGGGAAGCCGCCTTCAAGAGCTGGTAGTGGTTGGAAGATGAGAAAAGGCACCTAATTTCTGCAACCCGGTCGGGAGCACGGCGCAGTGCCTACCTTCAAGAGCTGACGCGGAGTTGTGTATGTTCTCCAGGCATTGGTTTTTTTCCCCCTCAGAACTTCTGGAAAACCGAGAACGCACGCTTCTCAATACGGGTGATGGAGACTTGGTCGCACTGGAATGTCGTTTGCTCCGACACGCTCCCCCCCCCCCCCCTCTAAAAAAAGCACCCCGGATTTTGAAAAGCCTTGCTGTCCAAAATCTTAGGAGAGAGAGTGAGGTTAAGTTTGAGGTTTGGTTTTCGGCAATCCACAATGAAGCACGGTCATAACTAACTTGAATGGCGCAGCGTCGCGGTGGTATTGAGATTAGCATGAGTGCTCTGAAGTTATTCGAAATGCCCATCACAAACTCGTGATGAGCCCTCATACTTCCGAGTGCCGTATCAGGGTAGCTCACTTCCCCAGCAAAAAAAAAAAAAAACGGTTGGTGCCTGGCTGCACTGCGAATCGACCTACCGCTACGGCGATGTCACAGATACGCACATGACGTAATCTGCAGCAGGCCGCTCGGTGGCAAGGGACGATAAGGAGGGATCCGCGGAGTGCGCACGCGACTAGACAACAGAGCCAAGGAACATTTTTAGCCGGAACGACTATCGGGTAACACTGTTGTCGTTCGAATGGCGCACAGGATTTGAGAAAGAGAGGGAAAGAGCATTGCACTCTAACAGGAGACCTCGGCAGCGCCGGGGTCAGGTCTCTCGCGAATGTCAGCGCCGCTTATCTAATCGTCGGACGCATCACGGGCTCCCAGGAGGGCGTTATGTCACTTTCGTTAAAGCCCGCCGCCCCCACAGCCGCACAACATACAGCGCCAGTCGTCTATCTTCCTCTTTCTTCAGGCCCTGTTTGTAGCCACGTGATGTTGCGTCAACACATGTTACCGACCTTGAACCAAGCCACGCGGGGAGACGGAGGCCGTGCAACGACGTTGTCGTCGTCTTCGACCAGCTGGCCCTCGGTCCAGATCGCCGACCGGGCATTTACGCAACACGGTAACGCGCAGCTCGCCAGGCGGTTTCCCTAGCGGTATGCCTGTCTGCCTCGGCTGCGTAAAAGAGTTGCTTGCTAGGGAAAAGAAAAAGTGTAAACAAGCAAAAAGGAAGTCGGGACGGGCGTAGCGACCGCGCATGCCTCGTCGAAGGACGAGTGCGCGTGGTCACTTGACGTCGCCGAAGCCGTCGAAGACCTGCGGCGTCATGGGCTTCGTTGGAACCAAGCACGTGCTGGCCGTGATGGTGGCTTGCTTCGCGGCTCACGTTTGGATCCAGGGCTCGTCGGCCATCGACAGCGTGGACCCGGACATATCCCGAAATGTGGTAAGCTATCAACCTGTATCAGCATAACTCGAGCCTGGTATTTGGCGTTTACTGATCGACACCTTTGCCGCCCGAGTTGTCGATGCTCCCACTTTATTCGTCGTTTGTCTGTGATCGAAATGTCGATCAATATATTAGGCGTATGTTGTCGTGACTTTCCTAGATACTCGATGCTAGTGATTTTCGAATAATAATATTCTTTTTGTTCCCTTTATCTCTCTCGCCTGTGTGACTTGTACAGTTTACGAATAGCGATACGGAGAAATTTCCACCGCAGCTATTGCGACGCTGCTTGCGCTGTAGATATATTAGTGAAACTTATGTGGGGATCTGAAACCTTCGACTCTTACACTCTGAATTATTGAACAACAACAAAAAAAGAGCTCGTCATTTGCATTTTCACGAGCAGAGGTCACGCGCCACAGGTAATGCCGGAGAACTGATTCCACCTAGAAAATTTAGTGGCATTACGTGCTTATTTGATCGTTTTCCTTATTGACAAGAACAGGAGGCGATAACCAGTACTTCTAACCATTTTCTTTCTTTTTCTGTCAGAAGGACGAGTAGGACCGGAATGATATTAACAAGATTCTGGGGCCAGATTCTCGGCGATTGTCAGTCACTCATATGACGTGCTATATACAGAGTGTTCTTTTCAAGTAATATAAATTTTTCCTTAAAAACATATAATGGGTAGGCACTTGTCGTCTTCACAGCCGATTTCCAGAGAGAGGTGGGAATATTTTGCCGCATATTAGACCACTTAGAAATGATTAATTGATAAAAATAATTAAATCAAACTTTTATTATTTGTTTTAGGGTGGTCTTTATAGGGTAAAGTTAGTCTACGTCACAAATCACAACTTTGCCATACAAACAACCATCCTAAAGTTAATAATGAAAAGGTAATTGAAATATTTTTATCAATTATTCATTCCTAAGTTATCTAATTAGTGGAAAATCTTTACGCCTTGACCAGGAAATCGACTGTGAAGACGACAAGTGCCTACCTTCTATAGCTTCTCGAGGAAAAATCTGTATTGCTCAAACAAAAAACCTGTATGTAGCTCGCACAAATAGCATTGAATATTTAATACATAGTATTTATTGCTGATCAGGACACAGTTCCTTTCTTGAAATAATGTTTGTGACACCTGGGCTTGCTTGAGGCATGGAAAAGAAGACAATAACAACTGTATAAATAAATACACGGAGTGTAATTCACAATCAAGATGACTTGAGAAACAAGATAGCCTATAGCTGATGTTACGCTGGAGAAATGCCATTCGAACAAGACATTGCGCGGATGCCAACTTAATTCGGCACGTGCGGTGGCGTGAAGGTGAGACGTCCACCAAGAAGTAGCGCCTCAGCTGGTGATCCTTATCGCGGATAACGGCACGCTTTCTGCACACTCCGCCACGCCACTCTAATCGCGTTTCGTGGCACGTGGAAACATGTTGCGAGTCGGCGTAAAGGGCTTGTCTGCTGTAGGGAGCCTACATGACCGCCTGTTCATGTAGGCTCCCTAGTTTGCTGGCGTAGTTAGGTGATCGAGTCTCTGTTTGGCATTCTGTACCGCGTGTCTCTAATGTTTTCTTTACTCTGTTAGCAATTACCGTTGTAAATAGCTTGTATACTACAGAGAGCAAGCTGATCGGTCTGTAATTCTTCAGGTCCTTGTCTTCTCCTTTCTTATGTATTAAGATTATGTTAGCGTTCTTCCAAGACTCTGGTACTCTTCCCGTCAGGAGACACCTCGTAAACAGGTTGGCTAGTTTTATTAACACAATCTGTCCTCCATCTTTCAGCAGATCTGATGTTACCTGATCCTCACCAGCAGCTTTGCCTCTTTGCATGCTCTCCAAAGCTTTTCTGACTTCTTCTATCATTACTGGTGGGGTGTCATCTGGGTTACGGCTAGTTCTCATAGTATTAAGGTATAAATTGGCAGCAGCAAGCACAGGACCGGGTTAACTGGCGGAACATGGGAGAGGCCTTTGTCCTGCAGTGGACGAGTCAGGCTGATGATGATGACCGCGTGTCTCGAGGTACAGTCTGGAAGAGACAGACAGAGGGTGGAAACGCGGACGCAAAAGGGATGTCAGGAGACGACAGACGCCCTCGCGATGTTCGCGGTCTCCTGACTTCCTTCTCGCGTCCGTGTTGGCACACCCCTGCTTCTTTTCGAATGAATACGTACAAACTCGGCTCCCTGTTATTGGTGCTACGGAATACGCGTAGGGCTAAATTTCTCCCCGCCTGGATGACGAGCGGATGAAAGTAAAACGGGGCAAACGCTATCACGTGGGACAGACTTGAAGAGAGGCTGAGAAAATAGCCAGTTTTCTGAACATGCAATGGCACATATAAACAAAACTTGATGCTAGAGCCCATGGATTGGGTGAATTGGGGAATACCTTGTATCCGTTTCGCCAAGTGTCATGCCCTTCTTGAGCGTTCCCCTTTCTGCCAGGTGTTTGTTTTTTGTCATCGTGAAACTTTCCCGAGTTAATTATTTAGATATTAGAATGTTAAAATGATTCGTAGTAGATATATTTATTTTCCGAGAATTATAAACTTTGAAAATCGTTTATATGGAGCCTACTATATACGTTTAATAGTAACAGTTGGTATTTGAGGTCCCTTAAGCACGACACGATTATGAAGGACACCGTATCAGAGGGCTCCGGTAATCAAACCACCTAGAGTAGTTTAAGGTGCACCTAAATCTAAGCACACGGCCTCCATCGAAACGCAGCCTCCGCAAACAGGATTCGATTCCGCGTCCTTAGGGTCAGCAGTTAATCAATACGTTTTTTTAATTACCAGGCACGCAAACAACCATTCAGTGGTGCGGTGGCGCGCGGATGATACTTTCTCCGTTTCAAACGATTGTATTTCTTTCCATTAGAACCTCGCAGAGACTTAATTGTTTCTGTTTCAGCCAATCTGCACGACTAGCGCGATCACTTCAGATAACAGAAAGCGAACTGATCGTTAGAAAGTGTTAATCATGGCAGGGAATAAGTGCAGGACGAGCCGCCTTATAGTTTGTTATTGGCGAATGCTTTATCTAGCCTCGCTTACGTCATGAAAAAAAAAACCTTGGATTTGTGTTTACTTGCTACACACACAAAGTGATACGCTAACAAGCGTTCGTATGTTATAACGAATTCTTGTGAAGTTATACCATGGCAGAGAACTCTGCAAAGTTAACTATCCTCGTATCTCCCCACTTAAATCTATGAAATTTTACGTATACTCTCATTCTCGTTTTAATGCTATTGTTGATGTATTTAGCATCGTTTTAATTCATAGTTGAGCTGAAGCTTAATTCTTTTTCTTTGAGTAACAAAGAAGACCGCATTTTGTACTACTGTGCTATATGCAGTGTCCATTGTACTTTTACGTTTCGTTTCCTACGCACATTGGAAACGCGGTGATCCAGAAAGCTTCCTTATTTTCAGAGTCATCGTTCAGAATTAGGTATCTGTTTTTCAAAGGCCAATGCAGCCCACTTATTTTCTGTCGATTCATTACCTCTTCACACTCTCTTCTACATAGCTCTATTGGGCTCCCCGACGTTCGCTTGTTCATGTTCTTTTCCACGTGTGCTTCGTATGCACAATTCAACGAAAATGAGATGTCTGAATATGAATTGATAAGCCTCAAATGTTCGTGACGGTAAAATGACACCAATGAGGGCTGGATTGCGTGGCGTTTTCGAGGTCACCTCACGTGAACTCCGACCGCCTCGCGACTCCACCAAATTGTCTGCTGCCCGAAAATAGGATATGAAAATGCATTTAGCAGGATGCATTCGGGATCTTGGGTGGCTCTCCACCCCGACACAGACGCCTTTTGAAGAAGAGCCGATTTTCAATAAAACCAAACTTCAATACATTTAAGTAGCGCTACTTAACAATTAGTGGAGTATTAACTAACACAGACAAGCATCTTGCTAAATATAATATAAAAAAGAAAAGCATCTCTGGTGAGGCAACGACAAACAACAACGGCTTAATGAATTCACGTAGTTAAGATATCAAGCATCACATTCAAGTAACAAGGTGAAGCCATGCTATAAGATGGCTAAAATTTCCGATTAAACCTGGAGGCTAATCTTCGGGCTAACACGCCTCGTTTTTCCCGAAGTTGTCCTCATACACTGATGCCTATCTACCACCTACCCCTGACCTCCAAACGCAGCCAAGGGGGTAGTGATGGATAGACAGAGGCCTCTGCGGACAACTCTTGGTAGGGATCGACACCATGCATGGTATTTCAAAGCTGGTAATGCCGAATGGTGTCATACGCAAGGAAAAAAGAAACAAACTGCAATATTCGTCTTCAGCAACGTCATTAAGCCATTTATAAAGGGTGCGATGACCAGAGTATCAGCGACTTAAGAAAGATGAGCTGCCACCATGAGATGAGGACAAAACATCCGGCGTTCCATCGCGCAGCTTCCGTTTCTTGGCATGTTTCTTCTTTTTGTTTCAATGTTTATTTCATTCTTCAAGAACAATGCGGCATGTCACGCACGTGGCTCTCTGTTTCCGCTTTCCGCCTTACGTAAGCACTTTTCGTGCGGAAGTGGCCGCGGAAGTGCCATATACTCTTCCTGTATTACACCCACGCAAAACGTGTGCCGTTATCACGATGCCATTTGTGAAACCGAGCGAAATTGAAAACTTTCTCGCTGCGAGCCGCAAGCCGCCACGTAACGGTGGTGGTATACATTACTCGCCCCTTGGAAAGCACATTTCTGTAGCGAGCTCGCAATATTGCTTCGGCGGCCCAGTCTTGCAATATTCATATTCGAATATGCACCTTTCATCGCCGAGCTATTCTATATCTGCACTCTACGCACGTTCAACTTTCTCTCGCAGGAATTCATTTTTTATTGAGGGGGGGAGGGGGTAGTTGAGTACGTCGTTTTGCCTATACACTAGCGTCATTTCCGTGGTCATTGTGATATTCACATTGGGATCAAGGCTGTTGTATTAGTTATAGCAAGACTGAGAACCCCCCACCCCTTTAACTGCACACGTCCTAAAGCCTACTCACAAAACACTTGCGAGGCGGCAATGCAACGTATACATCGTGTCCTACTTATAGACAGGACACTAGACTTTTTTCGTATAAGCCCTTTAAGCGGGACCTGACTAAGAGTGCATGAAAGATGCTTTACTAGGAAATACAGAGCATGCCTTTCCCGTTTACATGAGCATAGGGAAGAACGCGGGGAGGGGGGGGGGGCATTGGCAACTAAGTTATAGCCGTGATTTAAGGCGGCGCTTCCATGATATATATTTACCAAAAACTATAGAAGGTGCTAGTTGAAGGGTGGAAGTAAAAGCAAGTTTTATGCTTATGGTGAAAATTTCAAAAGCGTACTTACACGTTATTTTTTTTTTTGAAGCAGAACATCCCGATAAAAGTGATTCTTATTGCTGTTGACATGCCGTGCTGCTGGGAGAAGGGTGACTTCACGCTCATACTAATAATGGTCGTCGTTATTCTGATAGAACATTAGACTTAAAGAGATATTTAGCGTTTTCTGACAAGTAGTTGGTATACGATTACCCGCCGGGGGGGTCTACTAGCCGTGGTGCTCGACTACAGAACCGAAGGTCGCGGGATGGAATCCCGGTCGCAGCGGCCGTATTTCGATGGAGATGAGCTGCTAGTTGTCCTTATGCTTAGAATTATTGGCACGTTAAAAAAAAAGAACAGATGTTTCAAGTTTCCGGAGCCATCCACTACGACATCCTTCATAATCATGTCGTGGTATCGGGATGTATAGAAACCCCAACAATCAATATTATCGCAGCAATAATGATCACCGATGTGCAATGGTCTTTCACACGGTGCCCCACCCTACTCGCGCAGTCGCAGATCATCGCCGACAAGGGCTATCCCGTGGAGGAGTACGAAGTGGAGACGAGAGACGGCTTCGTGCTCTCGATGCAGCGGCTGCCGAGGGGAGTCAAGCCGGCACCCAAGAAGCCAGCTGGAGCCAAGAAGGTCGTCTTCCTGCTGCACTACTTGCTGGGCTCGTCCGCTGACTGGGTCATCAACTACCCGGAACAGAGCCTGCGTACGTACCTCCTCGCTGTATAACGTTCGCGCGGAAATTAAGGGGCTTTGGCAGTTACGGTCTAGTGTCGTATACCGTGTACACTGATGTGATGCCGTTCTGTTTTTACAAGTAATTGTTCCCACGATTCGGAAAGCTGCTAACAGCGCGATTTGATCGATGTGTGCGGTAAGATGTTGAGAATAGCCCCGCCACGGTGGTCTAGTGGCTAAGGTACTCGGCTGCTGACCCGCAGGTCGCGGGATCGAATCCCGGCTGTGGCGGCTGCATTTCCGATGGAGGCGGAAATGTTGTAAGCCCGTGTACTCAGATTTGGGTGCACGTTAAAGAACCCCAGGTGGTCAAAATTTCCGGAGCCCTCCACAATGGCGTCTCTCATAATCAAATAGTGGTTTTGGGACGTTAAACCCCACAAATCAATCAATCAATCAAGATGTTGAGAATAGTGTAGTGTCTAATGCTGGCTTTACGGATAAAAGAAAAAGTGACTTCGCGACCATGAAGTTACCATATTTCAACACTTACTGTATGACAAACTGAAACTGCTAGAAGGCCCATGTCTTCTTAACTGGATAAAGCTTGTAGAGAAGAGTTAACGAAATCATCGAGCCCTCTATGGCTGTAGCATGCTGGCTTGTCGACACATGCCATCAAATGCCCTAGTTTTTGCTCCTGAATGACCAACATTCCGCGGCCGTCGTCAAGCACTGTCTAAACGTAATTGTACTAACTTAAGCTTTCCCGGCCAGCGCTGAATGGTTTCTTGTTTCTGTGTTGATAATGAAGGATAGCTGTGAGCGTCACAAAGTGGCGCTGCATCTTTTCTCAGCAGCGTATGACCCTGCATGGGCAGATCACGCTCGTATACCCTGTATTCATAACCGATAGTGTCGCGTTGTGTAGCCTGTTCCGTTATTATTGCGGACGTTTTCTTTGTATTAGCAACGTGATTTTAAACCCGGGAAGCAGTGTAATGTGATGGGGCATTATGCCTCACATACACACATCAGCGCTATATGCGCTATAAACTTTAGTTCTGCAAAGGGACGGGACAGTGAAAAAGTTGGCAGCGGTGGTGGGGGTAGGGGTGTAGGAGTGGGGATAAAACGTTATTTAACATTGCATTTTCCCGTATCTTTTATATGGGTCGTTTCCGAAAGAGATTCGACGCCTGAATTCGAGAAACATATCTGTACCGATCTCCTGAATAACTGAAAATCTGGACCTTATGGTATACAGACTGTTTGTTCTGCGGTTATGTTTCAACACAAGGCGACTGCAAAAAGGATCTTTCACGGAAAATAAAAAAATACGCTACAAACCACTTTCGACTTCGTATACTACCCAAACAAAGTGTTCTTAACTATGATAGCCGAGAAAATAATGCGGGTACCATCTAGCAATGTCAGTCACGAAGACATAAAAGAAATGTGAAACGAAGGCTTCTTATGTGGGCCACACGCGGATAATCTGCATGCATGTGTTTGAGACCTGTGCTAAAGCGGATAGCGCGAAACCGGTGTAGCGAAAGAGGAGGACGGGACGGCGGCCAACGTGGTCGTGTCGTTCTCTCGCCACTTTATTATCCAAGGCGATTTGCCGAAGCGGAGCGGCAGCAGCTGCACCGTCCAAACCGCCAGGCCAGAAGCTCATTCTGTCCTCGCGCCGCTCGAGCTATGCATGAGCTGCGCGAGAGGCGCGGCGCGGTGGCTATGACAATGGTGATGATGATGAACGTCGATGATGATGTAGCGGGGTGCTACAAAAGTATGCCACACGGCAACGCGCGCCACAGTCGACCGTTCATGGGCTTCTAACATTTCGCCTGCTACTAAATTCGGCCGCCGCGGTCTGCATTTGACACCGCGACCTTTAGATAAGCAGTCGGGCAAGACATCCGCAAAACCACAGTGACGGGTGGGAAATCTAGGGAACAAGAAAGTATATAGCCAAGTAGTCAAGTGTTTCTCTGCCGTTTTTTTTTCTCCTGCCACCAGCCTAAAACAATCGCCTGGTTGGCGCAGAGTAGCCAAACCTGGCAACACTGTCAACACGCCAGTGTTTCGCAGGTAGACGGATTATTGCGCTGTGAGGGATTTCTCAACACTTCGAGTACGATAGCTCAGTGCGCATGGTGAAAAACGAGCAAGCTTTGTACTCGGCGAATGTTGCGGCGTGTCCACGTATATACTTACGCCAACGCATCTGCCGCGGGCATGGCGAAGTCTCATTACGCGCGTCGTGCTCATCTGCGATTCCCCCGGATTATATAGAATCGCTGATGCGACCCATTACCACCCCACCACGCACAGAATGCCTGGAAGCAGTGAGTTCGTGCGCGCAGACGCTGCCGCGCGACGAAAAATCGTGATAGAGCAACCGAGAGGCTCTTTGTCGATGTGCATAGCCAAAACGGCGCAGCACTGCGAAGCGCTGCTGGCTTTGCCTAATCGCCGTTCCTTCGTAATGCGACGGCACTTGAAGCGCCTACTGCCTACGGGACATGGCGATCTGTCAGCCCCTTCCCCCAAACCCCTATTACACACAAACAATCTGCCTCCGCGGTGGTACACAGTGGTTGGACTGCTAGGGCCCGGGTTAGATCCTGGATAGCGCAATACTTCATGCACACAGGAAGAAAATGAAAAAAAGAAAAGAAGTTACGTTGCGCTTGTATATATAGTACTACTTGTTTTCTTCTTGCGTCCATGTTTTGTAGAGCTATCTAGATAACATTCGAGCTACTACACTGATCGACAAGCCAATTTCGCCACCCTATAGTTAGCTTTCGTCCGCGGCTGTCGCATATCAATAGAGTGCTAGAGGAGACCTTCCGTGCTATGTGGTGTCATGGCACGTTAAGGAACACAAATCAGTGGCGTACTCCGGTATACGGTGTGTGTGTGTGTGCGTGTACACACACACACACACACACACACACACACACACACACACACACACACACACACACACACACACACACACACACACACACACACACACACACACACCATTCTTGTCATAAATCAGGACAACAATCGAACCCTGAGCGTTGCATTCGATAACAAAATGTCATGTAAATGCACGCTGAGCTAATCGTGATGAGCCCAAAACATTATTCGCATTGCTGATGGTGATGATGATACGTGGGGTTTAACGCCCCCAAACCACCACATGAGTATGAGAGGCGCCGTAGTGGAAAGCTCTGACCACCTGGGGTTCTTTTACGTGCACCCAAATCTTTTACGTGCACCCAAATGCCTACAGCATTTCCGCGTCCATCGAAAATGCAGCCGAGATACGATCCCGCGACCTGCGGGTCAGCAGCCGAGTACCTTAGCCACTAGACCACCGCGGTGGGGCTATTCACACTGCTGTCATTGTTATGAAGATAAGGATATCCAAGGACGACTTTCATTTCGACATTACCAGTCTTCACTCTCGATGGAAAACAACGGGGCGAGTGAGAGGGTGAATCACTAAATTAATCATTCAATCAATAAATTTGGTGACACCTAACTTATACGATTCGACTTCCGGTTACTTGGTACCAACCCAAGCTTACGCTGTACTGCACCGTATTGTTTGAGACAGCTCAAAGGCAACTCGTTTATGTAGTCACGACCGGCAACCTTTCGTGAGCGTATCGGGAAAAGATTATCCTGGGTCAAACGCAGCGGTAGGTGTGTGACTGATGCGGTCGAACGAAGACCGAAAGAAGAAAGGAGAGGGGTGGGGAGCAGCACACTGTATTCGATAATGTCACACCGTAAATCATTGTACGCACATGGACATGAAAAATGACTGCCGGCCTTATATACGCACACGAAGAAAAGTCAAGAGAGGGAGCGAGGGTTACTCGAACCCAGTTTATGCGCAACTCACATATTTATTTCCCGGGTCTCTAGGAACGCGCTTGTCGCATACTTAAGCGTCGTCGACCCAAGCATGGTTAATTGTGTACACTTCAAGGCATACGAAGACAGCGCGTTTGTAAGTATGCATCGTGGCCACCCATGGTTAGATGTGAGGGCTCGTTCATTCAAAAGCGTTTCTAGCAGCCTAAGTATATGAATATATGCAACATGTGGCGAGTGGATGTCTTTTTTTTTTACTCATCAACAGCGCACATTTGATTTTTTACCTATAATGGCAAGAAAATGAGATTTGATATCATACACACCATTAATTAGGAGTTCACGAAGAACCGGCTCTGTCAGCCATGCCAGCCACTTTTGTTACCGCAGTGCAATCGTCGACACCTCAATGAGAGCGTTAAGCAATGAAGAAGTCTTAATTTCAAAGTTCTGAGCTGACATTAATTATTCATTCAAATAATCAATTAGTGGCGGCAATATTAATCGACATTGCGTTATGTAAGGAAGCCTCAGCGACGTTCCGTTCGCTTATCATAATAAACTCGGTTTTGGTTTAACTTAATCATTGATTTTGTGAGGTGTTTAAACGTATTCGACTGCGGAGGCATTATTTGTAGTGTGGCGAGAACAAAGCAGTATAGCTTACGTGTCGTAAAGTAAATAACAATACTGCAGTACAGTGGAAAAATTGGACACACAACAGCACGATAAGACAGCCCAAGTGCGCATGATCTACACACAAACATATAATCAGCAATGTGAGTAGGCACTCTTGCCGTGAATTACCTGTTGCAGGCGTTTAAACTAAGCCGTCTTCACTGCCTCCGTGCAACGGGCCTCAGGCATGGTCTACCAACTGACTTTAATCGCTGGGTTTATGAATTCACTCAATGTTGGACTTGCTAACGAAACTAACTTGTTCGCGTATTTATGACACCGCGTAATATTATGCCTGAGGCTTGCGAAATTAAAGGAAAGAAATTTTTCTTAGTATTATTTGCTTCACATATTCTACCACGTTTACGATGGACCTCTCGTTTATTTTTTCTTAAATTACATACATTCGTTAACGTCCAATCACGTTTCTCGAATTCATTTTTCAGCTTACCTGCTGGCTGATGCCGGATACGATGTGTGGCTCGGCAACGTGCGAGGCAACACCTACTCCCGGCACCTGCGTTACAAGAGATACCAGAAAGAATTCTGGGACTTCTGGTGAGTATATAGTTAGTTAATGGGTACACCAGCACAAGCATAACAAAACACGAAGATACACGTGCTAACTTCAACTAGCAGTTATTACGAGTTCGCTTGCATATTATTGAAAAGTTATCTCTGCCAAACAAGTTATCACCTCTTCCCCCTTTCCCCTTATAAAAACGGGGTGAGGGATTCAAAAACTTGTAGGAACTTATCAGAAAAAAACACTCTCAACTGCGTTATCATCTATAGAGCATCAGATTCGCCCCTTGTGGGGCGATAAAAATTTATGTTAGTTTTTTATTTGTATGTTAACAAGATCAAATGAGCATTAGAAAATGTTTGTGGCCTAATGAAATGATTTCCCAACGAGTCGTTGGTGTGTACGAAACGGCTAAAAGTTTGTGTCAAAAGCGTGTGTGCGTGAGGCTGACAACTAGATTTGCTTGGCGTAGGAGTGCGACAAGATAGATACTTTTTGTCTGACACAGATTTTCAAAAAATTGCGTCATTATTTTGAGCTAACGACACGTGAAAAAAAACACTCACACCTGTGGAAAACGTCGCGTTAGAGGTCTTTGCCATGATCTTCGCTTCATCTTTTAACTTCAATAATAACGATAATAATACTTCGGGCATTTCGTTCTAAAACCGCGATAACATTATGCAGGAAGCCGTAGTGTAGGGCTAGTGAAGGCTCGATCATTTGGTGTTTTTTGACGTGCACTGACATGGCACAGCACACGTGGCTGTTGCATTTCGCCTCCATCGCAGGTGTGTGCGAATATTCGCAAACCCCGAATGATGAGTCAATTAGCGCTGTGTTCGATTCGGTACTCGAATCGAATCGGACATTTCGGAAATAACCGAATACTCTTCGAACAGTCAGCACTTAGTGGCAAAGCAGCAAATAAAAAGCACGATTTTGTTTTGTTACTGTTTCATTGTTTGAAGAAAGAACTTTCTTGTTTTATTTACTGGATTGCCAAGGCACATGCAGCCCAACCATTTTGTAGGACTGTTGATATCGTAATTATCAGATATGGAGGTATACTTTTACTTAAAGCTGTAGTGTCTTCAAGGAAAACTGTCTTCGATTTAGCTGCTATGCTTATCCTGAGATTGATCATGTTGATTCATCAAACATCGTTTACCTTTACTGCCTAATCTTGTTTAAAAAGTGGTGACGAAGTTACGCCTTTAACACTGAAGAAACTGCTATATTACGTCGTACGTAGGCTGTCACATTTAATACGAGCC
Source organism: Rhipicephalus microplus (assembly GCF_013339725.1). Lineage (NCBI taxonomy): Eukaryota > Metazoa > Arthropoda > Arachnida > Ixodida > Ixodidae > Rhipicephalus > Rhipicephalus microplus. The sequence continues at coordinate 170,458,569 of NC_051165.1, forward strand.
TACCTCAGTTTCAAAATAAGGAGTCTTCTTTTGCCGGTTAAAGTTAATTGTATTGCTCTTTTTGTTATAGTTTGTGACTGTTTGTTCCAAATGAAATATTGTTGAATTACTTATCCATTTTGAACATTATTGCCTTCCTATTCGAGAACTATTCAAATAGTGTTCAATTCGTACTCATATCAGATTCGCATTTTCATTTCATTTCATTTCATTTATTTACTCTCAAGGCCGAAGCATTACAGAGAGGAGCGGGTATACATCGTACAGAAAATCAGGAAATACAGCAAATCAAAATTATATGCGCACAATGGCGGTCTGAAAACCATAAAAGAAAAGAAAGACTGCGTGATGTGAAGAAGAGGCAGGGTGGTTGTAACAACAATGTTCAACATGGTTGCGTCTTCGAATGACACGCGCACACAAAAAAACTAACAAGAGAAAACACAGCGTGACTTAAGTGGCGAATTTACGCGAAATGGTTAGAGAGGGCGTTTTTAAACAAAGTGAGGTCAGTGATAGCAGCGATAGGGGCGGGAAGGTGGTTCCACTCATTTGCAGTTTTCGGGATGAATGATTCAAAGTATAAATTCCTGCGGGCGCTAGGAACGCCCACTTTAAACTGATGGTCGTTGCGTGAGGAAACGTACGATGGGGGCTAGAAAAGAGTGTTTCTAAAAGACGGAATGCAATGAAAGATCTTATGGAACAGGCAAAGGCGAGATATTTTACGCCGCAGTGAGAGAGTGGGTAAGTGAAGATTGGCTTTCATCGAGGTAACACTGGACGTGCGATGGTAGTTTGACATGACAAAACGTGCCGAGCGATTTTGAACCGCCTCGATGCTGTGAGCGAGGTAATTGGTATGTGGATCCCAGACTGATGACGCGTACTCGAGTTTGGGTCGGACTAATGTTTGATAAAGCAGAAGTTTAAGTTTAGTCGGAGCCAAAGAAAAGTTTCTGCGCAGATAACCTAACGTGCGATTCGCATTGTTTGTAATATAATCGACATGCGTGTTCCAAGAGATATTGTTAGAAATATACACTCCAAGGTACTTGTAGGACGAAACCATATCGAGATTGCTGTGGTTAAGTGTGTAGTCGCACGGTACATTATGATAAATACAACGGGAAATTCGCATAGCCTTGCATTTAGTAACGTTTAGCTTCATTAACCATGCGTCGCACCATGATGAAATGTGATCCAGGTCTGTTTGAAGGGCAAGATTATCTGCGTTAGTCTGGATTTCACGGTAAATTACACAGTCATCGGCAAATAGTTTGATGGATGATGAAATGTCTTTAGGTAAGTCGTTGATGTAGATAAGAAATTGTAGGGGACCAAGAACTGAACCTTGCGGAACGCCGGACGTTACAGGGCTAGTCGGGGAACAATGGTCGTTAGCAGTTACAAACTGGGTGCGGTTAGATAAGAAACATTTAATCCACTTTAAGACGTTAGCATCAATATTTAGCGCGTTTAGTTTCAGAAGAAGTAACTTGTGGCAGACGGTATCAAAGGCTTCTGAAAAATCTATGAAGACACAATCAACAGTAGATGAACGATCAGCAGCAGAGAATAAATCGTTAGTGAAGGCCAGAAGCTGTGTCTCACATGAATAATATTTCCTAAACCCGTGTTGGTGAATGCTAAAGAAGGCGTTACTTTCAAGATAACTCACGACGTGGGTGTAAATTACATGTTCGAGAAGTTTGCATGGTACACTGGTTAGTGAAATGGGGCGATAATTCCCGGGACTATGAGCGTCTCCTGATTTAAACAAGGGAGCCACCTTCCCCACCTTCCAGTCCTCTGGGAGAACACCTTCTTCTAATGACTGATCAAAAAGTCTTGACAGAATAATTGAGGAATGAACGTCAGTGTTTTTCAAAAATTTAGAAGAAATGCCATCGACGCCTGGTGACGACAAAATTTTTAAATTTTGGATCAACTTGCGTTGATTCAGTTTGATTCAGTTCAATTTGATTCAGTTCTGAAATTTATCATTTGTACATCGCTATGCGACCACTTTGGTAGATATCGAAAGCACGGCCTGTGGCTTTACAGCCAAGCACCGTAAGCACGGTACCAGAGAGGCGTACACCTCTTTCAACTGTAATTTAAAACTTCAATTTCCTTTTTAGCTAGTGCACCTCTAATGACGACATCAATGGCAGAGTTCTGAAAGAAACCTTTTGTAAGTCCAATTGATTAAACGTTTCACGATACTGCCCTTTATACAATGCAATACAACGTGATGCAGCAATGTCATACAATGTCAACCAGTGTACTGTTCTTTGACCAGAACGAGACCATGCCTGACGCTTGTGACATTCCTTTCTCTTTCGAGGGAAGCTTCGACGAGATGATTTCGTACGACCTGCCGGCTATGCTGGACTTCGTGCTGAACGCCACCGGAGAGCAGAAACTGTTCTACGTCGGGCACTCTCAGGGTTGCCTCGTACTGTTCGGACTGCTGGCCGAAAGACCCGAGTACAACGACAAGGTACGAGCGCTAACAAGTCCCCAAAGCGTCGTCTTCACCATAATCATCACACTGATCATAATCAGTTCACCTACAACCACAGCTGGGCCTATCGCGTGTTTCGCCAATTAAACCTGTTCTGCGCATACTGCAGCCTCATTATACCCGCAAGCTTCTTAATCTCATCTGCTCACCCAACTTTTTTCCTCCCTTCGTGCCTCTTCCTGGAATGTCGTCTTTTATTGTGCTAATGACTACAGAAGAACTTTTTTGGGTGGGTTAGTGTGTGTTCATAACCAAAGTAATTGACAATTTAATAATTAATGGCACCGTATCTCGTGTCCTTCCTTGTGTTTGCATCGATTTTCGTGCATTACATTCAATTGTGTTAATGGCCAACAGTTATCTTACCTTTGCGCTGCGTGCCCCGTCCATACCATTTTTTTCTTGATTTTGACTAAGATATATTTTACTCCCGCTTATTGCCTGACCCACTGCCCTCTCTTCTTGACCTTTAAACGTTGCAACCATCACTTTTCTTTCCATCGCTTTGTGGGTCGTCCTCAACTTACGATCAAATGAAAACCTCCAGGTTTATGCTTTGTTGGTAAGTACCGGCATGATGCAGGTGTCATATATACCTCTTCCATGTTTATAAACAGCGGTAAGCGCCACCGCCATACTGAGGCGCTTGAAGCGACGTTGACGTGGGAGGCTCCTCGACGTGCTGTGCTCGGAGGCAACATTGCAGTTACTGCGCCGGTTGATTCATGATCTGAGAAAGGCTTACGAAAGCGCTTCACCGCATTCTTATTGTTCTGGTTGAAATGTCTTCAAGGCATTGGGGAAAAAGTCTGAGAACTTGCCTGTGAAGTAACACGACTCCTCTTTCTATCGCAGATTGAACTGTTCGCTGCCATGGCGCCGGTGACCACGGTGACGTACATGAGGTCCCCCATACGGCACCTGGCGCCATTTGTGGAGAGTGCAGGGGTGGGTGGCATGCACGCCTAGACGGGCGCTTTGTCTCGCTCATTTTCCTGCGCAGGTTTTTCTCCGAGTGAAAAGTACGCGAGACAAAGAACTGCAGCAGGCAATGTGGAAAATATGTGACCGGTGCTGCTGGGCCTGTATTGAGAAAAAAAAGACATCTAACTACAGAATGGTAGTAAGTTAAACCACTTGAGAGTAATAACGCATTTATGTGGGAATGATACGGCATATTGGTACATATTATTGGAATCGCTGCCGATAATCCATGTAAAGTTAAGCAATGGGGGCAAAGTCACTATGCGCTGTATAAATCAGGCAGCTCTAATTATAGACGTTTAGCATTACGACTTGAACATGTATGCTGCTTCACTATGCGTCTGTCAATAATATGACCAGGCATCGCCAAGCAGACGACAAAGGAATGAACCACGCATAAGCTACCGAATATGAAAAAAAAAATCACTGCATTTCAAGCTTCTTGAAGATAATTATGGGGCGAAACTTTCGGAGGTGATTATTGTGATTAATGTTGAGATAGTACTGAAACTGATTGTGGTTGTGATACTTATATATATTTTTACTCGAAGAGATAGTGCTGAGACCGATTGTGGTATAGCGGTGATTCTTCTTTACAGCTGATATGAGGTTCCAAGTTCCGGGTTACGTTTTGACTTAATAATCACAGCTTCATTAGCTATCGTCTCTGGTGTAGAATTTTCTTGTCGGTATTGCCACCTTGCACCCGCTTCAAGTTGTCTCAACTGCGCGTCAGCTTGGCGTTTTTCCCGCTTAGCCTTTGCTTCCTTAGCCCTAGTCTGTAGAACTTTGTTGTCGCCGTCGCCGCTTTGCATCCGCTATCTTCTCTTTTGTCTCCGCGGTAGTTTCCCGTCGACGGCGACGCTGATACTCAGCACGTCGCGCTTTGCTGCGTTCGTCTTCGTCCATATGAGAAAAGAGAATGTGTAGTATTGAACGCGGTTATATATATATATATATATATATATATATATATATATATATATATATATATATATATATATATATATATATATATATATATATATATATATATATATATATATAGCGTTAACAGCAGCGCCATCACATCTACAATTAACCACGGCGCCCTCTGTTGCTTATAAGTTGAAGGTTACATGAAAAATGGTTCAGAAATGTCAAACAGATGAAGACGTGTTACGGACAGATGGGAGACGGCGGACATCGTGAGGTCTTAAGGAGCTTCGCCCCTAAAAAACAATGTTTCCGTGATTAGAAGGTAGTCAACACCGATGGTAAGGCAACCTCCACCCCCCCCCACTCCCACCATTTGCGAAACATAAAGGATGACATGTGGTGAAGAGCACGTTTATTCTGAGCAATCTTTACTTAAAAGACTGTGCTGGTTGTGTCTTCACTTTCATGCGTGCCTTTATTGTTGCGCTGTTATATCTCAAGTTAACGTTACATGTCTCGGTATAATTTTGAATGGCGACTGGCGTGTTTCACGCCTCTCTACCAGACTCACAGAATCGTTGGTAATTCCTTTCAGGCACCGACACGTCCATACTGACATTGCTTGCGGTATTCCTTTTGTCGCTCATTTTTTTTTCTACCTGTGCTTCCCGCAGGCCCTGTTTGCCCTGTTCGTCGAGTACGACTTCCTGCCCAGCAGTCCGCTGATGAGGCTCGTTGCCGGAACTCTGTGCCAGTTCGAGGAGTCGCGCAGTCTGTGCGAGAACGCCATCTTCTTTATTTGCGGACCAGAGGGCCCACAACTCAACAAGGTACGCGTTGTATCAAGATGATTGATGGTCCTAACGAGCTGTGCGGAAACTTGTGAGCCGATGGGAGGCTGCGGTGTAACGAAAAGGAAACACCCTTTTGTTTTTCCCGCTAGTATGCGCCTCATGCGGTATCCAACAGGCGGCGCTCACGACGCATTTCCGGCTGCTACTTCCGACGAGCGCAGACTAGCCTTCGTGACCGATTTTTGTTACTGAGTGGAAGTGCATAACCGAGATGCCAATTAAGCTGCCTTATTCCCTTCCCCATGTGCAAGGTAGCAAACTGTACGTAGACTAGTTAACGTCCTTACCTTTCCTCTACCCCTTCTCTCTCTTGAGCATTCATTGCAAGATAGATTGCAATATCCAAGGATAACCTCGAAGATGCTAGCCTGATCTACTGCCTAGCTTGCTATTTCAAGTATTGGGTGACTACGGTACGTACATGAACGAGAGAAGGGGGAGCTTCTTTCGATGTACTCGTTTCTCTGTTACGCACAACCAAATCAGTCATGCGATAGGGGACTACCCTTGTGCGCTGACTAACACTCCTATAAATCACACGTGCCGCAGCAAACTGCATGACGAAGTGCCGTCTGTCGTAGATTAACCGGCAGGTTGTGTCATTCGAGTGTCATGGGTTCAAATCCCACCGATGGACAGGGCAATTTTCGTCCACGTTAATACATTTCAATTTTCGTCACAATACTCTACAGTCGAAAGTAACAATTTATGTCCCCTAAACTTTCCTTGGCATAACTTTAGTTGAATTCATCTACATGTTAGGGTACATATATGGTATTAGTGCTAAATCAAAAGAACTATTACAATTCTTAAAAAAGACTTGTTCATGACACCTGGAAAAGGGCACTTGAAAGATGATGCAGCCGTGTTCGGTATTGAAGTGAGCTATATTTTCTCCGAAGAAAATTTTATGCGAAGATGTACATAAACTTTCATACGAAGTCGCGCCGTGTTTAGGGAAGTATCGCCATATCATTTAACTCTCTCGGCATGCCTCCTGAAAGCTTTTTTCTTTTACTGATATGGGCCGGCGTGCCAAAACAAATTTTCAATGGAACCTTGACATAATTTTTCATTATGTATTTAATTTAGTCCCTATATTAACACTATACTGTGCGAGTGGTTCTACTGAAAGCAGAATGAAAATAGACAGAAGAGAAGGGTTTACGAAGTTTTTAAACGAAAGATCACATCGTAATCAAGTGCGTTGGTATTAGAAACGTCGTGCAGTTGTTGCTCTCAAAGATCTCAGAGGCATAGACTGATAAAAAAGAAGGAGCTCACTCAAACTCACCAAAACTGTTCTTCAACTGGACTCACTCAATAGAATTTTCCTCAACCAGACTCATTCGGGCTCAGAAGCACAAAAGTATTACTCACCCGGACTCACTCAGATTGACGGCTTGATCTGAGTATGACTGAGTCAACCCAGTCAGCTTGCCACCTGTGCCGAGAGCGTCACATTATTTAGTGAATGCACCGCATGGCAGTGGAAATACCACATACAATATTGTGTGTTACATCCTCGCAGACTCGACTTCCCGTTCTCGTGAGCCACACTCCGGCTGGAACATCGGTGAGAAATATGGCACACTACGCTCAGGTGAGGAAAATGGCAAACTACGCTCAAGTGAAGAATATGGCACACTACGCTCAGGGTAGGAATATGATACGCTCAGGTGATAATATGACACACTATGCTCAGGTGAGGAATATGGCACACTACGCTCAGGTGACAATATGGCACACTATGCTCAGGTGAGGAATATGTCACATACACTCAAGTGACGATATGGCACACTATGCTCAGGTGAGAAATATGGCACACTACACTCAAGTGACGATATGGCACACTATGCTCAGGTGAGAAATATGGCACACTACACTCAAGTGACGATATGGCACACTATGCTCAGGTGAGGAACATGGCACACTACACTCGAGTGACGATATGGCACACTATGCTCAGGTGAGGAATATGGCACACTACACTCAGGGGACGATATGGCACACTATGCTGAGGTGGGGAATATAGCACACTACACTCAAGTGACGATATGGCACACTACACTCAAGTGACGATATGGCACACTATGCTCAGGTGAGGAATATGGCACACTACACTCAAGTGACGATATGGCACACTATGCTCAGGTGAGGAATATGGCACACTATGCTCAGGTGGGGAATATGGCACACTACGCTCAGGGGACGATATGGCACACTATGCTCAGGTGAGGAATATGGCACACTACGCTCAGGGGACGATATGGCACACTATGCTCAGGTGAGGAATATGGCACACTACGCTCAGGGGACGATATGGCACACTATGCTCAGGTGAGGATTATGGCACACTACGCTCAGGGGACGATATGGCACACTATGCTCAGGTGAGGAATATGGCAGACTACACTGAAGTGACGATATGGAACACTATGCTCAGGTGAGGAATACGGCACACTACACTCAAGTGACGATATGGCACACTATGCTCAGGTGAGGAATATGGCACACTACACTCAAGTGACGATATGGCACACTATGCTCCGGTGAGAAATATGACACACTACACTCAAGTGACGATATGGCACACTATGCTCAGGTGAGAAATATGGCAGACTATGTTCAGGTGACGGTATGGCACACTATGCTCAGGTGAGGAATATGGCACACTATTCTCAGGTGAGGAATATGGCAGACTATGTTCAGGTGACGATATGGCACACTATACTCAGATGAGGAATATGGCACACTACGTTCAGGTGACGATATGGCACACTATGCTCAGGTGAGGAAGCCACAATTGGCTGAGAATAATCACATAAATCGTGCAGTACAGAGGACATCCTTGAGGGTAAGCCCTATACGCGATTGAAATGAATGAAACAGTGCGGGGAACAAGGACACAAGAACGCAATGAAACAGGACGAACGCTAAGCATGCGACTATGATTAAAATCGAACGTTACAGAGATGCGCCCGAGCAATTTTCTTAAAGCTCGTTTTATTTCCCTGCCCTGCCATTTTCACAACAGGATGGTGGCGTGTACAGTATAAATAAGTAAACGCGGAAATACATCCGACTGCGCTCGTTTGCTTTCAGCTGCTTTCGGCTGCTCACGTAAACAAACAACTTTTATCCCACAGAAGTAATCTCTAGCGTGTAAACAAATCTTCGTTCCACTAAAGCAATCGTTTCCGAAAGAATGGTTTGTCTTGATCCTCCTGTAATAACACATTTCGAAAGGACCGCTGGGTCGGTTTCGCGCAGCCGCACAGCAGTGCGGCGGCGCGAATATATATATATATATATATATATATATATATATATATATATATATATATATATATATATATATATATATATATATATATATATATATATTTGGGTGGGTAAAGGGGAAGTGCAACTATACTTTATGTATGTACGTGCGTGCATTTGTGTTAAAAATGCTAAGAAGATGAAACGAATTCTATTCGTTTCTCGTCGTCCGGTCGAGGTATCAGCTGGCTGGTATTTTTAGATCAGTAATGTCAGATCGTATTTCTCATATCCTAAGGAGTCTCCGCAATTTCTTCGGTTCCGACAATAACACAATAACAGGAGAGATTTAAGACGTCTGCCAACTTTGTCGAGCTGATTCGTAATCACTTTCAATGCCTCCGCTAACTCGTAACATCTTTTGTTTCACGTCTTGTGTTTCAGTTAGTGTTGAGTGAAAAGTTCCAGAAATTCGACTTCGGCAGGACAAGGAATCGAGCCCTGTATGGACAGGTAAGACGCTGTCGTGTTTCTTTGCGTGCAAGTTGCGGTGTTGCTTACGAATATTTAATTCTTGAGCTGTTGAACAGTTATCAGCTTTTTTGCACGGCAACGCACAATTGTTTTTACACTCTATGGTAGAGCAAATTAAAACCAACGACTTGGCCACTTTAAATGTTTTTGCGAACGGATTTTGTTACGAACTTTGAAAGCCTCTTCTCGCTTCGCATTCCGAAGTCGGAAAAGGAAAACAGCTGTCTTCTATCGTTTCTTATATTATTGAGGCCCTACCGCAGTTTTGAAAGTAATATTTTAATAATCTACCTATTAGAGTTTAAGAGCCTAGGTAGATACGGGGATTAGTCACACACTTCGGGCACTTTTTTTTTTTACTTTCGTCCCAGTCAGCGCGCGAAATCTACTCACGAGAGGTCGGAAGGCGGGGAGGGGGGCAGGACGAGAAGGCAAGAACGTGCGGTTGTATACGGCAACGCACCTCGATTACTTCCTTTTCCTTTAAGACAGAACAAACAGCGCCAAAGACGGGATTGTTCTTCTTTCTTTCTTTTTTGTTCAAGGCCCGGTTCATTTTCGGCGCGATAACTGAAATAGATGATTGTCACGCAGCTTGGACACACCACGGCGGCCACGGTAGCTATGCAATCAATCAACCAACCAATCAATCAATCAATCAATCAATCAATTAATCATTCAATCAATCAATAAGTTTATTTGACATTCGTTACAGCAAGATAACGAATACGATATGAGCATCGTGAGATGCTCAAATTAGCCAATGGCCGCGAGCCACGTTGATGTCGAAGCCGAATAGCGCTTATGACGTCATTTGTAGAGCGAAAGAGCGGGATATTTTAGCTGGCTGTGACATTATTCTTGTTATTTTCATGGTGCGTGCTCTGTAATGTTTGGCTCACATGTTCCCAGGAGCTTCGACTACCGATCGACAACATTTTCTGGCAATGTTTAAAACGCGTTGAAACGTCCACTTAACATTTGTTGTTGTTGTTGTTGTTGTTGTTTTCGTTGTTTTTTTGTTTTTTTTTTGTTGTTGTTGTTGTTGTTACATTCTCCAAGACGATAGTTATAGCGCGAGAACAGAAGGACGACACAGAGACAAGAAGGACAAGAAGGACACGAGCACTGCCCTTCTTGTCTCTTTGGCGTCGTTCTGTTCTCGCGCTATAACTGTCGTCATGCCATACCAACTAGCCCAACCTGCCACACTTCTAAGTCACACTCTCCAACGCTCATTTTTCGCCGCAGGCCGAGCCTCCCGAGTACAACCTGACGCGGGTGACGGCGCCCGTGGCGCTCTACTGGAGCGTCGGCGACTGGCTGGCCGACCCAAAGGACGTGTCGCAGCTGCGCGACAAGTTGCCCCGACTCGTGCTCGACTTCCGCGTGCGAGACCGCTCCTTCACGCACCTGGACTTCAGCGTGGGCGTCGGGGCACGCCACCTCGTGTACGAACCACTCATGAAGGCCATGGCCAGCGTGCGGGCCTTGGTCAACCACTTCTACCCGGACTCGTGAAGGGCATTGCTTTACGAATCGAGCCACACACGCGCGTGCTGCGGAAACATTCGCATACTGCAAAAGTCGTTCACTCATGGGACATGTACAAAGACCAAAGCATATAAATATATTCCTGAACGAAAAAAGAGAAATTCAGTAGCTCGTTTGTTGTTTTTTTTTTGACACGACCTTAGCGAGAACAAACAATCGCGCCAGTGAAAGTATATATATAGGTGATGTACAGTGTAGAAAAGAGTTTCATATATATATATATATATATATATATATATATATATATATATATATATATATATATATATATATATGATTGATAGATATGTGGGGTTTAACGTCCCAAAACCACCATATGATTATGAGAGACGCCGAAGTGGAGGGCTCCGGGAATTTTGATCACCTGGGGTTCTTTAACGTGCGCCCAAATCTGAGCACACGGGCCTACAACGTTTCCGCCTCCATCGGAAACGCAGCCGCCGCAGCCGGGATTTGATCCCGCGACCTGATATATATATATATATATATATATATATATATATATATATATATATATATATATATATATATATATATATATATATATATATATATATATAGTGGTAAAGCCTTTGAACAGTGGGTCGTCCTCTGCAGCGCCTTCTAGTTGGTCGCCCTTTCCATAAGAAGAAGAGAAGCTCGCGCAGAGAGTCGATCCCCGCTTTGACCGTCGCTGTCGTGAATCATCGCTGAGTGTCGGCCAATAAACCACTTAACAATTTGGTGGAGAGTGCTGAGAGTGCTGTGCCCTTCAAAGACCTTCGGTCCGCATTCGATGCCCTTGGAGCTTCGATCCCGTACCGTGCCTCCAACCATGCACCAAGACGCCGCCCAGCAAACGCTTCCTCCTACGCCGACGCCATGTCCCGGTGTCCCCCGCATCCGCGACCCTCCTGTCTTCACCGGAGCGGATGGCACCGACGTCGAGGACTGGCTGGCCATGTACGAACGCGTGAGCGTCCCCAACCATTGGGACGAAGCAGGTAAACTGGGCAACCTGTTTTTCTATCTCGCGGGTGTGGCCGGCATGTGGTACAACAACCACGCATCTGATTTCCCGACATGGTCCGCTTTTAAAACCGCTGTCGTCGACGTGTTCGGCCGCCCGGCCGTTCGTAAGCTGCAAGCTGAACAGCGTTTACGTGAACGAGCCCAGCAGACCGGAGAGTCCTTCACTAGTTATATCGAGGACATCCTTGACTTGTGCAAGAAAGTCGACCTGAACATGTCAGAGGCTGACAAAATCACGCATGTTCTAAAAGGCATCGCCGACGATGCCTTCACCATGCTCCTGGCAAAGAACCCCCGCACTGTGGCAGAAGTCATCATGTTATGCCAAAGTTACGACGAGCTGCGGCGGCAGCGCTTGATGACCCGTCGACCGCCACCACGTGATGCTGATCTCTCGGCCTTGTCAGCAGTTCCTGACCACGCAACCTTGCTCGCCGAAATCAAGTCGTTCGTGCGTGAGGAAGTTGCCCGCCAGGTCTCTCTACTGGCTTTTGCTTCCCCACAACATGCTCAACAGCCATCAAGTACACTTCTACCTCCGCTCCGCCGAGCCATTCAGCAGGAAATCGCGGAGGTCGTCCCTGAATACCACCAGCCGCCTCCTGCATCTGTGCCACTCAGCTACGCCCAAGTTGTTGCCAGGCCGCCCCCACCGATTTCTGCGACTGTTCCCCTAAATTACACCGAACCCGTCGCGAGGCCCCAGGCCTTTGGAGAAACTGTCTCGCCTACATACGCCGGCGTCACCCACGTGCCCCGAGTACCGCCTACCATGCACTCATATCAGCAGCCGGCTCGTCAGTCGCGTTCTGCGACATGGATGCGACCCGCAAACCAATGGCGCACTGCTGACAATCGCCCCATCTGCTTTGCTTGTGGTTGCGTCGGTCATGTAGCACGCTATTGCAATCGTGTGCAGCAACCGCAGGTCGCCTCCAACTTTCCCAGCCAGTCAAGCCGCTCTTATGACCAACCGCCGCCTATGTCACCGTCGTCCCGCCCCGTTCCGTCTACCCACCGTTCACCATCTCCACGACGTCGCTCACTGTCGCCAATGCGGCCACGTCCACTCGAGGGCGACCAGGAAAACTAGTCGTCGCAGTCCACGAGGCAAGGGCTGCGACGCTGTCGAACTGCGGAAGCCCTCAGGAAAGCCCGTCGAACGTTATAGACGTGCTTGTGGATGGCGTTCGTGCATCTGCCCTTGTAGATACTGGGGCCGCCGTATCCGTGATGGACGAAAAACTTAGCCGATTACTGCGCAAAGTGACCACGCCACTTTGTGGGCTCTCCCTCCGTACAGCCAGCGCCCAAAGTATTCACCCTACGGAGATGTGCACAGCCCGCCTTATGATTCAGGACGTGATGTATGCGGTCGAATTCATAATAATTTCTTCATGCTCTCACGACGTCATCCTAGGATGGGATTTTCTCTCCCGCCACGACGCCGTCATTCATTGCGCACCAGCAGAAATAGAACTCACGCCACTCTCTTCTTTGACGCCGGCCGACAGTCCATCCGCTGCAAGCAAGGTACTCGTCAGAGACGACACTCAAGTGCCTGCAAACTCGTCCGTTGCGGTGTCGCTCATCTGCGCAAGCCTTTCTGACGCCGCTGCACTCCTCTCGCCATCTCATCGTGTTTTCATAAGAAAAGCTTGCTGGTTCCTTTCGCGACCGTGCAACTCACTCACGGCAGCACCACTATTTTCGTCGTGAACTCATCTCCGTACAGCGTTACATTGGTGCGAGGGGAATGTCTCGGCAGCGTGGAACCCATCGAAGACGCGCAAGTTATGGATCAACCCGATGACATGCACTGCTCAAGTTCCTGTACGCTTGGTGCTGTTTCCACATCTGCTTCATCATCCGATGATATATTCGGTCCCTGCTTACCCGACGACCGTACGCAGGGCCAGCGTTCCCAGCTTTTGAGCCTGTTGGAAGAATTCCGCTCTTCTTTCGATGTCGCTCAACCTTCTCTCGGCCGCACATCCACCGTTACGCATCGCATCGACACAGGCGCACAGCCACCGCTGCGGCAACGTCCATATCGCGTATCTCCCACAGAACGCCGTGTAATCAATGAGAAAGTCGACGACATGCTTCGCCGCGATGTTATTCGCCCCTCTAGCAGCCCCTGGGCGTCTCCTGTCGTTCTCGTCACGAAGAAGGACGGTTCTGTGCGGTTCTGTGTGGACTACCGACGCCTCAACAAGATCACTCGTAAGGACGTGTATCCACTACCGCGGGTAGATGACGCGATTGACAGCCTGCAAGGAGCAGAATTCTTTTCATCCCTCGATTTGCGCTCAGGGTACTGGCAAGTACCTATGGCTTAGGACGCTCGACCGAAGACCGCTTTTGTCACCCCCGACGGCTTGTACGAGTTCAACGTTATGCCGTTTGGGCTGTGCAATGCGCCCGCCACCTTTGAGCGCATGATGGATACAGTTCTGCGTGACCTGAAATGGCACACGTGCCTGTGCTACCTCGATGACGTCGTTGTTTTCGCTCCTGACTTCTCGACGCATCTTCAACGCCTTCGGCATGTTTTAACGCGTCTGAGCAACGCCAGTCTGCAACTGAACTTAAAGAAGTGCCAATTTGCAGCTCGGCAGCTGACAATACTCGGCTACGTCGTGTCCAAGGACGGAATTCTCCCTGATCCAGCCAAGCTTCGAGCCGTGACCGAGTTCCCCAAGCCGACATCCGTCAAGGAACTGCACAGTCTCGTAGGATTGTGTTCCTACTTTCGGCGCTTCATTCGAAACTTTGCGACTATCATATCGCCGCTGACGAAGCTTCTCGGAAGTAACGGGCCTCTCCATTCGTGGTCATCACAGTGCGACGACGCTTTCAGAACACTTCGTCGTTTGTTGACGTCGCCTCCCATACTCCGCCACTACGACCCTACGGCCCCTACAGAGGTACACACGGATGCCAGTGGTGTCGGCCTCGGCGCTGTCCTTGCGCAGCGCAAACCAGGGTTCCCGGAATATGTCGTGGCGTACGCGAGCCGTACGCTTACGAAAGCCGAGACTAATTACACAGTCACCGAGAAAGAATGTTTGGCAATCGTCTGGGCCCTTGCAAAGTTCCGACCTTATTTGTATGGTCGCCCATTTGATGTCGTCACCGACCACCACGCACTATGCTGGTTGTCGTCATTGAAAGATCCCTCAGGCCGTCTCGCCCGGTGGGCACTTCGCCTGCAAGACTATGACATCCGCGTGCTGTACCGCAATGGAAGGCAACATGCTGACGCCGACGCCCTGTCGCGCTCTCCCTTGCCTGACGACAATGCCAACAACTCAGTGTCTCACCTTGCTATTTCTTTGATTAGCATTCATATCATTGCTACTGAACAGCGCAAGGATCAATGGATTGCCTCACTGATAGACTTGCTGACTGATCCATTCACTCCATCCACTCGCGCGTTGCGTCGTCAAGCCCACCATTTCGCCGTTCGCGACGACCTCCTCCACCGACGCAATTACAACGGTGACGGCCACCAGTGGCTACTAGTCATACCTCGCAGTCTGCGCTCTGACATATGCGAATTCTTTCATTCTGATCCGCAATGTGCGCACTCCGGGGTATCGAAGACTTACCCCCGCATTCGCCAACGGTACTTTTGGCGCGGCATGTACCGCTACGTGCAGAAATTCGTTCGCTCCTGCATAGAATGTCAGCGCCGCAAAACTTCAACGCAACTGTCGCCGGTAGGTCTGCAACCTCTACTTTGCCCTGCCAGGCCGTTTGGGCGCGTTGGCATCGATTTGTATGGGCCACTTCCACTAACGTCAGCTGGTAACCGCTGGGCCATTGTTGCTGTGGACCACCTCACGCGATACGCCGAAACTGCCGCTCTCCCCGCGGCTACAGCGAGCGATGTGGCCTCCTTCCTGCTCCAACGATTCATGCTGCGACACGGTCCACCTCAGGAACTGCTCAGTGATCGAGGCCGCGTCTTCCTGTCTGAAGTCGTCGAAGCTATTCTCAAAGAGTGCAACGTTGTTCACCGCAAAACTGCTGCTTACCACCCGCAGACGAATGGCCTCACGGAACGTTTCAACCGTACGCTCGGCGACATGCTTTCCAAGTACGTCGCCGCCGATCACACAAATTGGGATGACATTCTACCCTTCGTCACCTACGCATATAACACCGCCCCTCAAAGCACTACTGGCTTTTCACCTTTCTTTTTATTATATGGAAGGCACCCGTCGCACACCATCGACACTATACTTCCGTACAAGCCAGATCCGTCCGAGTGGGCGCCTATTTCTGCTACAGCCAAGCTTGCTGAAGAGTGTCGAGAGCTTGCAAGGACATTTACAGCGCATGATCAAGAGCGGCAAAAAGCCATTCGCGCTGACGCCAGCACTACTGCGCCCACGTTCCTCCCTGGAGCGCTCGTCTGGCTCTCCATCCCTACTACTGCAACTGGCCTATCTTCAAAACTATTGCCCAAATACGAAGGCCCCTACCGTGTCGTCAAATGCACTTCCCCAGTCAACTACTTGATTGAACCCATCGAACCATCTTCGGACATGCGTCGTCGAGGACGCGACATTGTTAACGTGGAGTGCCTCAAGGCCTACCATGACCCGCTCATTGTAACCAGCTGCTAGGTCGCCAGGCGGCTCCCTTTTCGTACCCGGGGTAGTTGTGGTAAAGCCTTTGAACAGTGGGTCGTCCTCTGCAGCGCCTTCTAGTGGGTCGCCCTTTCCATAAGAAGAAGAGCAGCTCGCGCAGAGAGTCGATCCCCGCTTTGACCGTCGCTGTCGTGAATCATCGCTGAGTGTCGGCTAATAAACAATATATATATATATATATATATATATATATATATATATATATATATATATATATATATATATATATATATATATATATATTGTAACGCGGAGAAATAAGACAAAGAGACAACGCCTTTGCTGCAGGCCGGCTGTTCTTTATCTTCTTCCTCTTCGTCGTCTTTCGTCTCTCCCAGGTATGCGCCGAGCACGATCGCCGCTTTGTCATCATTACACTCGGCCACGCTGCAGCTGGTCTACTCCTGTAAGAAAAACACAAACCAATGTCACGTTTGCCGCCGTATGCAGTTCTTCATCCGCGACACATGCACCGCAAAGTTATTCCGTTTTCTCTTGTCTCTGCGCGTATCAGAAGCTGTGGATCGTACTCGCCAAGTGTTATCTCCCAAGCGCTCAGAAATAATGTAAGGGCCGTCGTACTTTGGGTGCAGTTTGTTTGAAGACGATGGCGCACCTCGCTGTAGCCACACCTCATCACCTACACTGTATTTCGGCGCGGGACGGTGGCGTCGGTCGTAGTATCGCTTTTGTGCCTGTTGAGCATGCACAATCCTCCTACGCGCCTCCACACGGATATCGCGACAAAGTCTCTGGCGTGCAGCGGAACGCCCTACTTTAACGGGAGTGTCCAAACCGAACGTAGCATTCAGTTGCGGGAGCTGACCATAGACAATCTCGTAGGGGCAAATTCCTGTGGAGCTGTGTGCCGCCGTGTTCACTGCGTACGCAGCTGCTTGGAGATGATCATCCCAGTCGGCCTCACCTCGTTTGTGATTCTTACAGTACGGTGCGAGTCTAGCCTGGATAGTCTGGTTCGACCTTTCGGTCAGTCCGTTCGCCTGCGGATGGTATGCCGACGCGAAGTGATGGTCCACTCCAGCTTGTTGTAGGTAAGTGCGGAGCTCGCGACTGCGAAAGGTGGTCGACCGGTCGGAGATCAACTTGTTAGGAAGACCGTGTCGCCATTCGAAGCGATCTTTCAGGAATCGGATGACATGGCTAGCAGCAAGCGAAGGCACGGCCGCGACCTCTACGAACTTGGACAAGTAGTCCACAGCGAGTATAATGTAACGATTGCCCGCTGTCGTCATTGGAAGAGGCCCGATGTGATCTATGCCCAACGTGTGGAAAATTGTCTCTGGAGGCTTGATCGGCGTAAGAAGTCCATGTCGAGCTCCAGGACGTCGTTTGTGTTGCTGACAAATCTCGCAACTGGCAACGTATGAACGCACGCTTTTATCCATTTTCGGCCACCAAAAACGTTCTTGTGCCTTGCGTAAGGTGGCTCTGTAGCCAACATGGCCTCCCTCGGGAGTGTCATGGATGGCGCGTAGTACGCTCGATCTTAAGGTGTCAGGAATGACCAGGAGATGACACTCGGTGCTTTTATCGGCCCAGTGACGCCGATACAGCGTTCCATTACGTAAGACAAACTTGGCATTGCGTCCCGCATCGCCAATGGAGTCTATAACGGATGCGAGTCTTCCATCGGCTTGCTGAGCCTTGGTCACGTCCTGTTGAGAAAACAGGATCCAGGTTTCTCGATTTCGTGTGGAGAACTCCTCGATCGGATTTCGCGATAAAGCGTCCGCAAGCTGATTTTGTGCTCCAGCACGGTGACGGATGTCGTACGTATAGTCTTGGAGCCGAACAATCCATCGGGCAAACTTGTGCTTGAGGTGCTGCTTCTGGAACATCCACGCAATCGCGGAGTTGTCTGTTACTACCGTGAAGTGTCGGCCAAACAAGTAGTGGCGGAACTTTTCATCCACACTCCATACTACAGCCAAACACTCCAGTTCATTCGAATGATAATGCCGTTCTGCGTCCGATAGTTTACGACTGGCGTAGCAGATGACGTGCCCACGCCCACTCGAGTCACGTTGAAGTAAAACCGCCCCCAGGCCAATCTGACTCGCATCAGTATGGACTTCTGTCATCCAATCTTCATTAAAGTGGCAGAGCACCGGGCTATGTGTAAGCTGGTGTTTGAGGGTTTGGAAGGCGTTGTCCTGCAAAGGACCCCACTGAAATTGGGCGTTTTTCTTCAGTAAGTCCGTGAGTGGAGCAGCAATTGACGCAAAGCTCGGTACAAACTTGCGCAAGTATGACGCCATTCCTAGGAATACCTGGAGCTGTTTTATAGATGTTGGTGCAGGGTATTTGGCAACGGCGTCTATGCGTTCAGGCAAGGGTCGTACGCCATTATGAGATATCTGATAACCAAGATAAGATATTGTCGTCAACCCAAACTGGCACTTCTCGCGGTTAAGTCGAAAGCCGGTGTTGTATAGCCTCTGCAGAACCGTGTCGAGATTTTGTAGATGTTGTTTTTCTGTTTCCCCGATGACTAGAACGTCATCGAGGTACACGACGCAGGCACGGTCTATCAGTGTGCCTAACACTGTGTTCATGGCACGCTGAAAGGTGCTTGGAGCAGTTCGCAGACCGAACGGCATCCGATTAAACTCGTACAAGCCAGATGGTGTTCGGAAGGCCGTCTTAAACTTATCTTCTTCAGCCACGTTGATCTGCCAATACCCTGCTTTTAAATCTAGCGACGAAAAGAACCTCGCTTTTCGTACGGCGTCAATAGCGTCGTCAATGCGTGGCAGCGGGTACGAGTCTGGTATGGTGTGCTTGTTCAGCTCTCGGTAGTCAACACAGAATCGGAGATTGCCGTCCTTTTTACGGACTAGGACAACAGGTGCTGCCCACGGGCTAGAAGATGGCCTGATTATGCTTGCGGCAAGCATTTCTTGCACCTGCTGGTCAATTAATATCCGCTCTCGTTCGGCATATCTACGTAACGGTATGGACACCGGCGGATGATTGTCGGTAGTAATATGGTGCACTAGCACGCTAGTTCCGGGAAGCTGAGTAGTAGTATCAGCGAAGAGCGATGCGTGCCTCTCGAGTATTGCGGGAAGTGTAAGTGGCGTCGTCAGCTCACCTTGGGATTGCGCCGGAGGCACACTTGGAGCCACAGGATGGAGGTTGACGGTACTTCCTTCCACCGTGAGACGCACTTCCCCGGAGAGCAGGTAGTCGGCCCCTAAAACCATGTCTGTGGGCAGGTCGTCGAAGACGGGCACCGAGGACAAAAACTTGCTGCCGGCCTCGGTGTTGAGTTGCAGGTTTAGGGCACCGACCGGTAGTACGTCGCCACCGAGACCCCGCAGTGGTGGCTCAGTCCAAGGCTGGAGAGGTTCGGAGGCGTGGCGGCGAAGCAACGCCGTACGTTGAGCTCCGGTATCAACGAGAGCTGTCAGTTCTCCGATGCCGTCGACGCGGACCTTGAGGGTTGGAAGTGGGCGTGATTGATATTGCATCGCTTGAGGTTGGCTTTGTGGGCAGCTTTTATACCCATGCCCGATGCGGCCACACGTGTAGCATCCGCGTCTCGGTGAAGCTGGCTCCTTTGGGCCAACTGCAGCCGCCCGGCGATGAGACGTGTCCTGCAACTCCATTGCCTGGCGTACGAAAGTGGAGATGTGGACTGGGTGGTTGTAGGCGGACAAGACGGCTGCGTGCGTCGAGTCATGGATCCCGTCGATGATGTACTGCCTGGCTGCGGAGGAGGTCCACTGTATATCGCAAGCTTGTAAAAGGTCCAGCTTGTCGTAGATGTAAGTCGCGACGTCCTCGGTTGCACCTTGCCGGCGTGACCGCATGGTCATGAAACGGTCGTCGTAAGCGCTCGGAAGCGGCGCAAACGCGGACATCAGGGCCGCGCTCCATGTTTGCCATGTAGCGTATGTACTGCCTTGGAAACGATGCCACGCTTGGGCAGATCCTCGCAAACGTCCTTCAGCGACCGACTTCTTAATCGTGTCGCTCCACGAGTATTTAAGGGCAACCGAGTTTATCACGCTTACCCAGTTGGTAGGGTCATCCTTGAATCCATGAAAATATGGAATTTCGTTCTCGTTGAACGATCCAAAAGAGGCGCAGCCAAACCCGGATGTCTTGAGCTCTTGGGCGAACAGAGAGAAGCCTCGAGAAATGGCCTCGCTGCAGTCATGATGCGGTGCCGCCGTGGAGGCTTGGACGCCGTCCGTGATCGGTGGGGAGTTCGAGAGCACTCGTCCACTTCGAAGTGTAGTGGACGCAGGGATATCGGGGTCAGTAGTTCGCGACTGCGCCATTGTAACGCGGAGAAATAAGACAAAGAGACAACGCCTTTGCTGCAGGCCGGCTGTTCTTTATCTTCTTCCTCTTCGTCGTCTTTCGTCTCTCCCAGGTATGCGCCGAGCACGATCGCCGCTTTGTCATCATTACAATATATATATATATATATATATATATATATATATATATATATATATATATATATATATATATATATGACGCTATGATGTATTGGCGACGTGGCCTGGCTCAAACGCCATGTTTATTCCAAAAGCACTTCTTCCTTCTCTACCTCTACTAACCATCACTTGATACGTCACACGATTCCCCCTCCCCCCGAAAGAAGGCATGAATTACGAACAAGAAAAAGTAAACAAGGCAAGGTTGAGAAGTCACAAATGTCAAAATGCACAATTGGTTTCATGTCCCAGTGGTGTTCCGTAAACTCGCAAAAATTAAGAAGAGAGTGCGGCAGTCCGGTGAATGGGGGAGTTCTGGTGGGCGAGGTAGGCTGTGGCGTTCTGGAGAAGGTAACCGCGACTTGCAAAACTGCACTGACCATGACATGACTTGAGAAACTGCGAGGAACGAACAAGGTTGGAAGTCCTTGGAGCTTTTGAAGTTCGAATGTCGTAGGCGCCGAATCCTCTGTCGTAAGCGCTGTATTTTGTGTCACGGCTGAGACAGGATTAGTGCTTGCAGCCTGCGTGTACAAGAACTGAAGTTCAAGGAATTATGTCTATGTTCGTGCGTTGTACAAATTATAACGTTCAGTCTCTTTCGTAGTTTTCTGTGGCGTTGGCTCCGTTGTCGTAAACTAATGGGATGGTGTCTGAATCTTTGCGTGGTAGAACTGGTGACTTCTTGTCTTGTTCGGTGTTTCCTGAGGTTTCGGAGCTGTAATCTTAGACGCAATCTTGATATTTTGTGCCAATTGTGTTTTGGGCGCCAATCCTTTATGCGAAGTTGCCTCGCTTCTTGAATTTGTTTTAAAAGGCTTGCTTTGCGTCGTCGTCCATGTTGGTGTGTCCTTTGGAGTGTTCGCGATTCACGGACTTGCTTTTGTTGGCGTTGCTGACGTTGCTGTGGACCGTATTGCGGTGGAAGCACTTCTTGAACATCGCACTGGTTTTCATGACAACCTGATGGTGCACGTCTCCAGTCGGCAGCTGGTTGTCTGTGAGCTGTTGTCATGTAGTTCAGGCAATGAAGATGATGCTTCAAAGTTGATAGAAAGTTCTTCAGAAGCTTTTTCTGCACTGTTCACTACAAGAGGCTCTTGCGCATGGCAGCGTGTGACGTTCGATTTGTCTGAGCCTTCTGTTTTGTTTGGACTCTCGAGGGTGTGTGCGCCGGACAGTGATGCATGAAACCGTACGGAAGAAGAATGGCTTGACAGGGTATTTTTCCGATGCGCCAGGTCATCTACCATGAACACGGCGGCCTTATAAGGCAAGTGGTCAGCGTTAGGAGCGCTTGAAGAACCGCGTCACGAAAACCCAGGTGGTGGACCATGTATGCGAGATGAAGAGTGAAGGGCATCAGGTCGGTGAGCAACGCCTCGCGTCATATCCTGGAGCGAGGACTTTCGAAATGCTCACTTTTGTGTAGAAGGGAGGCGCGCTTGATGGTTAGGTTTTTCCCAAAACCCGCATGGTCTTCTGAAAGTAAACGCATGTGCCACTTCGTCTTGTGGCAGCTGTCGATTCGCGTTGGGCTTTCGAATGCTTGAGGACTGCTTAGGGAATTGACGATAGTGTGCGGTTTTCTCCAGATGGTCGGCAATAAGTAAGTCTTGTTCATAGTCCTTAAAACGAGTGAACATCTCTTCTCTGATCTTTTGCTATGACTCGTCATTTTCAAAGATGTGGGTGAGGTAAAACTTAAATGCCTCACCGGAGATGTAGTCAGTGAAGTTGATGATCATCTCCCGTTCCGACCATGATGCAGCGGTTGCGTGGTGCTCGAACAGGTCGAACCAGTCCTGTACAGGTCCATCGTCCGCTGCTCCGGCGTACTTGGAATGGGAAGGTCGTCTGATGGTGCTGTCATGGTGCTGGTCGTTGTCCTTCTAGGCGATGATTCGGTAGTCAATGTGTGGTCAGGGTGCCTTCTGGGGAACTGCGTCGATGATGAGTGACTGATGAAGGAGCAGGCAGGTCTCCATCCTGTCGACTCGTGTGACGCTATGATGTATTGGCGACGTGGCCTGGCTCATACGCCATGTTTATTTCAAAAGCACTTCTTCCTTCTCTACCTTTACTAACCATCACTTGATACGTCACACACACACACACACACACACACACACACACACACACACACACACACACACACACACACACACACACACACACACACACACACACACACACACACATATATATATATATATATATATATATATATATATATATATATATATATATATATATATATATATATATATATATATATATATATTCTGGAACTAGTGTCCATGGCAACGAATGGTGATTCAGGAGCATGGGAATTGGGGGTAGTACACGGATTTGCCTAGTCTTCGTACTTTACGGTTCTTTGGTTTCGCGTTGCTGGAAGCTGATTGGTCACGAAACAGCTATCGGCAAACGTTCAGCAGTTGTGCTTCCCCAGCCGAACTTTTTGGGGCTGAACATTTCAAATCGGGTTACGAAGTTCAAAAAAGGTCCGTTCTTTCCTTCGAAACGAAATCGAAACTCGCAAGTAAGCGAAGACGCAAGTGCGACTCAAGGCCGGCAAGTACGAAGACTGTTGGCAAATTCGTGTACTACCTATCGTTCCCGTGGTCGCTGAAGGATCGCAGCGCTAGTCCACTCTAGCTAATTTTAAGAAGCTCTATGATCTGTATTAATTATGCTATATATATGTAATGAACTCAAAAGGGGAAGAAAAAACAACTTGTATCCGTGAGGGACCGGACCTGCAACCTTCGAATAACGCGTCCGATGCTGTAGTCATTGAGCAACGGAGGCGGTTGTCCTCCCATCTACTTAATGAAATATATGTGCGCATTTTTTACTTGGTAAAATGAAGCGCAAGAAGCTGGACAAAAGATGTGATACAGATGGGCCAATTCAATACTAACAGCTGTTGTTGGGGTTTGAAGCAGGGGCTGATCCAGTGACCCAATTTAGGGGGGGGGGGTTGGTTGCCTGAATGACCAATTAAATAGAGGGCGTGGCCATTGCTTTTTTATTAGCACGAATACTCTGTAATGACATAAATACCGTGAATGTGTGCCCACAGTGGCCCCACTCATTTTTCCTAACTGATGATAGCAGGTGGATGGCAAGCACTGAAGAGAGGAAGAGGGGGTACTAACAAGCTTTGCGGGGGGAGGGCGATTGCCCCTACAGCCCCCCCCTCTGGATCCACCACTGCTTTGAAGGGACAATAAAGTCAAATAACAAGTTACGTCAGAGTGAAAGCCCAATGTATGACAACGTCTAAAACGACAATATTTTTCACACCAGTGCCCTAGTTACCGAGAAATTAAGGTAAGAACACTTGCGCTACGCGTAGAACATTCGAAAAATGATACCGATGACGTAAGAGGCACCACCTTCAATTAATCACTACTAATCAAACTAGCTCTACTAAATAAAGAACCTTTCGTGAATCACGAGACGTAATGGAATGCCGCTTGACCATTTTGTTTGATTCATGGAAGAAAGAACCGCCGGACGTCATTGCCGGAAATGGCGCGAGTGGTCGCCGGACGTTTCGTTCACTGCTTACCCACGACGGTGGTCTAGTGGCTAAGGTACTCGGCTGCTGACCCTACTGCAGGTCACGGGATCGAATCCAGGCTGTGGCAGCTGCAGTTTTGATCTAGGCGAAAATGGCGTAGGCCCATGTGCTCAGATTTCTGTGCTCAGATTTCGGTGCATGTGAAAGGGCCCCAGGTGGTCGAAGTTTTTGGTGTCTTCCACTACGGCGTCTCTCATAATAATATCGTTGTTCAGGATATTGTTATTATTTACTAAATTTCCTTTCATAATCACCAGCCTTGTTCACAGTCTGTTTCTTGAAGATATTTTTTTTTTCTCGGAAACGCGGGCGCACTTGTTATCCCGTTCACTGTGGCAATGACCGAGAATTCCCCATTCGGCTGATTATCCATCTGCTCTCGACACCACTGTCTGTAACTGCCTTGCTCGCTCAACTCGCCCCACTGACATGCCCTTGTCTGAGGTGGTTCTAAGAGAGGGAAAAGAAGAGAAAAGTGAGCCCCGTAACTGTCTGCATCACGGTGCGACACCTCAACAGTAGCTCACAGGGGATGGGGGTGAGGAGGGATTAAAAGAATATGAATAAAAGTGTAGAGAAAGAGAGATGCGCTAAGCCAGCGAGCGAGGACATATCGAGGGAATAGGAGAGATAAGAAAGATGGAAACATGGCCACAGGAGTCCGAGGACGGGGCACCACTTGCGAGAGCTCTTGTCGGCGCCAGGAGATGGCGTAGAGCAAGTCCAGTAGGTCAGAGCTACGCTGTCGTCGGAGATCGGCGTCAGGAGATGACGTAGGGTGAGCCCACTCGGCCAGAGCTACGCTGACGTCAGAGATTGCGAAGGCACAACCGGTCGGCACGGAATCCAGCGAGATAGTCCGACATGCCCTTGTGTATGGACGCCTATATTGCTTTCCACCAGGGTTCGAGATACTCCGATACGAGTCACCCGTTCGCCACTAACGGGAAGCTTCACGAAGTGTGAGAATCCTTCTCGCAAGCGGTACAAAAGCACATTCTCGAGAACCCTCCTCAGCTTGTCGCATTAGCCCATTTCGGAATGAGCAGTGGCTTGGCAGGCGTGAATTTAGTGTGTCCATATCAACCCTCCCCCTCCTCCACTCTCCCATTCGGTGACTTTTGCTCCTCCCTTTCCCTAATAAAATAATCTATCTATCTATCTATCTATCTATCTATCTATCTATCTATCTATCTATCTATCTATCTATCTATCTATCTATCTATCTATCTATCTATCTATCTATCTATCTATCTATCTATCTATCTATCTATCTATCTATCTATCTATCTATCTATCTATCTATCTATCTATCTATCTATCTTCTCGCATGCTCGGAGGACGTCTGGCGTGGCGTCGTGGCCGCGTGTTCTGAAATGATGCCGGGCGTTCTGTGTGCCGAGTTATCGCGTCCGCTCGGTTTGAGCGGCACAGACTGCGTCTTTGACGTAGATATCAAGTGCGGTGGCGCTCTCCGCGGTCATTGACGGCGGTCTGTCATGATTGACTGTCGCGGCGCATGGTCAAAGCTGACTTGCGCGCGCTTTGCGCACGTGCTTTTGACACACCATAACATTCGTTGTTGCCAAGAAAAAAAAAAAGCGGCCAAGACGACAAGATACCAGCTTACAACTCCTGGGCCAAGCACTCAAAGTGAGTACGTATGTTTTATTGAGCCATGCGGCTCCACAACATTTACACGGTGGAAAAAATTTGACACAGTAACGCTTATTGTGATGTATAAAGTTCCAATCGGTGTTGTGGCAAAGCAGGTTAATCGCATACTGACAGCAATTTTCGAAGCTGAGATTACTACACCATAGGAACCTGATGTATAAAGAGACATCTGTGAATTAGTGTGAAGCAAGGAATGCCGCTTTGATATTTTATATTTACGTGAGCTGATTGTTTGATATGTGGGGTTTAACGTCCCAAAACCACCATATGATTATGAGAGACGCCGTAGTGGAGGGCTCCGGAAATTCCGACCACCTGGGTTCTTTAACGTGCAGCCAAATCTGTGCACACGGGCCTACAACATTTCCGCCTTCATCAGGAAATGGAGCCGCTGCAGCCGGGATTTGAACCCGCGACCTGCGGGTCAGCAGCCGAGTACTTAGCCACTAGACCACCGCGGCGGGGCTTTTACGTGAGCTGTCCAATGGGTTCGCGATGTGGCGATGAGGATCGCTCTTTCTGACCCGACGTGGCAGCGGCCCACTACGTGCTAGTTTACTCCCCAAACCAAAATACGAATGCTCTTTCCCCTTCAACGAATTCCACTTCATTGAAGTAAACTTTCTCACGGCACCTGCACTTACTGAACATCGGTGCTAGCGTAACTTTAGGCCGCAGTATGCATTCTATGACTTCACGCACAAGTATGGCAAGTTGTGATGACGTCAAATACTGAAAAAAACGTACAAAATCGCCGCCTGTACGTCACCAAAGGAGCTACGGAGCGGATTGGCTATGGAAACATAATATTATGGGTGATCACGTGATGTGAAGCTGATACTGTATCGTGAAGTCAGGGCACAGTAAAAATCGGAACTAGCTTTCAGAAACTTATTCATTTTTCAGAGTAGGCATACACTTACAAGTACATTTTCTTGTCTCTGGGGTCTTGGTCTTTCACTTGTAAAAAAAAAAAGAATTATAAGAAACAACTGAAAATTTTCGAGGTAGTATCCTTTCACTGCGCTCTGATCACTTACGTTTGTAGCTGTCCCGAACCGTTTTTTAATCGGTTTCTAGTGTGTAAACCTCCGACGTTGAATGAATATGCGCTAGATGGGAAACGGCACCTGACAAATCTTTACCAGCAAGTTTCCGCCAAGCTTCTTTGCAGTGAAATCAGCAAAAAAAAAGGCGAATGAAAATCGTGGACCAGCACTGCACCTATCTATCACATAGACTTCAACCGCTGCATCAATAAAACCAATGGCGGGCTAAAGCACCTCGTAGACCAGTTCAGGTGGTGAAGGCGAACTAAACAAATCCTAAAGAGAACAACAATTGGTCAAAACGTGTGATTAGATCTTGGTGGTAACGAAGAGACCATGTAATACACTGCCAGATTCAAGCAACTTTTTTTGTGAAATTTGACTCTGATAATAATTTTTATAGTCATGTTTAAAAGTTATAAGAATTCCGTGTGTAACGCAGCAAAGTGAAGGAGTGCCTTGAAACTGAATTATAGAGCCGTTTTCTTTACTGTCGCATTCTCAGCTGTTTTGCAGTACCCTAATTAGAGCTCAATAATTGATTACACACAACATTTATATTCGTCCCCTGCTCTAATATGTGATGCTTACGAAAGAAAAGGAGTAGACGCTGAGAAGCGTGGATGCTATACACCGCATCTATATATGACAAGGCGAACCACGGCGCATGCGCACAGGGGGCACGCGTGCAAAGCAAACCAGCAAACCACAGTGCACTAATACGAACAGCTGTTGCGCTTCCCTCACACTGTTTGCGACATGTGTGCGTGCGGCTCGATGGTCGATTCCGATCGAAACATTCCGATAGTAAATCTTTCGCGGCGTTTTCCATTCCGTATTTATGCACTATCAGCGCCAAACATTTCGTTGCGTTGACTAAAACGTATCGTGAACATTTGTTGTTGGCCTTAATGTATAATTCGAGGTGCCGATTTATCTGGAGTTACTATATATGCCACCTAGGGAGCATATACAGTAACTCTATAGGTACATCTGCTTTACGCGCCGTCAGTGGCAGGTGCGCCCGCTTGCCTAGTAACAGGAAAGAACGGTCACTTGTTTCTCAATTACTTTCTCCCGGGAATTCCAAGGTGAAGCAACGAGTCGACGATGGGTGTTTTTTTTTTTCTTTCTTTCCTCGCAGTTTAGTCGAACTGCGTGCGAACATTATAAGACAGCAACAAACAGTGAAATGCAGGACTATACTTTCTCGATGTGTACTTTGCTTAATTTTTACCTCGCTTCATCGAGCTGCGTGCAAAGACACTGATGCACTGGCTGCTGTTTCAGTCG
Organism: Rhipicephalus microplus; assembly: GCF_013339725.1. Taxonomy (NCBI): domain Eukaryota; kingdom Metazoa; phylum Arthropoda; class Arachnida; order Ixodida; family Ixodidae; genus Rhipicephalus; species Rhipicephalus microplus. The sequence goes on from NC_051165.1 coordinate 170,486,962, forward strand.
AAACTTCACTCCGCACGGTCGTCGCACGAGCTTTTGATGCAAGGTAAGCTGTTGCTACGCAGACGCACGTCTGGAAGAATCGTTTTAAGTTGTTATAGACGAACTGTGATGATGGTGTTCGTGCCAACCTGTTCATGTCAAATGAGAACTAACAGACAATGATACCAAGAGGAGTGTAGCTGATGTTATTAAAGTAATTGCGATGCCATTGCGAAGAAAGAAAAAAAAGGTGGATGAAAAGACAACTTGCCACGGCAGGATCCGAACCTGCGACCTTCGAACAACGTTCGACACTGTACCGCTGAGCTGCACGGGCGGTCATCCCTACGTTCACTTTACAGGGCATGTGTGAGTATTTAAACGTGGGAGCGCCAGCCAGCGCCGCCTGTTGACATTGTGACGAGTGTGGAACACTCTTTACCGCCTGATGACGTCACATGCTACGTGACGTCAGAAGGTGAACAAGTGTGTTTCTCACTCGTCTTTTAAAGACTATCGTCGTTAAAAAATAAAGAAAATTGAACCGCGGAGCACTCAGTACGGTCCCAATGTTTATCGCAGGTGTAATCCCGACAGTTAATCCATTAACGCCTTTCCCAGTTATTTGTTACGTCTCCCCAGAAGTATTATCTGGGGGTTGCCTTCCCTGTGTTCTTCGTACGTTCAATGTACGTCAACGCCAAAAAAAGAACATCACAAAAATGAAGTGGCAGCATAAAGAGGTCAGATTAAGCTTTGATCAGCTACATGTTTTCCAAACAGGTGTCTATTGTGCATTCAAAAAGATCCGTGACAACTCTCCCGATTAGAGAGGTCAGCCGCCGGAGCACAGAATCATTATTTTTCATTCAGGACAGGAAGTGCGATTGAATGGAGACGAGAAGCTGCTGTGCTGAGTAGTGAAGTGCTCAACAGCCGCTTTACCGGCTTCGCTCGCAGGCTATAGGAACAAGACAGGATGAAGGCCACCGTAGCGTTCGGAGGCAAAGCGTACCACAAGCTGGGGGTTCTCGTGGCGATCCTGGCTTCGATACTCTGGCTGCGTCCACCATCAGCGGGCAACGTGGATCCGGACGCCGAAAGGAGTGTCGTAAGTACGCGCGATTCGCATCGTTACCCAACCATGGTGGTGCTTCAGTTACGGTGCAACTGTCCCGAATGCCACGGAGTTTGAATCATGGCGCTCGAATTTCCGACGGAGGCAAGAATGCTGGAGGCCCGTATACTTAAAATTACGTGCACGTAAAAGAAGCTCAGGTGGTCAAAGTTTACGGAACTCACTAGTACGGCGTCTGTCGTGATCGCACAGTAGCTTTGGGAACGTAAAACCCGAACTGTTATACGTGTTATTATTTGCCACTTTGTACCACTCGGTTTTGAATGCGTTCCTTTTTTTTCCTTGAATGAGTTGTCTGCAATACTACTCCACGCACAGTGTGCACTGTGCAATCACGGGTTAGCGCACACGTTCGTCACCAGGGACGGCTTTGTGCGCTCCCATAGTTTAGTACGTAGTACTCAAAATCGTTAACCATTTTTTCTAAACTCTACTCTGAATCGTTACACCCACTTTTTCTAAACACTGTTGGGACTCCGGGTCCTGCCGGTCTCGTTGTCGGTAGCTGGCCCCGTCGCAGGATCCATCATCCAACAATTCAGCGAGAAGAAGCGCCCGAACGAACAACAGAGATTTATTTACATGTGGAGAAGTGGTCAACTGACCCAAAGAGAGAAGAGTGCGTGCGATACAAAACGTCTTCGGCATTTTATAGCGCCACGTTGTTGACACTGGGCGCCTTGTCCGCATCGTCAGCCAATACGGTGTCGCCAGCACCTCGGCCACGAGGGAGGGGAAAACACATCTCACAACACAAGGAGTGGCACAACCCAACACCATATATGGTCCCGGCGCCCCAAAATGTTACCAAATATGGTCACGAACGCACAGCAGACCCCGTAGCTCTCCCGGCGAGGAGGAACCCGAATGGGGAGGTGGGGGTGGCCGCCACCGCCGGTCAAGAACCGGTCCTCCCCCAAACACTTCCTGCTTGGCTCCCCAGGGCCGATCGTAACAGTCTCTCGCGCGGGGGGGTGAAGATCTCGATGGGCTGAGGTTTGCAGCCACTGTCCGGAGAGATCAGCGCCGGCAGTCGGTTTGGTGACGACCGTCTTTGATGAAGTAGAGGGCAACACCTGCTTCATTGTGGGCTCCACAGACGTCACATACGCACATGAAAACACAACTACTCAGCCGGTGAGCGCCGGACAATTCCGCCAAACTCCACCAGGCAATTTTCCCCTTTAACTGATATTAAAGGAAATACACAATTTATTCAAAATGTTACTCACACTTTAAGGTGACACAAAACAACAACACTGGAAGCACACCGAACCCGAAACCCTGGATAGCCGTGTCTTCAACGTTTTAAAACAAGTACACCTAAAAGAGTAAAAAAAAAACAATCACTAGCTCTTGTTTAGGTCAGGAAAAAAAATGCCAGAGTTCTCGAGACATCCTCTCGCGTCAGGGGCATCGACTTAAGCCATCAGCGTTGCCATGGAGTACACCCTTTTTGTAGCGTATTTCAAACGTATATTGTTGCAAAACGAGGCTCCAACGCAGCAGGCGGCCGTTCTTAGAGGATATGGTCTGTAGCCAGGTGAGAGGACAGTGGTCCACTTCCACAATGAACTTGCTTCCGGCAATATAACAAGCCAGTTTCTGGACTGCCCAAACCAAGCACGCACATTCCTTTTCGCTAGCGCTGTAAACCTGCTCGCGAAGGGTGAGTTTCCGGCTAACATATAGGACGGGATGCTCTTGATCCCCCTCATCCCTTTGACTAAGAACTGCCCCCATGCCTCTATCACTAGCGTCGCATTGTACTATGAAAGGCCTCGAGTAGTCCGGTGAACTAAGCAAAGGTTGGCTCGACAAGGCCGCTTTCAAAACGCGGAAAGCCTTTTCTTTCTCCTCATCCCAGTCGACCATTTGGGGCTCGGTCTTGCGCAACGCGTCAGTAAGAGTGCTGGCAATGTCGGAATATCTAGGGATGTACTTACGATAGTAACCAGCTATTCCAAGAAAAGCCCGAATATCGGTTTTCGTTCGGGGCTGGGGAAAGTCTCGGATAGCTGCCACTTTCATTTCAGAGGGACGGCGATGCCCTCGACCGATAACATGCCCGAGATAGAGTACCTCTGCTTGTGCTAGCTGACACTTGGGCGCCGTTACCGTTAAACCTGCTTCGCGTAGGCGTGTCAGTACTGCTCTCAAATGCGTCAAGTGTTCTGGCCAGGACGAGGAAAACACGGCGACGTCGTCCAAGTAAGGCAATGCGAAGTCCTCTTGACCACGCAAAACCTTATCCATTAAGTTGGAAAAACAGTAAGGCGCGTTCTTTAGGCCGAAACTCAACACTTTAGGGCGGAATGTCCCCAATGGTGAAATAAATGCAGCATACCGGCTCGCCCTCTCGGTGAGCGGCACCTGCCAGTAACCTCTCACTAGGTCTAGCGTTGAGATAAATTGCGCGCTGCTTACCCTCTCGACGCGTTCCTCAATGTGGGGAATTGGGTATGTCTGATCCTTGGTGATGAGGTTTAACTTACGATAGTCTACGCAAGGACGCGGATCTTTGCCGGGTACCTCCACGAAAATTAACGGGGAAGTGTAATCACTTTCACACGGCTCAATCACACCCAATTCCAGCATCCTGTTAACCTCTGCTTTTATTAGCTCAAGCCGGCGAGGTGACACCCGATACGTCTTAGATCTTACCGGTTCCGACGAGGTAAGCTCTATGTCATGAGTGAGGACGGATGTCCGGCCTGGCTCGCTTACAAATCTATCCTGAAACTCGGTCAAAAGACCACGCAATTCCTGCTTCTGCTTCGTTGTTAGTTGTGACTTTGATACTAAATCCTCAACTCTTTTCTCGATCGGGACTTCGTCCGATTCGGGTGCTAATTCAGGGATTTCTGCCAGAACCTCTTCCGGAACATTTAAAGTCATGTTCACGATGGCTTCCCTCTCTTTGTAGGGTTTGAGTAAGTTGCTATGATACACCTGGTGTGCCTTACGACTTCTTGGTAATTTTACCACATAGTTGGTGTCAGACAATTTTTCAGTAATTTCGGTCGGGCCGACCCATTGCACTTCAAGCTTATTCTTTTGGGAGGGCCTCAACAACATGACCCTGTCTCCTACAGCAAAGTGTCGTGCTTTAGCTGTCCGATCGTAGTAAAGCTTAGCCTTCTGCTGTGCTTTGGTCATCGCACTCTCGGTCAGTTCTTGGGCTGTTGTTAGACGATCCAATAAGGTGAGGACATATTCCACTACTACAGGATCATCACCCTGACCTTCCCACGACTCTCTCAGCATACGAAGAGGAGACCGCAGTCTGCGGCCGTAAACAAGTTCCGCTGGCGTAAACCCTGTTGTCTCATGTGGTGCAGTTCTTAGTGCAAACATCGTTGCAGGTAAACACATTTCCCAGTCAGTTTTCCGTTCAAAATATAAGGCTCTTAACACTCGCTTCATCACGGAGTGAAGCTTTTCGATCGAGTTCGACTGCGGATGGTAGACTGAACTATGCAATAATTTCACGCCACACCGCTCTAGAAAGGTGGTCGTTAAGGCACTCGTGAAAATGGTGCCCTGGTCTGATTGTATCTCGGCAGGAAGGCCTACCCGGGCAAACACGGACAGAAGTGCGTTCACTACTTCGACGGAACTTAGCTCTTTTAGCGGGACCGCCTCTGGAAATTTAGTAGCTGGGCAGATTAAGGTCAGGATGTGACGGTAGCCTGAAGTTGTCTTGGGCAAAGGACCTACTGTGTCAATTACCAACCGACGAAAGGGTTCCGTGATTACGGGTACCAGCTTCATTGGAAATTTCGCCTTATCTCCCGGCTTACCCACTCGCTGACACACATCGCAAGATTTTACAAACCTCTCTACATCTTTAAAGCATCCAGGCCAGTAGTATTCCTGTAAGAGAGGATTTTTCGTCTTCTTTACGCCTAAGTGGCCTGACCATGATTCTCCATGCACCAAACTAAGCAAATCCTGACGATACGCCTGAGGTACGGCTACCTGGTCAAATTCTACTCCTCGCCTATCTAGATATTTTCGATAGAGTATGCCGCTCCTCTCTTGGAATCTCACATTTCGTTTGGCGATTCCCTCTTTCGAACTGTCCTGGAATTGCTTAAGCGTTGGGTCACCCTTTTGTTCGGTTATTAATGAAGCGGGGCTCACCTGCAGCAGCCGACTGAAATTATCCGAAGTTGGCATGACACACAACTCTTTTGTAGTTCCTAGTACCTGGAATGTGTCACCCTCTGTGCTATCCTCTGTACTACCAGGAATCGGCTTGGGAGCAATGGCATTCTCTATTTGCTCGGTCAACGAGACGTAATTGACCCCTTCCAATTCGGGAGGAGGTTCAACGTCGCCTTTAGGAATGGTTGCCTCCACGACTACGGCTTCTGCAGCCTGTTCTCGCACAAGTCGATTTGTTTCCGTGGTGTCCAACTCGCAACCAGGCCCGTTGTCGATTTGAGGCTTGTTTGCCTCAGTGAATGTTGCTCTCGCAGCCAGCGCACGTGCCTTTGATCTAGTCAGTGCCTGCACTATGCCTTCTCCCAACGTTAGACCTTTCTCCTTCAGCATTTGATCTGACTTATTTGAAAATAAGTAAGGATACTGAGGGGGTAGATATGGCGATACCGCGGCTTCTGTTTCCAATGTTCCAAATGCGCCTTTAAGGACAACTTTAGCTACGGGAAGGCACTGACTGTTTTGCCTCTACGGCTTGTCTAATCCAGGCACAGTCTCCTGAATACTGTCCGACTGAACAAAAGACGGATGAACTACGTCAATAGTGGCTGCGGAGTCTCTAAGAACCCGACACTGCTTGCCGTTCACGGTAAGGTCGTACATATAGGGCTCTAACAACTTCATGTTCTCGTCGGCTTCATTTATAGATAAAAAGGCCACCTTTTCTTTCGGGCAGTCTTTCGCGAAGTGCCCTGTTTCGTGGCAATTGAAACAAGCAGCCGGTTTTCTCGCCTCAAATTTCCTTTTGCTTGCCTCTGCCGACGCCCCATGGTTAGATGAATTGTTTTTCCTCACCCTTTTGTGCGAGACTTGTCGGTTGTTTTCTAAACGGCGCCTTATTCGGCCGTAGGAATTTTTCCCTTTTAGGCTCGCTGTTTGCCCCGAGGGCGTGGCGCGTAACGAATTCTTCAGCGAGCTCTGCGGCTTTTGTTACGGTGTTCACGTCTGGTCTATCCTGAACCCAGAACCTCACCTTTTCTGGTAACCTTTGATAGAATTGTTCCAGACCGATACACTCGAGCACCTTGTTATGATTCCCATACGCCTTTGCCTCTTTCAGCCACTCCCCCATGTTGGCCATTAACTTGTAAGCAAACTCCGGGTATGAATCATTGCTCTCTTTTACGGCGTTGCGAACTTTTTGTCTGAAACCTTCCGCTGACAACCTGTATTTCTTGAGAAGGCTCGACTTTACCTCACTGTACTCGTCAGCCTCCTCTTTCGTGAGGCGCGCGATTACTTCTGAGGCCTCCCCCGGAAGTAGGGACAACAAGCGTTGAGGCCACGTATCCTGGCTGAAACCTTGCCTTTCACAAGTTCTCTCAAAGTTGACGAGAAACAGCCCAATGTCCTCCCCTAGCTTGTACGATCTCATTAGGTCCGTCATTTGAACCTGACCCGCTCTGCAGTACCGGATGCCTCGCTGCCTCCTGCTCTACTATTATGGCTAATCTCTAGCTCGAGGCGCTTCATTTCAAGCTCGTGCTTTCGCATCTTATCTGCCTCGGCTTCTGCCGCTTCCTTTCGGCCTCGGCCGCGGCCGCCTTTCTTTCGGCCTCTGCCGCTTGCCTCTCCTGAATCTCCTCGACACATTCTGACAGCTCGTCATCCTCCGCCCCCAATGCGAGAATCGCCTCTATCAGCTCTGGCTTTCTTTGAGAGTCCGACACCTCCAGATTCAACTCCCTTGCAAGTAGCAACAACATGGACTTTCGCAGGGATTTCAGATTCATGGCTGCTTCCAGTACCGCTGTCTCTGTTCCACAAGATTCCTGTCCTGCAACTAAGTAACCTTGACGGCAACGACAGCTCTAGATACCTGCCTTGCCTCAAGTTTTCCGTTAACTTAGTCTACAAATAAAGCTTCAAAGCTCTTACACGGAATCCTGCCCTGTCACTGTTAACCTTGACGCCACTGACAGAAAGAGCTTAACCAAGCTATCACACAATTTCTGCCTGACGCAAGTCACCTGTTAACCCAATGACCAAGACAGCCCCTCTCTACCAGCTTTTACTTAACACATAGAGTGAATGCCTGGTAAAATTTAACAGAGAAAGCCGGCACTCACTCAGTTCGCAGTCATGTCTCCGGCGTCGTGCTTCTCTCAGAAGTGCCGTTCGATTCCCTCTGGAAGTCGATGAGCTCTTGTAATCCTTCTCCTGTCGTCCCGTTGTTGAACTTCGGGCTCACTCCGTCCAGTGGTCGCTTTCGGGTTATCAGCATCCCGCCGCTGCCATCCAGTTGTTGGGACTCCGGGTCCTGCCGGTCTCGTTGTCGGTAGCTGGCCCCGTCGCAGGACCTCCATCTGCTCAACAATTCAGCGAGAAGAAGCGCCCGAACGACACAACAGAGATTTATTTACATTGGAGAAGTGGTCACTGACCCAAAGAGAGAAGAGTGCGTGCGATACAAAACGTCTTCGGCATTTTATAGCGCCACGTTGTTGACACTGGGCGCCTTGTCCGCATCGTCAGCCAATCCGGTGTCGCCAGCCACCTCGGCCACGAGGGAGGGGAAGCACACTCACAACACAAGGAGTGGCACAACCCAACACCATATATGGTCCCGGCGCCCCAAATGTTACCAAATATGGTCACGAACGCACAGCAGACCCCGTAGCTCTCCCGGCGAGGAGGAACCCGAATGGGGAGGTGGGGGTGGCCGCCACCGCCGGTCAAGAACCGGTTCTCCCCCATTGCGACGTGTATGGAACACTCTTTACCGCCTGATGGCGTCACATGCTACGTGACGTCAGAAGGCGAACAAGTGTGTTTCACACTCGTCTTTTAAAGACTATCGTCGTTAAAAAATAAAGAAAATTGAACCCCGGAGCACTCAGTACGGTCCCAATGTTTATCGCAGGTGTAATCCCGACAGTTAATCCATTAACGCCTTTCCCAGTTATTTGTTACGTCTCTCCAGAAATTTTATCAGGGAGTTGCCTTCCCTGTGTTCTTCGTACGTTCAATGTACGTCGACACCAAAAAAGAACATGACGAAAATAAAGTCAGCATAAAGAGGTCAGATTACGCTTTGATCAGCTACATGTTTTCCAAACAGGTGTCCATTGTGTATTCAAAAAGATCCGTGACAACTCTCCCGATTAGAGAGGTCAGCCGCCGGAGCCCAGAATCATTATTTTCCATTCAGGACAGGAAGTGCGATTGAATGAAGACGAGAGGCTGCTGAGTAGTGAAGTGCTCAACAGCGGCTTTACTGGCTTCACTCGCAGGCTATAGGAACAAGACAGGATGAAGGCCACCGTAGCATTCGGAGGCAAAGCGTTCCACAAGCTGGGGGTTCTCGTGGCGATCCTGGCTTCGATACTCTGGCTGCGTCCACCATCAGCGGGCAACGTGGATCCGGACGCCGAAAGGAATGTCGTAAGTACGCGATTCGCATCGTTACCCGACCGCGGTGGGGCTTCAGTTACGGTGCAACTGTCCCGAATGCCACGGAGTTTGAATCGCGGCGCTTGCGCTCGAATTTCCGACGGAGGCAAGAATGCTGGAGGCCCGTATACTTAAACTTGCGTGCACGTAAAAGAAGCTCAGGTGGCCAAAATTTACGGAGCTCACTAGTGCGGCGTCTGTCGTGATTGCACCGTAGTTTTGGGAACGTAAAACCCGAACTGTTATACGTGTTATCATTTGCCACTTTGTACCACTCGGTTTTGAATGCGTTCTTTTCTTCCTTGAATGAGTTGTCTGCAATACTACTCCACGCACAGTGTGCACTGTGCAATTACGCGTTAGCGCACACGTTCGTCACCAGGGACGGCTTTGTGCGCTCCCATAGTTTAGTACGAAGTACTCAAAATCGTTAACCATTTTTTCTAAACACTACTCTAAATCGTTACACCTACTTTTTCTAAATACATACTATGTCATGTACGCCAACAGGACGGCTTTCTCCTCTCCCATAGTAGAGTATCTAGTACTTTAAAAAATCGTTACCCACTTTTCTTTAAACATAGGCACTTAGCCGGGACGGCTTTATACTCTCCCATAGTAGAGTACCAGGTACTCTAAATCGTAAACAACTTCTTCTGAACAAACATATGTCGTTCAACGGCCAGCTACACGGGACGGCTTTACGCTATTCATAGTAGAGTACCAGGCACTCTAAATCGTTAACCCTTTTTTTTCTAAATATAGGTTTCCAATTTTTATTTAGGGACGGCTTACTGATCTCCCATAGTTGAGTACCAAGTAGTCAAAATCGTTAAACACTTTTTCTAAACACATATAACTTCGTGAGTGCCCACGGGACGGCCTTATTCTTTCCCATAGTAGAGTACCGAGTACTCTAAATCGTAAACTACTTTTCTCTAAACACATGCGTTCTTGTCGCGACCTGACGCTTTGTTTGGGACGGCTTCCTGCCCTCCCGTAGTAGAGGACAAAGTACTATAAATTGTTAACCCCTCTTTCTAAGCACAACGGGGGCTTTGCTTTGTGATGTGCCAGCCCCATCCATATCGATTTGTCTCCCCCTAGTTATGAATCGCCTGGTCATAACAGCGATGTCATAATTGTTGGCGTTTCACATCCGAATACCGCGATATGATAGTTAGGGATGCTGCAGTGGAGGGCTCCGCAAAGTTTTACCATGAAGCTGGAGTTCTTGAACGTGCACCTAAATATAAGCGTACCGGCCTCTGGTATTTCCGCATCCATCGAAAATGCGGCTGCTCCACGGCCGGGATTTGAGCTCGCTGCCTGCGGGTCAGCAATCGAGCACCTTAGCCTATCGTGGCCACTAGACCGCTATAGCGGGTTCACAATGATGCCATGACTCTGCGAAGAAGACGTTAGATCTGAAAAAAGACGGCACGGATTCCTAAAGTACCGCACCTTTGTAAAGCATAGCTGAGTGTGATAAATGACGTAGACATTAGTCGCAAACAATATCAATTATTACTTTATTCTGACGCAAAGGGTCAATAATTTGCTACGTAGCCTGCAACTAAAAGTTGTAGTTAGGAGCACCAGTTATTTTTTTTATTTTTTTAAAAGTTGAGGCTGTATGTCACCTCAATTTCTTCGCGTTGGGGTCCGTACGCCAAAAACTCTGGTGCCCTCTGGATAGTGACGGGAAAACTAAGGCATTACATTTATTAGCCCACCCCTATGAAAGATACCCCAGCGCCGGTTGTGTCGGATGGCGGGGGAGAGAGGCGGCAAATTGTTGAATGCTAAGAGCTTGTTGACACAGCCTTTCGTGTGCATCGTTTGGCAGTTATAATGAATCAATGATCACTTCATTGCAATTCCAAAGTCTACCGAGTTTCTTTAGTCTATAGTTTCTTAGAAGAGGCGATGACAGCATCGGCTGACTCTTTAAAACTCCGAAGCAGGGTATCACCAAGCCTCCAGGAAAAGATGCACGAAAGAAATGTTTATATTTGTTTACAACCTAAAAATAAATGCAAGCTGAGCGCCTGTCAATCCCTTAGGCAAAAAAGTTGTGCAAGCTAGTTTCCTTTCGAAGCTTGACTAGACTTTACATGTTAATGTAGATGTACCGCGCATGCTGAAAACTATAGGTTCGTCGTTCTTACCTAAAATATTATCTTGGGCAAAGCGGTAATATCAGAATTCCTTATGAAACTTCCAAGGACATTGTACTTTTCGACTGTATACCGACACACGTTGGCGTGCGTACGGGTGCATCAACTATCTAAAACACGCAATAACTGCCTGACATCACGGAATAGAGAGAAATGTGATTGGATAGGATAGCTATGGCTGTAGGTGAGCATTACATTTATTATCAGGTCGCAGGCGACTGTAGGTAGGTTTCCTAGAGCGACAAAAGACTTAGCAGGGGCTTAGCTCGGCTATGATAGGATATGTAGGTAGCGTGAGCTACGGACGAACGGATGGACAAACAGACGGACGGACGTACGAACAAGCGAGTCAAGCTGGTCAAGCGCCGGCTCACTATATGTGTCACGTCACTCTGGGAGCTTCCAGTCATTCTCCAGTGCGCCAGCTGACCACCGTGTGACGTCACTGCTTCAAGGGAATTCGCAGGACGACTGTCGACAAGTCATGCAAAACGGCTCAAGCTCGGTCAGTTCAGCTTACGCTACAAAGGGAATAAAACGTTTCGTTGGAAAGAATCTGACGGGGTGGAACGTTTGAGGCAACGAAAAAAAATTCTTCCAAAACAAGTGATATGATGCCCTTAGGAACTGGGGAAAAAAATGTGAATGTGGCACGCACATAGAGATACCCTCACAGCACGCACGCACACTTTTAATCTAGCTTTATTTGTGCGACCAGTTAGCACTTTTTAGCTTATCTTATGAGCCACCTAAGCGTACAAAATGTCATTATGCCGATACGACAGAATGTGTTATCTACTTGAGTGCAAGCTAAGTTCTATTTGAATATTGGCTCTTAACCTGGACATCCGGGATAAGTGTGGGAGGCATGTATCTATCGTGAATAATGGTTATGACTTCGAACTATACGGCGCGAGTTTTGTGCGTGTACGGTTTTGTGACGTTGGTTGAAGATATGGATGGCATGGCAGAAAAAAGGGAAGAATATAACAAAATAGACGAAAAATGACTAACTTAGTGATTACAGTATCAGGTTAAACGGCAAGTTGTACATCGCACTGTACACGGTTGATATTTCAATAAAGCATTTGGATAGTGTCCGGAGCGATCTTCGAAAAATTAACCATATCAGGGTCAAGCCACTTGGGGCGCTGCGATCGATAGTTTGCAATGTATCGTCGTTTGGAAAGTTTAGCGTGGCTCTGCCACTATATATATATATATATATATATATATATATATATATATATATATATATATATATATATATATATATATATATATATATATATATATATATATATATATATAAAGAAACGGGACTGGAACTTAGTGCTTACGAAATCACGTTAAGCTAAGGTTGTGTATCTTAATGTGGGTCATTTATATTCAAATGAATAAATACATGGAAACATCGCAAAGCTCGAGGTTACCGCGGTGATGATATAGTTGAAGGCTACATTGATGCACATTGACTTTCACCCCATGCATTTTTACGTATTTATGTGTCCTTTGCGTGAGCAAAAAACGCGACATTGGGAGAAAGGAGTTCAAGGCGATAAGAAGCTCCATTTTCAGTTTGGCTTCTCCTCTACTTGTGCAGGCAGGAGCTCGGGCAGGACATAGGAATGCATAGGTCGCAGTACGACAAACACGTCACAACTCAATGCGTCAAAGCTTTATCAGCTTTTTGATTCGAACGTTGCGTGATATGAAACTGTTTCCATGCGATGTTGTGCCAGCCGATAGCTTCTTGAATTTGTCTTATTGATTTTTTCTTTGCTGGTGAATAACGAGAAGAAATCGTGACTTCCAAATACAGCACGAAAATCGTGGTTGCCTGTGTGGTTTGTCAAGTTTTACAAGTAAGGTTCTTTTACAAATAGCTTTCAAACAATGACGGCGATATCGTTGTTTTTTTCCATAGTAAGGTTTCATTGCCTCCGATACTCAATAAAAATACAACTGCTACGCAAGTGCAACATGTGCAACGCTATAGATATATCTAATACTGCAATGACGCGCATGCAGATAACAGCTCGACCTGGGCGAGCTGGCTCGTACTCCATGTTCTGGGGCGAAAATGTTTGGGGAGCTAACGAGCTCTAACAAAAGGCATATGCACCATCCAAGTTATTTTATGCTACACTAAGAATAGGGGTGTAGCAAGGATTTTTTTTTTGAGGGAGGGGGGAGTTTGATTATACCTTATGTATGTTCGTGTGTGCGTTTGTATGTGTGTTTTTATGTATACGCAAGCTAAGTGGAAAATTTCCATGGGTTTCAACACCCAACCCCTCCCCTTTGGCTACGTCCTGACCAAAAATACTACTTCGTTCATTCATTCATTCATCCAAACATGAACTACACCCCATGCCGTCGTAGCCGTCATGCAGAATGACAAGCTTGGCGTTGACGCCATTATTTCAATTAATTAGTTAATTAGTTTATAATTGTTCTTGACTTAAACTACACAACATGCCGTCATACCCACCATGCAGAATGACGGGCTGACTCGATGTCATTCATTCATTCGTTTAAACCAGAACTACACGCCATGCCATCGTTGTCACCATACACTAGACTGATTGCTTCCTACCTAATTAACTGGTGAAGTGATTCCTACTCCGCTCTGTGATCGTGGACGCAGGCTGAGGTAATCGCTGACAAGGGCTACCCGGTGCAAGAGTTTGTGGTCACCACTCGCGACGGATACGTGCTGCCCCTGCAGAGGATCCCTAACGGTCGAAAAGACCTCTGGTCTACGCATCCTCGCCACTTCCGCCCGGGGCCACCAGTAATACTGATGCACGCCCTCCTCTTCTCGTCCAACGTGTGGGTAGTCAATGGGCCCGACCAGAGCTTACGTGAGTATACGCTCGGCTGAAGGTCTTTACTACCGTCGCAGAGGCTACTAGTGCCACTTACACAAAGCATATACGTCTTGAGTCGGAGTGAGTGCGGCGGGCGATGTTTGCGGCACTGGCGAAAATGTCGAACACCTGTTACGGCAGTGTTCCGAATTCGCCTCGGAGAGACATGTACTTGCCAGCGTTTTGGGGTGACTGGACGATGGGCCACTTTCTGTGCAGGTGCTATTTCGATCCCGTCTACGTCTGTCGACATTCCACAAGGCAGTGAAAACCCTCTTGTGCTTTTCCAGGACGACGGGCTATAGTGCGAATGCCTCTGACTCACGGTGGAGTTCTACACGCTGCAGTCAATTCACTGCCTCACTCTCCCCTTTTCCTTCTTTTCCATCCTCTCTCTTTCTCATCTTGTGTTCCCCTTCCCTGATCCCTCAGTGTATAGGCTGGCCGGCAGAAGTGTTTCTAGTTAACCTACCTGCCTTCTCTTTTCATGTTCTCTTCCTTCCTAAACAAAGAACACACTGGTGGAGTCGTTCACCAGAGAAAGTTGTAAAGAAGGACGTCATTGATGTTAATGCTCGGTGGTGGTGGCCAAACTCGGGAAAACTCAACACACGTCCTGTCTGGATTTCGTGCCGACCGGTTGTGCCCCCGCGATCTCCGACGACAGCGCAGCTCTGGCCGACTGGCTGGCCCTATATACGCCATCTTCTGACGCCGGCAAGAGCTCTCCTTGAGTGGTGCCCTGTCCTCAGACTCCTGCGACCGTGTCCATCTTTCCTGTCTTCTCCTTATTTCCGTATGCGGGTCTCTTTGTCCTTGTCTCTATCTCTATCTTTACACTTTTTAATTCTCCCTATCCTTTTAGTCCCTCCTTACTCCCATCCCTCGAGAGCTATATACTGTTGAGGTGTCGCACTATGATGCAGACAGTTACGGGGCGCACTTTTATCTTCTTTTGTCTCTTTAAAGAATCAAATAAGGGGCTGTTTCTGTTATAATGCTGAACTACGGGCTCTGAAGCCAGCAGTACATTTGCAGCGCTGCTTGAGCTTAAGCTGCAGAACATCATCCCGTTGCACAGCAGCCCCTGCGCAATGCGCAGTACAAAATCGATGTTGGTGTTTTTGAGGACTACACCCCTTAACACAACCTCATGAGCAACGTCTTTTGTGCCTATAAGTGCGCGACTAAACGTGTTACTTGTGAGTATATTTGATACACATCAGAGCAGCCCCCGAAAACCACAGTGGCACGCAGGGCGGTGAGCTAATGTTTTCCGTGGTGTATACCAGTGGCGTGGCGCTCAGCTTCTGACCATAACGAAGGTCGTGGGTTTGATACCGGCTGCGCCGGTTGCATGTCGATGAAGGCGAAATGCTTGAGACCTGTGTACTTTGCGATGTGAGTACACGTTAAAGAGTGGATGACCGAAATTTCCGGAGCCCTCTGCTACGGCGTCTTTCATTATCTTATCATGATCTTGGGAAACCCCAGATATTTTATAAGCCAGGTTAACATAAACGTTGTGCGAATGTGTTTAAAACTTGTTTCCACTTGTGCGTTGACAGCCTCCGTCTTTTATATATATGAACAAAGAATTTGAGTACATCAATAACACGTTGTATGAGTGCGTGTTAAAGCGTATCTTGGTTTGTTACGTGCAGCCTATGTTTTGGCCGACGCCGGGTTTGACGTGTGGTTGGGTAACGTGAGGGGCAACAGCCAGTCCCGACACGTCAACTACACCTTTTACCAGAAGGAGTTGTGGGACTTCAGGTAAGAGATATGCACCCTACCTCGGTTGCTGCGACACTATTCTGGATTTCAAGTGCATAATTGAAAAGGCTACCTCCTATCCAACTCTACGCAAGCACTCATGCTTGCTGCGTTAAACACTTTTTTTAGAGTAAAACAGCACAAGTGAAGTTGCAAATATAAGGGGTTGATATTATGCTGCAGATTAAGAAGTACGGCTGAAGAAAGATACAAACTACGAAGTAGCAAAAGTGAATGCAGGCAGGAAGCAACACTGCGTCTTATATAATGTAGGTACTATAAACGTTTTGCGTATTAGAGCGAAAACTCGTCTGCGTGTGCTGTCTCCCAAGGTCATCTTTAACGTCGCAATGACATTGAGTATCCAGAGCCCAAATGTGGCAGTCGTGACGTCAAGCGACGTGATCCGCTGCAGAGATGCGTTGCTGCTTTGCTCGCTCGGAGACTCACCGCTGTCGGTACCACGTGACCGGATTAGCCTTTGAAAAACCGATGCCAAACATACGTTTCTCACTTGTGATTAAATGAAATAGATCTGCAGCCAATTTATATTACAAAAACTTTCGCTGTCAGCAGAAAATGTGATATTTTGACTGAACGCTCTCAACATGTGTTTGCTAAATAGCTGTCTTACAAGGCGGCTGTAATAAGGAACTCTAAACTGGAAAGTGTTGAATCAGCTAGCCTATACACTGGCCATCTTCGATCAGGCCCGTAGCCAAGTTTTTTTTAAGGGGTGGGAGGGGGGGATTTGTTGAAGGGCTTGGAAAATCTGTATTTTCATTACTTATTCTTTGCAAAACACCCCCTCCGTCCGAATATCAGGGGGAGGGGCGGGCCTAGGGTGAATTCCCCCTGCTTTCTGGCTACGGGTTTGCTTTGGAAAACCTATAGTGGTAATAGAAGGAAAATCAGGATTAAAGTGAGAGCCCCGAAATACGGCATTGACTATAAAAAACTCATTGTGTGTCATCGTTCCGTTATTGCGCTGTTAAGGATATGAAGCAAAATATACCATGCCTTCTTGCTTGTTTATTATTATTTTTTCTTTTTCTGACACTGATTGTAATCGAAGTTATGGGTACGCATACTAACACTAATACCACTATAGTAGCACTAACGCCAATAACTATCGAATAACAGCGCTAAACACGCTATAAATACGTTTACGTGTATTTACGTCGCAGTTTCGAGGAGATGGGCGAATTCGACCTGCCGGACACGATCGACTTCGTGTTAAACGTCACAGGCCACAACAAGACTTTCGTCATCGGTCATTCCATGGGGGCTGCCATGACGTTTGCGTTACTCTCAGAGAAGCCGGAGTACAACGACAAGGTATAAAAAAGAAACAAAAACGTGAAAAGTGTACGCGATCCAATCAAATGCACATTAGCGATGCTAGTGCGCGTTCTAATCGGTGTCTTGTATTGAGGTGGAATTCAATTCCCAGATACCTGGGGTGTATTGACCCTATAGATTTCTCTATGCTGCTGCCCAGCACACCAGTCTGAACAACGTATTATGGAAGCCAAGCTCCGTCAGCTGCATTCACGCCCGCTTACAGAAAAGAAGATCCTGGGACCTTGGCCGACGGTTTCGGATACGCGCAAAGCCACGAAAGCCCTCTTGTGTTTATTAAAGACCACCGGACTTCACAAGCGCTTGTGAAAGAACAGTGTGAGACCGTGCTGTGTAGTCTCGAGCTGACTATTCACCCATCTCTTTCTTATACTCTTCTTCTTTTCTATCTCTTTCCTTTCTATTATTCCCCCTTTACCCCACGCCAACTGTAGGGTAGCCAACCGAGTCAAGCTTGGTTAACTTTCCTGCCTTTCCTCTATACTTATCCCTCTCTCCCTCTCTCTGTCTAGCACACTGAATAAGGCACACGAAAAAAAAAAAAAAAACAGGGTAAGGCTTCAGTCCTGACCTTTTCCCTGCATATACTGGGTGAACCTGTGCCCGGGAACCGAGACGTCAGACTACAATGCACGCTGCACGCTGGCAGCGGCGAACAGAGCGTCGGCCGTCGATAATCTGAGCTACGGTGAGGTGCGCAGGCAATTTACAAGCGGCACCAAGTATTCGAGCCATGTTGCTAGTGCTCACGTAAGCTCTCTAACATACTTTACTGCTCACGTTCTGCGTGTAATCCTAAGAGATTGCGCTCAAATAACTGCGAAGCTTCCAGAAAATTGTGGCGCATTCAGCGCCGAGCGTTGCCAACAGTCTTTGTGGGCGAAACCCGACCACAACAAAGGGAAGCACAAAATACGCGGGGAAAAACACAAAAATAATATTTTGCATTTGTGCATTTGTGTTGCAGTGGTACCTATAATCTCTGGCTACGTACACCGAGAAGTTGCCTTAAAAATTAGTTTTACACCTTGTTTTCCCTTCCCTGGTCGTAGACGAAGATTCGATTAATTCGACCAGCTGAATGCTCGAATACTAAAACAACAGGTGCAGCATGAAGCAAGGTGAACGAGAAATACGCGACTAGAACTTTTTTTTGGATTCTATGAGGTTTTCGTCTTGCGAATGCATCAAACTTTAGGACACTCAGTAAAGTTTGTGGCAACCAAGTCCACGACTCGATTGATATTGATTGATTGATATGTGGGGTTTAACGTTTCAAAACTACCATATGATTACGATAGACGCCGTAGTGGAGGGCTCCGTATATTGCGACCGCCTGGGGTTCTTTAACGTGCAGCCAAATCTGACCACACGGGCCTACAGCATTTCCGCCTCCGTCGGAAATGCAGCCGACGCAGCCGAGATTCGATCCCGTGAACTGTGGGTCAGCAGCCGAGTACCTTAGCCACCACCGAGGCGGGGTCAGTCTAAGACTAGACCAAACTTGAAAAGCGAGAACTCACGCACAGCGTTCTTGTTTCGCTAGGTCGGTCGCGTCCTGGTTACGCCAATATATTTGAAATTATGATGAATTACCAATGAGCCTCATGTGTTTGTTCTGTTTCGCGCTACCCCACATAAAAAAATACGGAAAACTAACTAGCCCGAACCACTATATTCTTCTAAGTTACATGAACAGAACAGGACTCGGTACTCTGTGAGCTTGGGTTACTCCAAGTTATCGATTAAGGATGAAACATCACTTTATTATTTGTTTTTTAATTTATTTACTCTCAGGGTCAACGGATATTACAGATGGAAGTGGTAAAAAATACAACAAAAAAAAAACAAGTTTATAAGTACAACAGGCAATGCAATGTTCCTGGTTATACAACAGCAGGTTGAAACAACAAAAAAAGAAAGAAAATGGGAAATATCAAAATGGCGTATAAGAAAATAGAAAGATACATTCTTGTGAAAAAAGATAAACATAACGTTTATAAGCATACAATGAGCGTTGTTATACTTCAGTGCAACAAATAACAGATACAACAGATAACAGTGAAATCTTAATTATAGAAATGTATAAGATGAAAACTACTACCAGGTATTCAACGAATTGTTTAATACAGTCAACGATATAAAATTTTTAGAAAGAATGGGGAAGGCAATTGAAATCGCGTGATGTGCGTGGTACGTATGATTGTCGAAATGACCCTGTTTGAGACGATGGGATGCCAACTTTATGCGGACAGGAGAACGTTCTAGTCCAGGCAAGTGGCAGAACATTTTATGCACGGGGAAGCGTAGCATGAAATTCAAGCTTAGTGATCAATACGTCTTGTCAAGCTGCATATGCAAGGTCTTCCTTGATGCAGCAAAATCTGCATAATGATGCGAACGTGCATCTCGCCAAATCGACAGCCATAAAAGCTAGACTGTGCAAAAAAAAAAAGAACGTGTATGTGGACGATGTCGTGGAAACGAAATTGCGTACCAAGTCAAATACATCAGCGTATAAGAATGCGAACGATCAGCAAACTTGCCGTAGGTAATCTCGATACTCACAATACTAGTTCATCTAGGCTTGTTTTTTGTTTAACTTACCACTTTTCGAAATGCTGTCTACATGTTCCTTATCTTGATTGGCTTCATAACAATGTATGAGCACATTTTATTATATTTTTCGTTTTTCTCTTTGCCGCCCAATAGATACTGCTCTTTTCTGCCATGGCACCGGCGGTACGTATCGACAACATGACGTCACAAATACGTCACATCCTGTCCTTGATGGACGACTTGGCGGTGAGTCGAATGCTTCTATTCTGACTATTCGTATATTCGCGGGCAAAAAGTGAGCGGTGCATGGTGCGTGCACAGATATATGTATACGACAATGTACCACGATCCTACGGCGTCTACGCTACGTGTAGGCATTTACCATGTCGGCACAGCTTCGGAAGAAAAAAAAAGCCTTGCTTTTGAAACCACGCAAGGTGGTAAACGCCGGCTTCCGTTGCAGGACCCATTAAGAAATGGAACGGTCGACAGACACGCGGTAATTGTAGCTGCTAGAGCACGGTTGGGTATCCGTCTCCTCTGTGAGCATCGCCGTTTCAGCGCGTCCAGAGAAGAGCCTTCGGATGCGTTAGGAAGGCTTGATAATCGCCCTTTGTCGGTAGTGGCTTTACGCCATATCCTATGTCATCTTTAAGGATATGTCATAAACGCGTGGGGCAAAAAAAATAAACTACGAAGAATCGTCACACCATAATCTTTAAGTTTTCCAGTAACCATAAAAAATTGAAACAGAAGCTCGCTGGAAGTTGTGACCAGAGCATGGATCGTTATGGTAGAGTGAAGTTGTCTTGCGAACGTTATTACGCGCTCATCATTATTTTTTTCAATCAGTTGAGCAAAAAAACAATAAAACAGAAATCAGGCGAGATTGGCTTGTGAACGCCATATATAAAAAAAGCCACCTGTTTCATCAACTCTCGATTCTCGCGCAGCCTGTGGCTGCGCTGTTTGGCAGGTACGACTTTCTCTACCACGACCGGATGATCGACTTCACCGTGAAGACTCTATGCCGCTATCCGGTGTGCCGGGCCTTCTGTCCCTGGTTTATTAGCTTCGCCTCCGGACAGCCGACTCAACCAATAAATTCGGTAAGCAAATGCCTACAACGAGTGTCCATACAACGAGCATGACGTCACTGACACGGAGCTTTATAGCTCTGGGCTGGATCAGATACCTCCTACTGAAATAAATGATAGAGAACGCTAAACGGTATCAACTTGCGCTTGTTCACCCGGCTTCATCACAGAAAACAGAGCGGACAAACGCATGTCCCTATATTTCTTCCCTCTTAATTCCCTTTGCAAGGAAGCTTATATATTTAATTTCGCAAAGAAAGAAAGAAAAAAAAACTTGCACTTATTGCATGTGCAAATAAAATGGATGAGCTACGCTCTTTGGAACGACTATAATCCCGCTGCTGGCTTTCATGAAGGAGGCAGGGTGCGGAGCGGGCGGGGAAAGCATTTTTTGCACTCGGTAGCGCGAAGGACATAGCGAGCGAGTGCGTGTGTCACACCTGTCCCGCTTATTAGGGAGGCGATCGCCGGGCTAATTCCAAGAGCCGAAGTATCGGCTCCCCGAACCGCACCACGAAAGCGTGGACAATTTAGAAGTGGTCCTTATTGGCGCGCCAGCAGACGCCGGCTGTGGCCCAAAGAACAAGTCAGAGCCGAGAGTTGATAAACAAACAAAATTATATTCTCAATAATGGCAGATCAGAAACAATACACAAAAATGCACACTCCACAATAGTTGCATACAATATGTCACCAATCAAACCAATCAATCACGTACTACACAATACAATCAGCCACACTCAAAACAACGGACACAGACAACAATATGCACCACAATGCAGTCGCATGCATTGAACAACCAAGACACTTAAAGACTAAAGAGATATGAAACCTATTCAGTCCAAAGTCCTTGGAACAAAAGTCTGAATGATACTCTTCCGAGAATCACTCACTCAAAGTCCAGCGTTGTTGTCGTTCCGCGCCCTCTCGAAGTTTCTCTTCCAGGAAACCTCGCCGGAGTTTCTCTTCCAGGAAAACTCCCGTCTTCAATTGGCCACTCTTCAAACTTCAACTTCTTCGCCGGAAAACCGTCGGCTTCACACACGCAGCTGTTGCCCGCGTCTTCGCTCGATAGCGGTAAACCCACGCTCTTGCCTGTAGCTCGAGCCGTCCCTACGGACCAAAAACTTCGCCGACTACACGGCGGACTCTCTACGCACTCTGGCGCTCACTTCCGTCTCCTCCTGTTCTGTCACTACGGGCAGAACCTTCGCCGACTCCACGGCGGAATCCCTTCGCACTCTGGCGCAACTTCCGTCTTCTCCTGATTTCTCGTCTCGGCTGCTCGGTTAAATACCTTGCGCGCGACTTTCCAGATGTTTCTCGTCATTTCGTCGGCGCGATACGCAGCGAAGGCTGGGGAGAGGCACGAGACGGTTCGACTGCCCTCTCCGGAGGATGATTCACTCGGTCTGACCCCGCCTCCTTCGTTCGAGAAAAATCGCGGCCTTGCTGGGCCGCCGATGTGGGGTGAGGAGGATCGTCTGCGAAGCCGTGCTTCTGCGGGGAGAGCGCGCGCCCGGGAGCCCTGGATGTTTGCTTTCTTTTTTTTTCTTTTTACCTCGCGGCGTTTCAGCCGCCCGTTGTCGCAAGTATTTGGCGGCGCGCTCTTGTTTAGCGCTCGTTCTGTGACACTGCCCCCCACTTTAAGAATATTATCTCATAATATTCAAAAACCACACAGACGAGCGCGAACAGTCACCACACATTCTCACAGACTGTAACACAATCCGTCGCTCATGACACTTCACATTCACAATATATCACTCAATACAATCGTACATTGTAGTTCAATTCCACAACACATGAAATATAGCCACAGGTACATGCCTACAACACTTCATCACACATTCTAAACAATACAGCCGTACAAAGTTCTGTCTATCCAACAATTATACAACACTATACATCACACCATCACACAGAACACTGACTCACTCGACATACACTTGAGACACAGGATAACAAGAACATTAACACAACATATGTCACTCAGCCCTGCCAGACACATTCTGATTCCACCTCAGCACCTATCCTGTGTACTTCGAACAGCGCTTGCGCCCCTTTTTGCGGTGCTCGCTCGATCTCTTCTTGTGCTTCCACGTTCTTTTTCGGCGAGCCCTTTCCAACGACGATATCTGAGGCGTCGTCTCAGCCATCGTTGTCTCTTCCGACACCGTTAACGCGTCATTACATTCGACGGGTCCTGTCTGTTTATTTACCCGCTTGATCATGCCTCTACATTTTGCCCGGCTGGCCAACTCCGTCTCCTTTACACTGTCAGTCGGTTGAGGTCGTGCCGACGTAAGTCCGGTTGCTCGGCCCGTGAACTTATTCGACACTATCGTCTTCTCCTTCGCTGTCTCTTGCGCCGCGGCCTCCCCTTGGGCTCTAGTGAGATCCGTCACGGGATGCTCCTCCACTGTATCTCGCGGCCGCTGTGTTGGCGAGGGCTCTATCTTCGGGTCTTCTCCCAAACATTCTGGATCACTTGGCCCTCGCGCCCCGTCGATGTTTCCGATGACAAGGTCATACAGGGGGGTCGTCATGCATAAAGCAGTAACCTTCCCGCTGAAGTACGGGGTTTCAACTTCAATTTCTGCTTCGGGAAGCATCCGGACCGTACGGTCAATTAGGCAAACCGGTCTCGTTCTGCCTGTCAACTCTCTTTCCCGTACCAAATTTCTCCTCACGATAACCGTGGAGCTACCGGTGTCTCTTAGAACCGTAATCTTCTTGCCTGCAATCTTTCCAGGAAGCGTTGGCATTCCCTTCGTAACACCGGTTGGCTGTTTTGACATTACAGCCCCACAATAGGAATTTTCTCCCCATTCTTCAACTCTACGAATCCATCAGTGACGGCATTATTATCAGATTTCGGTGCCGCTTGCACACAGGATACCTGGTGAGTTTGACTCGCTCCGTTTCGACATGCATCTGCTTTGTGCCCAGTCTGACCACACTTAAAACATTTCACTACCGTAGGGCTCGTAAAGATCGTTCGACAGTTTTTCGCGCGATGACCCACTCGGTTGCACAGAAAACATCGCTGAATGCTCTCTGGTGCACGCTTCTTTTCTTCGGGAGCCAATTTCTTCGAATCATCGGGACAATCCTTTTTGACCTTTGCCAAATTAGTGCCACCCTGCGCTTCCAAGAATTGATCAGCCAATTCAAGCATGTCTTCAAGTGAGTCAGCCTTCCTCTCTTTCAGGTACAGTGACAGGCTTGGGTGGCAACTAGTAAGAAATTGTTCTCTAATTAGCAGCTCTCTAAGCTCATCGTACTCCTGTGCTGTCCCTGAAAGTTCAATCCATCTGTCGAAATAATGGCAAAGTCGAGCGGCATACTGCGTAGCCGTCTCACCGTCAGCTGGCTTTCCTGTCCGAAATCTATCCCGGAATCCTTCCACAGTGAATCTAAATCGCTTCAACAAAGCCGCTTTCACCTTTGCGTAGTTGGCTGCATCGGTCGGCGTCAGCCTACCGTACACACTGAGCGCTTCACCACTCAAGCAGGTACTCAAAGCAGTTGCCCATTGCTGTTCCGGCCAATTCTGGCTCCTCGCAATCGTCTCAAATCTGTGGAGGTACGCGTCTAGGTCGTCCTTCCTTTCATCAAACGCTACGAGCAGCTTGCTTGGGTTCAAGCGGAAGCCGTGATCTTCCCGTTCGCTGCTTTCAACTCTAGCTTGGACGGGAGTTTCACTTCGCTGTTGCAAACGGAGCCGCTCGAGTTCCATCTCGTGCTGCCGCTGCCGCTCCCTTTCCTCTCTTTCTTCTCTCAGCTGTCGCTCCCTCGCTTCTCTTTCTTCTCTCGCCCTTTCGGCTGCCAACTTCTTTCTCTCCAGCTCCAACTTCAATTGCTGCTCTCTTTCTTCCTTCAGCTGCCGCTCTTTTGCCTCTCTTTCTTCTTTCAGCTGTCGCTCCTTTGCTTCTCTTTCTTCTCTCGCCCTTTCAGCGGCCAGCCTTTCTCTCTCCAACTCAGCTGCCTTTTCTTCCTTGGCCCTCTCTGCCGCCAACCTCTCTCTCTCCACCTCAGCTTCTTTTTCCGCTTTGGCTCTTTCGACCGCCAACCTCTCTTTTTCCAGCTCGGCTGCTTTTTCTTCTTTGGCTCTCTCTTTTTCTTCTTTTTCCTTCTGGGTGACCCACTTCCGTAGTTCGACGCCAGAAAGACCCATCTTTTCACCAAGAGCAACTAACTTTT
This sequence comes from Rhipicephalus microplus, assembly GCF_013339725.1. Classification (NCBI taxonomy): domain Eukaryota; kingdom Metazoa; phylum Arthropoda; class Arachnida; order Ixodida; family Ixodidae; genus Rhipicephalus; species Rhipicephalus microplus. The sequence continues at coordinate 170,511,752 of NC_051165.1, forward strand.
CGAGATCCATTGTGTCTCGCAACTCGCAATTAAAACCTTGCCGCGTGCAAAAAGTATCTGCCTAAATCAGTCTATCGGAACACTCCCCTGCACTCGTTAACGAGAACACTGAACAACACACAAAATCGTTCCGATAGCACTATCACAACTCGAGGCTCTTTCTCACTACTTTGGACACACTGTGCACCAAAAGGTCCTGTCTCGCGGACGCCAGATTAATTGTCACACCTGTCCCGTTTATTAGGGAGGCGATCGCCGGGCTAATTCCAAGAGCCGAAGTGTCGGCTCCCCGAACCGCACCACGAAAGCGTGGACAATTTAGAAGTGGTCCTTATTGGCGCGCCAGCAGACGCCGGCTGTGGCCCAAAGAACAAGTCAGAGCCGAGAGTTGATAAACAAACAAAATTATATTCTCAATAAAGGCAGATCAGAAACAATACACAAAAATGCACGCTCCACAATAGTTGCATACAATATGTCACCAATCAAACCAATCAATCACGTACTACACAATACTATCAGCCACACTCAAAACAACGGACACAGACAACAATACGCACCACAATGCAGTCGCATGCATTGAACAACCAAGACACTTAAAGACTAAAGAGATATGTAACCTATTCAGTCCAAAGTCCTTGGAACAAAAGTCTGAATGATACTCTTCCGAGAATCACTCACTCAAAGTCCAGCGTTGTTGTCGTTCCGCGCCCTCTCGAAGTTTCTCTTCCAGGAAACCTCGCCGGAGTTTCTCTTCCAGGAAAACTCCCGTCTTCAATTGGCCACTCTTCAAACTTCAACTTCTTCGCCGGAAAACCGTCGGCTTCACACACGCAGCTGTTGCCCGCGCCTTCGCTCGATAGCGGTAAACCCACGCTCTTGCCTGTAGCTCGAGCCGTCCCTACGGACCAAAAACTTCGCCGACTACACGGCGGACTCTCTACGCACTCTGGCGCTCACTTCCGTCTCCTCCTGTTCTGTCACTACGGCCAGAACCTTCGCCGACTCCACGGCGGAATCCCTTCGCACTCTGGCGCAACTTCCGTCTTCTCCTGATTTCTCGTCTCGGCTGCTCGGTTAAATACCTTGCGCGCGACTTTCCAGATGTTTCTCGTCATTTCGTCGGTGCGATACGCAGCGAAGGCTGGGGAGAGGCACGAGACGGTTCGACTGCCCTCTCCGGAGGATGATTCACTCGGTCTGACCCCGCCTCCTTCGTTCGAGAAAAATCGCGGCCTTGCTGGGCCGCCGATGTGGGGTGAGGAGGATCGTCTGCGAAGCCGTGCTTCTGCGGGAAGAGCGCGCGCCCGGGAGCCCTGGATGTTTGCTTTCTTTTTTTTTTCTTTTTACCTCGCGGCGTTTCAGCCGCCCGTTGTCGCAAGTATTTGGCGGCGCGCTCTTGTTTAGCGCTCGTTCTGTGACAGCGTGGTACGCAGCGTAGCGCTTAGCTAGCCCAAGCAACGTGTTCACCGGATAGAGGAGAGAGGGCAGAAACAAAGAAAAAAAGGAGATAAAGACAGGTGGGACAGGCGTGCGAGTGGTGATGCAGTGAGGTGCTTCGACAGCGGCGGTGGGCTGTGGGCCGAAGGAGCTTCGCTCCTAATAAGCGCTCATGTTGTTAGGCATGGCAAAAGTGTTGTCTGTCTTCCTTGTCACGTTTGTACGTGGTGTTTTCTGTGAACAACGATAGAGAAGTGACCCTGTGAAACAACCATCAGATAAATTTGAATGGTACTAGTCTTATCTTAAAAGAGAAGGTAAATTCATTCCAGAACGGTATTCAGTGGGCCAAGTTGGTCCATCTAACACTGGCTATAGCAGCTGAGCAGAAAACTATATATAGGGACAAGTGGAGGACAAAAATCGAGGACGTCAGTGTCTTCGTTCTCTGCTACCTCTTTCCCTCGTTTTCAGTTCTTCTACTTGGTACAGTGATTCCAGAAGGTTTATTTATTTGGTGCATGAAATATTTTACAGAATTTCTCGAGATTAAGAAAGTTTAAACAAATAAATGAATCGCAGAGATTGCGAATTTGTGCACCCTAATAATAAAATGCAATGATACAACATTCTTATGGTTCCTTTCAGACTCGCCTGCCCGTATTTTTAAAGGACATCCCTTCAGGGACGTCATACAAGAATATGATCCACATGGCGCAGGTGAGCATGGAAACATAGGTATCAGTATGTATCCCGTACTCTCAACATAATTATTATTTAACTCTGTGAACGCTTCATGAAGATTGCAAGGTGCTTACGGGTCCGTCAGGGACAACTTATGCATCTTGTCACCATGTTCAAGCATCTGCTGTGTGTTTAGAAAAAGTGGTTCACGATTTTGAGCACTTGGTGCTCCACTATGGGAGAGCATAGAGCCGTCCCGTGCGCCTCACAAAAGCCCTCTAAAGAGAAAAAGGGCGGCTTCTGCTTAACTGAAATAAAATGGCAGCAGATCCAACGAGACCTTCTGTACGCTTTTCCTGCGTTATACGAATAAAACAGACTCCCCAGCCACTTTATTTTATAGTTGTTATATTAAAATTATGAACTGGTCCTACGTTTCAGAACCCATTCGGTGTTTTCTTGGTGGTGTTCCCCTCTTCACCAGACAAACATATAGTTGTCAAATTTGTTTACCCTTTCCTGAGTACCATGGCTGTTTGCGAAGTTGTGTAGGCTGGGGCAAAAAAGTAGTTGATGCACCGCGGTGCCGCCCGTTGCTGTATTACGCTTTCTATCACAAGTTCTAATACAGCAAAATATTGTCACTTATGTGAAAAACATAATGAAATTGTGTATTTAAGAAGCTGGCGTTGGCGCGCAAGAAGCCTGCACTCGGCTGTGGCTTTTGGGTAATGATAGCTTGCGTTTTACGTGCCAGAACAGCGATATAATTGTGAGGCATGTCAAAGTGGAGAGCTACGGGGATTTCAATCATGGGTTGTCCTTTAACGCACACTGACATCGCACGTTAAAAATGGTAGGTGTAACCTTGAGGCACAAGAAGAGAGCAGAGTGGGTCAGGGAGCGAATGATTGTTAAGGCCACCTCAGTCGGATTCAAGAATATGCATGGGCAGGGCATCTAGCGCTAAAGACTAGATTCCGAGAGAAGGCAAAGGCGTAAGGGGGAGACAGAAAGTTGTGTGGGTAGATGAGAAGTTGATTGGTGGAGGACTCTGCCCTGCAGCGGGGGCAGCCAGACTAGTGGTGGCGGTGGTGGTGATGATGATGATGAAGATGATGATGAAGATGATGATGAAGAAGAAGAAGATGATGATGAAGAAGAAGAAGATGATGATGAAGAAGAAGATGATGAAGAAGAAGATGATGATGAAGAAGAAGATGATGAAGATGATGAAGAAGAAGAAGATGATGAAGATGATGAAGAAGAAGATGAAGATGAAGATTAAGATGAAGAAGATGAAGAAGACACAATGCGACCACCACGGCCGGGATCGAACCTCAGACCTTCGGGTCAGCAGCGATCACCATAACCAATGTAGCCCAGAAGCGGAATAAGGGCAGGACAACTCTTCTAACAGCATTCGGTCAGGATACTGACCCTTGTAAACATTTTCGACCGTGCGGTTTTAGACTAATACTGTTAGGATGACTTTGAAGTGCGACTTTGTGCGCACGTGCTCCCCTCTTTCTTTGTCTCTCCATATTTCAAACTCCCTCATCCCTGTCCTCAGTCTAGGATATAGCATACCTGTCCTTCTAGACTGGTTAACATCTATTCCTTTCATTTCGCTCATCTTTCTTTCTTTCTTTCTTTCTTTCTTTCTTTCTTTCTTTCTTTCTTTCTTTCTTTCTTTCTTTCTTTCTTTCTTTCGGCCACGCGAGAGATAATGTTCCAGACAACGTTTAGAGATACGTTTTCTATAAACGTTGGTTCGAGATGTCTATGACCTTAAAGGGACCCTGAAACACTTCTACAAGTAACCATGGAATGAATGAATTCACTGTAAGAGCTTATTTTCTCTCAAATTCAACGCCGCAAAAGTTTTAAGAATCCGTCCAGTGCGAGTGAAGTTACAAAGGTTTGTCGCATGCTGCAATTGCATTCTCTTATCTCTCATCGCAACGAAAGTGCTGCAAGCTAAGCAGGGAGGGATGACAGGGCCACAGAGAAACGTCACGTGAGCCTTGTGACCCCGAGTGCTTTTCTTTCCCGAAGGCGCGGCTTTCTCAGAGGGATTGCGTGTGCACGCGTGGACAACTAGTGGCCTCCCGCGGCGATCTCTGTCAATAGCTGTTAGATGGGCCAACTACGAGTGAGTTTCGGGCTTATTCCGTGATTTGCTGAAAGAAGAGAAAACAATTCTTAGCCGACTTTGACAATTTATTGTGAATTTTAGGCCGTGGGCTGCGCTATAATATTCGGCTCGCGTGTTGTCGGGAGCCTCTACTACCTCTACTACACGCTCAAGAAGTGTTGCAGAGACCCTTTAAGAGCTTTTTCTCAATTTATATTTCTTTCTCTCTCTCTCTATCTTTCTTTTTTTGCTGCAATTGACAATTCTATCAATTGGTATTCACTAAGCATCTGTCGTAGACGCTTACAACAGGCTACTTTCCGATTTCAGCTCTACGAGACGGGGCGGTTTGCGAAGTTCGACTATGGAGTGAAGCGCAATTTAGAAGTGTATGGAAAGGTAAGATTTTGTTTCAAGAGAATTAGAATTTATTCTTACAGTGCAGATATTGTGTACACCACCGCTGTTACGTGCTGCAATAGTCATGTGACAATCCACACTAAGGTAACGTGAGCGTCTATATAATCACATTGAGTGATGCGATTCCAAAAGCAGTGCGCGCAGCGTAATAGCGAAAAGGAATAAGCTGTCATATCTTTATCTGCTGGAAGTGAGCCTTATGGCAAGGCGAGCCACTGTGCTGAAGTAATAGCTAGTTAATTTTCAATGGTATGATTATTGAGCAATTGATGAGCTTTAGAAATTGAAAGGAAACATCTTTATAGCTATACAAAAACTCAACCTCACGCGTTGTCTGGTTTGCAACGTAAGCATTGTGCCCGGTGTGGTGCTGCTTGACAGCAGTGCATTCTTGAGGCTGTTATATTTTTCAAGAACGATGTTAATTCAAATCAGCATCTTTACTTTTGTTGCACTATATAGTTAGTTTCTTGCACTATCTAGGTGGTCCAATTATAGCGATACTAGCCATATAATTGTGCGGTTGTTCAGTAATGTAAAAGGGGGGAAAGATGAATATCACTGGTACTGCGTCATCAAAAGGGACACGGCGGTGACATTCGAAGGACCGGCCACAAAAACAAGAAAAAGCAAAAAAACACTGAGCTGTACTTTTTGTCGTCGACGCGCTGTTAACACGCTGACGGTGGTAGCAACACATTACGATCTCAAACAAACCGAACGCAGAGAATTATCCAAAATACGTCTGAGAAGCAATACTGGCCGTAATTGAGCTACAAGTACCGATGTTATTATTATCGTTATTGTTGTAGTAGTAGTTGTTGTCGTACCCAATTTTTATGCTATTTTTTCATATTATTCTGTAACAATGCAGTACATAAACGTAGCCCTTCGGAGCGTGAAAGGTGTTGATAGATATTTTCCACGAAGAACAGGCAGATAGGTAGAAAAGAAATAAATAAAATAAATAAATAAGCCCAATCAAAACAGCATCCCTTTGGTCAAGTTGTTGCATGGCATTTTCTGGTGCTTATTAGAGTACAAGTAAACCACACCATAACTAGTTATCCCTTGTTTTATTTCTCTCTGCAGTAGTTGCATATTCCATAAAAATGTTGACAAAGCCCGCCGCAATACAAGTTAAGAGGCAGAGACGTTTGAACACAACCGAACGCGTGTGTTTCTCATTTGTTATCTGCCATGCCGCAATATAGGCGACACCGCCGGAGTACGACTTGCGACGGGTGTCGGCGCCCGTGGCCCTGTTCTGGACCCAAGGGGACGCCCTAGTACCGGCCGCGAACCTGGGTTTCCTGCGCGACACGCTGCCCAACCTGGTGCTCGACTTCCGGGTGGAAGATGACCGCTTCAGTCACCAGGAGTTCGCCATCGGTGTCACCGCCAAGGAAGCGGTCTACGAATGGCCTGGTGGACTGTCATGCGGCGATTCACCGGACAGGCCTCCTAGAGCTGGCACGTCGAGGATCCTGAGAAGCGAATTCTCTGGCGGAATTCGCTGGCCTGTTTGCTCAAAACGACGAGAACATGATGTGATATGCAAAAGTGGTATATAATATTGTGATGTCTAGCATCAAACGCCAAGACCGCAAAACGGTATGGATACATGGGATGAATCTCGCATATGCAGATACACCTGAACACAAGAACGGGCATTGAAAACGTTGGGCCACTGACGATGTTAAATTTATATATGTCCTGCGTATTCAAAGCGTCGAGTGAGATTTGAAAAAGTAAAAAAAATAATACGTGATGAATAACCTAGGTCAACGAACCAAAACGTTTCATGCATGCTATATTCCCACAAGTGCGGGCTGAGTTGGCCGATCACGTGAGCATCAAACAATCACGAATGCTTCTGTGATACACAACATCAGAGCCAGAATTGCGCTGAACTGCTCGTTCGTTTCTTTCTCAGAAGACACTCGCATGTAGGTCTCGTTATCGGACAGGGACAGAAATGAGTTTGACTGACGTACAGTTCGTGCTGGGCTGTACGCATTCTCTTTATTTGTACGATTACACATTGTATATTGTTCGCGCACAATAAATAATCAGTCGGCAGTGCTGTAGTCATCTCCCCTGCGGTTTTGCCCACCTAGTTAGTGCAATAGTTGGTTTCAGTTGTTATTGACTGAATGCTTCCGTGCTACTATATAACGAACACGCACAAGAACACCAGAGAAGTACTGGACAATCACAAGTTGTCCTGTTTCTTTTTATTTAGCCTCCGTGTCAGTGTTCGCGAGTAATACGAAAGGATTCTCGCATACCTCATTCAAACCCCCGTCCACACTATGGTTGTTGTCACGCCTTGGACGACTGATACGGGCCGTATGGTGGGTTTAGATCTCGATTACGCGGGGACTCTGTAGCAAGATTACTAATTACGGAGCCCGTGACTTACAAGTGCCACGTATTAATACATGTACGATTTGCTGAAAAAACTAATAGATCTCACACGGTCCACACTCCGTGCTCGGTAACGTGTGCAGTGAGGAGAAACCGTCTGGACTTCTCTATTTAAAATTCCTTGAGACCCGCCCCATCATTTCCAATATGCATATTTTTAAAGGTGGCAGTTAGTCACTTAGGCGCGCCACGGTAAAGTTAAATGCGCCGTTGAGTGGCCAATATATGCCAATATTTGTGTGCGCGGAAGGTAAAAACCAGACTTTTTGAGTGTGACCTGCAAAATATATGAGGTGTGTATGCAAATAATAAGGTCTACGAACTTCCAGGCTGCATTGCAATCCTCAAAATAAATGTGTACTGTGATTTGAAAATGTGCATCTGAAGTACTAAAGGATGCCCATCTTGGAGTGCAACGCTGATCTTCTAAAAGTAACGCAGAAATGTTAAATGTCATAAAGTACCTTTCGTGGCTCTTCAAGTTGTACATGAGTATTGTGACACATTGTATGATTTAGTGAACGCTGATGACACTTTTGTAGTAAGTCCTATATGTCCTGTGTTACCGTGATTAATATGCTGTATCGTTATTATATAAGCATAAAGAGAATCAAGTTTGGTATTCTACATGATCTGTAAGTGCAAATATATGAGTATTCGTCCTAAATTTTAGGCGCGTTCATGAGGTAAGTATGAGGCAAGGACCTGTTTTGTGTTCAGAGACCAATATTTATCTTGTAATACACAACTTTAAAAAGACAAAATCAGTTTATTAGAAAAGTTTTATGTCATTCAGCCCAATGTACAACAAAGCTTTCATTTTCTCAGTGAAACAGTCAAAGAATACGACCACCTGATTAAATCCAACCTAACCTCCCCCAACCCTACCTGCAACAACACAAACAAAACACAAGCATATCTGTTCATGTTTAGTAATGTTGTGGAATTAAACACCCAATTAAGCTTGGCCTGCAGACATGGAGCTTAGGATTCAACTACAAGGGTGAACCAATTTCGCTGTGTTTTCATAGATCCGAGTGGTAATGGGGGCGGCAAACTAAGTTCTGTTGACCAGTACCGTTTTCCTTCGAACAAACTACAGCCAAATTTTGGTCAAACATGAACGACTATATGTACCCACGGGTTCAAGCCATTTCAATACAGACCGGTCATGAAAAGCAGCACAATTTTAATCCCGGAACTACATTGCTCAAAGAGAGGAGCGCGTTTGTACGTGACACGATACTCACGCAACAAGGCGATATGCATGACTGACTAAGTATATCCAAATGTTCGTTGCCTATGTTTTGACTATATACTGTGCCAGCAAGGTCTATAAATCCCTGCCTTCCGCGCAATGTCCTGCTTCAGATGGCTATGCTACGAAGTAATGCGTACGACAGGCACGGCACAGTTTTGTACGCTATAATTTGCAACAAGCATCAAACGTTGTGCGTAGTCACCGCTACGCGCTGCTGCAGGATGTCCGGCTATAAATTATTCGGCCGTCTAATAAGACGTTCCTGTTGCCGTGTAGAATACGTTAGCCGGCACAATCTGAGGCTTCCGAGATACGCGCCCAAACATAGTATTTCGCATAAACCGAGACCGTATACAGAGGGCGACAATCAAATGCGGGGAACCGAACCACTGTATAAGCTAGCGTCGTATACTTACTATCATCAACGGATGCTCATATCTTTCACCCTCTGCCACACATACGTTAGTATTATTTGGCTATTTTTATCTGTTGTCTAGTTTAAATGCAGGTGACTGATTCTTGAGTAGATATTGAGCCCACTCCACCACCATATATTTGTGTTCTACCTCAAACCCATGCTACTGCATCCAATCTTGGTGTCATGTGTGAACCGAACAATGCTCCTTAACTTGCAGAAAAATAAATGATTTAGACTGGAAATTCCGCACTTGCGATTAACTTCCCGGAAAGCCACGGGCTTAACAAATAATAAGCACACAGCACGACTGCTTGGGTGAATGACCAGTGTAATGGCGTGATTTCTGTGTGATATCCCTTGTGCGCAGCGTGTATGAAATATTGTTCTTTATGACCACAACAGTAGCATGAGGGGCGTAGCATGCTATAATAAAGACCAGAATACGAAGCCGCTTTCCATTTTTCGCGATGGTGGCGCCGCGCTGTGAGCGCTGGCATGTGCACGGCGGGCATACGGCGAATCCTTGCACTATAGCGAAATCGAGAACAGTGGCAATGGCTTGATCTTCAAACGAACCATAGACGCTAAACCTTGTGAACATTTAAGTTATAGCTGAATGATGTACGCATGACAAAAGCAATAGAACACGCATCCGATAGAAGGCGCGCTGAAAAGATTTCTTGGAGCAATCGTCGCACGCAGTCCGACGTGTGTTCGCTTGCGGAAGATTAGATTAGGTTTGTTGGGTTTAACGTCCCAAAACCACCATATGATTATGAGAGACGCCGTAGTGGAGGGCTCCGGAAATTTCGACCACCTCGCTTGCGGAAGACACGTATTGGTTTCCGTCCACCATGGGCGAAATATTTGATTAGATTCAGAGCGCCGGGAAGTACCAGTAATGACTGAAAGATAAAGTAATGCCAGTAAGCATGTTACAGCCGCTTACAATGTCGCTGTGTGGTGTTACATAGACTCTTTCTTGACATGGCACTATTGTGGCGAATATTTCATTGTTGCCACAAGCGCAGTGGAGCGCTAGATTTCATTTGTGTTTCCATAAGCTTATCTTAACATGGTAGCTGTCTTAAAAATGCCTTTATTATCGTGTTTAAGGATCGTATTTAATGATCTGACGAAGCTAACTATATTGCAGTGAAGCAATGTCTTCTTGTTTAGCCTATCTTCCTTGGAAGTTCGTCTTATTGCCTTAGTGGGCTACGCTATATCCGTGATAAAGGTACATTTTTCTGTATATTCGATAAAAAAAAAAGGAGTATTGATGGTTTTTTCTGCCACGCAAGAATAATCGTGATCTCATTTGCCAGCGTTTCCCTTTCTGAACGGCTAAGTGGCCTCCGCATTTATGTCAAGTTTGCTATGTCATGTGAATAGCACAAATTCTGTTCACGACAAGGCAAATACCGGGCACGTAGCGATAACGGAAGAAAAGCAAAAAACAGAGCATACGGCAATCGTTGGGTAGAAACTTCCTGGCCCGCCGGTCACGAGATTTTCACGCATTTGCTATTGAGGTGAAAATGCTTGAGGCCCGTGTGCTTAGATGTAGGTGCGCCTTTAAAAACCCCAGGTGCATGGTCAAAATTGCCGGAGCCCTTTACAACGGCGTCTAGCTCTCATAATCGTAAAGTGGTTTTGGGTCGTTAAGCACCAACAATTATTATTATTATTATTATTATTATTATTATTATTATTAGTAGTAGTAGTAGTAGTAATAGTAGTAGCAATAGTAATAGTAGTAGTAGTAGTAGTAGTAGTTTTCATAGTTTCACACTGGCTCCGGGATCGGAGGCACTGCCAGCTTTCTGAACGTCACCCGGGTTCGCACGGCCTCCGTCATCGGTGAGCTGATTACGGAGGCACTAGAAATGAAGGAACACAGCTGCGTATAGCGCGACGCTAGGAATGTTAGGTGCGTGTTAATAGTGACAAACAGGTCAACACTTACGTTGAGAAGCTGGCTCGGCTCAAAGTTTTCGAAGTTGAAGGCGATTCCCCATTTCCTTCACTTTTGAGGCGCAGCCGGAAATTGGCGCAATGAGAACAGGTACACGCCACGTCGACACGTTATACCGCGCTTGCATTGGTGAGCAACGCAGATTTTATCCAACAGAAGCCCGCGTTTGCGTTGGCTCTTCGTGGAGCCAACGAAGGTAAGTACAATGCCGTCCGAGCGAGTAGCTTTTGCACATCTTCGCTACTAGCCGAAATCACTGATTAAAACAGCAAACAAGCGCGACGCACGAATGGAAGCACACGTTAGCCCGTCGATGGCGTCGGTTTCCGCTTTCCACCCCAAGAGGTGACGCCTGGCAGTGAAAGTACAGAAGCGCGAACGCAGCCTGCGTTTGAGAGTAAAATAATCTGGTCGATAGGCCAGTCACTATCGGAATGGTACTATGATGTAGCATGCTAAGATAATACACAGCATGGATACTAGGCTATAGCACTTCGTGGCTGTAACCTTTGCGCATTTGAGAAGTGTAGTTTCAATGCCGAGGCTCGGTAAAATCATAATCACTCAAACTTTCGATATGCTATGAGTCAGCATAACTTGCTGGGCGAAGTTGAACTTACCCGAAGTGAAGAAAGAGGCAAGGTGGCATGCGAGCCCCGCCGCGGTGGTCTAGTGGCTAAGGTACTCGGCTGCTGACCCGCAGGGCGCGGGTTCGAATCCCGGCTGCGGCGGCTGCATTTCCGATGGAGGCGGAAATGTTGTAGGCCCGTGTACTCAGATTTGAGTGCACGTTAAAGAACCCCAGGTGGTCAAAATTTCCGGAGCCCTCCACTACGGCGTCTCTCATAATCAAATGGTGGTTTTGGGACGTTAAACCCCACAAATCAATCAATCAAGGTGGCATGCGACATATTTAGAAGAGCAGCTTATCGATGTAGGCGCATTCAGCAATTCATTGCGCAGCGGCATAGATATCAGTATAGGCACCCGGCAATACAGTTTACGAGATCAGACGGTAGTGCTAGACGGTAGTGAGATCAGACGGTGGAAAAACCTTCTATAGCCTCTATAGTAGCGCCACAACACACAGTCTAGCGAGTAGTCGCAGCAAAACCGGACTTGCACGTGCATATTTTCTTTTTTAGTTGTGGGCAGGGGGTCACGGCTGATTATGTAAGCGCCCAGGAAGCGTTCTTTGACAACGCGCCAAAAAGGGCATTGACACTTCAGCGTCTCGATGTGTTCAGCGAGAGATTCATTTTTTTTTTTTGGTATCCCTTGCGGTCGGTACCAACAATGCTGAGGCGACCCAAAATAAGGTCCCCAGATGAAACAACTTGTTTCATCTAGGGACCTTAGCCCAAAAACGTCACCACGCCCTCTGGTCCACTGTCGGCTGCCTATAATGGGACGCTCGAAAAAAAGTGAGTGACGTAGCCTTACCTTCTATGCTTCCAGACACGATTCGCGTGCGACAACACAAAATCAGTGTGTGTATATTACGAATTCGCGAAGTGATGTCTTTGCTAATTAAAAAACTGCTATAAATGAGGTAACTTCATTTAACCCAATAAATAGGAACGTATATTGTATAGCCACACAGGTAGGCAAATGGGAGAAATTGAGTGCGCGCATATGTGTGCGTGCGTGTACGTACTTTCTTCGACGATTAGCACAAGACACCGGAGGAATCATACAGCGCGAATGCCGCACATCGCGGAACACCATGAATGTTGTTCCAGTTTCTTTTAGATTTTTTTAAATGCGAAGAATTTCTTAGCGAGCATCGGCGACTTTCAGTCTATCTATCTATCTATCTATCTATCTATCTATCTATCTATCTATCTATCTATCTATCTATCTATCTATCTATCTATCTATCTATCTATCTATCTATCTATCTATCTATCTATCTATCTATCTATCTATCTATCTATCTATCTATCTATTTATCTATCTATCTATCTATCTATCCATCTATCTATCTATCTATCTATCTATCTGTCTGTCTGTCTGTCTGTCTGTCTGTCTGTCTGTCTGTCTGTCTGTCTGTCTGTCTGTCTGTCTGTCTGTCTGTCTGTCTGTCTAGCCGCCTACGACTTTTAGCTCTCCTGGCCATTTCGATAATGGTATCGATACCAAAATTGGTATGGCAAAACATAACTGTATGAAGAACCCATTTGACTGGTCATAACATGAAAATCATGATATGTATGTCATGAATGTCATGATTTACATTTCATGGTCCTGCAGCTCTTGCGGTCGTTTCGTTCACAAGTCTTGTTGCAAAACTGCTATGGTATTACATGATTGCGTGGCGAACACAAGCGACAGACTCCAACATGAAAATCATGACTTGCGTGTCACGTAACAACATGACTGCATGCCACGCTCATGATGCGTTCACGGCCGTTTTGCTAGCGTCACACATACCAAATTTCGTATTACAGTACGTGAATGGATGACGAAGGTATGGGGCAGGTGCAAACGTGATAATCATTATATGCGTGTCATGTAACAACATGACTACATGCCACACTCATGATTGCTTGGCGGCCATTTCGCTGGCTTCACTCACACCAAATGTGGTATAACGGGACGTAAATGAATGACGAAAGTATGATACTGGTGCAAACATGATAAACATGAGATGCGTGTCTTGTAACAACATGACTACATGCTACGCTTATGATGCACTCACGGCCGTTTCGCTAGCTTCACATGTACGAAACTCGGTATTACGCGGCGCGAACGAATTACATAAGTAAATGACAGATCCTAACATGATAACCACGACCTGCGTGTCATGTAACAACATGACTTTGTGCGACATGGATGATGCGCTCGCGGCCGTTTCGCTAGCTCCACATATGCTAAATTTGGCATCACGTGACGTGAAAAGATGACGAAGGTAAACGACACATCTAAACAGGATAATCATGACACGGAACTCACGTACGGCATCATTCATTTCCACCTCGTAACGTTATGCTGATTTTAATGTTACATATCAACATTTCTCATTCGTGCTTCGCATATCATCGATTCCCACTGTGCGTGGGATGTGCCCATTTTTAATGTCACCTCACCAAAATTTCCCGCCGTGTCACATCCACCAAGCAGCTCCCATCACAATTACAGTTTTCTTTCTTTTCTTCGTTTTTTGGCAACTTGAAGCACCTATTTGAAGTTGCTGCTCAAATTCCCAAAAGATAAGTAGGTTCAGAGGCCCTACACGGGGCTGCAATACAGCATCGTGCAGGGCCTCTGAGCATGTTGATAATGCTTCACGAGAGTGTGGAGCCCCAAGCGGTCCGGGGTTGCCAAACAAACAAATTAACAAACAAGTAAACAAACTGATCAATAAAATACCCAGTCTCGTTTATGCATTCGCCTAATGTAACCCGAAGGCGAAATCCATTTTTTTTCTCTTCTCATCCAGTCCTCTCTGTCGTCTGCCCCCGCCTCCACGAAAGCTTTCTCCACCTACCGTAGTCTTACGCTGCCTCCAAGATCTGAGGCGGTGCAATCTTTCTGCACCTTACCTCGCTGTGCACGGCCTACGTGATCAGCCCACTTTAGACCGAGCGGCGACGTCACGTGATGGATTCATCACGCAACGTCACTATGACGTCGCGTGATCACGTGAGGTTTTCGCGATTGGTCACGTCATTAAGTGATTCTTTTATTAATCATCCGTGTTGATGCGGCCGACAGTCAGGTCTATCGTTTCGCGAGGCATCTAAGACATTCGCCTGAATAAACCAATGTCTATTTGCCGACTGTACTGCAAGTAGGTCCTTAATGTGCGCTGCTATATACCCCGGTTTGTTTCTTTCTTTTTTTCTTGTTAATTGTCACATGTTATTTGTTCATATACAGGCTCTCGCGCTTGCGAGCATGGTTCGCGTAACGGTGCGTCCGTTTCCTCCTCCCCATCTCCCAGGCACGCGCGAACGCTTGCGCTGGCACAATCCGGAACGCGCCCGCGGCGAGCCAGAGGCTGCGTCAGACGTGTGTTTATAACGGCCCAGCGATAGGACACGCGACTATAGTGTTTCGAAGGTCGAGCCGTACGTCTCTGCGAGGATAACGCGGAAAGGGAAGAGGAAAGATGGCGGCATCGCGGGATAACTACAGCTATACGTACGCCTTTCTCTATTTCTCTTTCTCTCCTTCCGTGCAAGAGAACGCGAGGGCCGCCCGACTTCAGCGAACGAGGGAGACATCGGCTGATATGGAGTTGGTGGTTTGACACCCTTCTGTTTAGGCGACGACCGATTCCGGGATATATCGGCCGCGTCTCTGGGCGGGTGTTTTGTTTTTTCCCCTCAAAGGAGCGATTGCTGTCACCAAATCGCCCAATTCGGAGCGGTCGCCAAATCGAGTGTTTGCCGCCGCCGTCGTCGTCAGGCGCCAGGTGAGAGCACTCGATTTTCCTCAGAGTTACCTGACAAACTTTGCGTCGACAAACTCTGCATAACAAAAACAGCTAGGTTCAATTGTAGACACGTTAACGCCATTGCAACATTTCTGGACCTTGAATGCCTTGATACCAATGTTGCTTTTCGCCAGCGGGTTGTCTTAATTAAGTTATTCACATTGTCTCTACTGCAATCATGATGAATGTGCATCCAGACACATGCGACTCTCATATTCGAATTCTGGTTACGTAATATTCGCGCGGTTCTCTCAGTACGCATCCCTAATTAATGCAATCGATATGGAACATGTTATAGGAGTGGGTTTACTGTACGTGCATCACGCGTATGAGGTTTCGTTCGTGTTGAAGTGATTCTATAGTGTAAAAAATGATACGCATTAATTGAGTCGCTTATTGACATGATTAGCGTTAAAGGGCTCGTTTATAAGAAATTGATTTTTCGGTGTCGTTGGTCGTGAGCGAAAAATCAGCATTTTTCATGACCTAAACATCGAGAAAGAAATGTGAATAAAGTGAACAATAAATATCATGGCTTCCAGTGGGAATCAATTGCAGACCTTCAGAGTCGCAATCATGGTTTCTTCCACATATTTACCCATGCGATTGTTTGGAAATGCTAAAAAAAAAAAAACGCTATATGAATGTCATATGACGGGAGAAGTTCCCCTAACACACGTAATACTGCGTGGCCGAGCGCAGAATAACGCCAGGCGTCAAAATACGTCGATAGCGCAACGACAGGATGTTTGAGAGGCCCACCCCTCACGAAGCGCGCAAATATATTTAATCGTCATAATCAACAGCAAAAGCATAGGCAAAGTAGGTTTGCGTTAGTTTGTGCGTTGCCTTAAAGGCGCGTATTGATACAAAGAATTATGGCAACCGTATACTCGCTGTAGGCTTTCTAGGATATATTGATTTGAAGCGACCAATGTTACGTGCGCAGTCATCGGTTTCCTTGCTGCACGATTGTGGCATGCACCGAGAACCGAAGCCATGGTGGCGATTGAGACAGCAGTGTGCACGGGGATAATTACGCTATCGCGTTCTACTCTCGAAGGCAATGCTCGGGAGTCCTCCAATTTTTCGCAGCCTTCAAGCGCGCGCGTTATCATGGTGAACTAACTGCAACTCGTACGCGCGCATTCCGTATTGCTACGCATTGAGACCGCTGCTCCGAAAGGCGAATAGATTGTGTCGTACAAAAACAATAGAAAGGAATTCGTGCTTATACTGCAGCGCCCACTTTGTCAGGAATTTCGCTGTTTTATTTCTTCGACAAGAGCCGCAAAAGCGATGTGTCAAGATTGGACTAACTGGCGGTCACGAGCCCGCAGATATAAAGTGAAACGCAACACGCGCGAGCCCATGCGTAGGCCATTGCGTCATCCTCTGCCGCGGCACTCTTCTTGCATCTCACTGGGCCGATAGTGTTCATTATCGCCCGACGCACGGCTGCTTGCCGTTTCCTTTTTCTGAAATATAACTGGCGCAGTGGCGCAAGGTCTGAACACGAGTCTTAGCAACAGCTCATTCCGCTGATTGTGTGCAAAGGACTCATTCAGTGGAGAGACGTTTCGTGCAACCGCTGAAGTCGCGCGTACATTTAAATTCCTTTCAAAGCAAGGCAGATGTTCAAGGAAGCATCGTGCATGAATGCGCTTTCGCTTCAAGGCTTGAATTACAGGCACGGTGCTAAGGAAAGCAACGGCTTCCTTGATAAGGACAAGTCTGCAGCTAGAAGCGTTGACTCCAGTGACAGTTCCTGTTAAAATATTTTTTCAAATTTATTTCAAATTCCTATTGTATACAATGTGATTTATATGTTCTGTTCACATTAGGCACTGGGAGGTACGTGAATGCCACTTCTGCGAGCATGTTGCGCCTTCTGCGGTACACAAAGTGATATGTTGTCGCAGCCAGCAGCCAAATTAAGAAAGCCCGACGAATGAGCATTTTAGTGTCTACACGACGCGGACATGTTTCTAGTGAAGACCTGCAGCCATTAGTTTTTTGACTTGGAATAATTCTCCTAGCACGTCTGCGCTTTCGCATATCAGGCCGCTAAGTTTATATAACTGTATCGTGTACGCACGATTACACATGCAAGATATCAAGGATGACGTAAAGCTTGTTCCTCATCGCAGTGATAACCTCGAAAGCGTGCGTTCAATTACCGACCAAGGCTGCCTCATTTCAATGGAGACGAAGTTCAAGCAAAACTCGTTTTTTTTTTTGCATTTGAATGAACTTCAAGAGTACCGCAGATGGTCAAAATTAAACCAAACTGGACCAATAGGATGTACCTCATGAGTCATTCTGTGCCCTGTATGCCATGTCGAAAAAAAAAATTGGGAGATTGGATGAGAAGGGGGGGGGGGGGTCATGATCCCAGTGTGTCATGTGGCTACGGCCCTGCGTCAAAGGCGCAGGGAAAGATAGTAACGATTACCTGTTCACCACCGGCTGGCGATATTCAGGAATGGAATTTCGCGCCCATCCCAAGTGCATGCATGCGTAACCATGAAAACCGCAATCAAATTTTATAGCTGGATAGCTTGAAGACTTTTGTCAAGTGGAACTCAGTATAAGCAGGAGGGCCTCATTAAGTACAAACCCACTCCCTCACCACAGGCCATGCAAACTTGGTTATTCAATTTCAGTTAACTGGACGGCTAAGAACGCCGATCATTTAGCTTTGTGTCCCTCTGGACGCATAACTTGTTTGCGTAGGTGTTATTCACATAGCTACCAGCGCTGAACTTGATCAAAACAATAAAGCCTACTTTCGATCAGCCGTCCAAGCAATGAACAAAAGAAGCGCAAGCGTTTCAGAAACTTGTGCTTCTTAGAGGCAGCTGTAGCAAGCCGACAGATAATGAAGCTAAGAAAAACACACGGTTAAATAAAGTTTTTTATTGTAATAACAAAGGAAAAGAAAACAAAAAATTAAAAAACGGTCTTTTAACCTGTTGGATACAAACTCCCCAACGTTCGCGTTGTTGCATGCAGAAACTGCACTTTATGAGCACGAATTTTTTGAAATGACATTATTAACTCCGCCATTCGCCACTTCCGAGAGTACAGCTCCGAGAACAAGCGATTAAGAAAATAAGTTGCAAAACTGATTACATACGTATACGGCAATAAATGAATGTGCTCAATCGAGTTGGTTGAGTTTGCAACGCATCCAACTAAAGTGCCGCGTAGCATCACACGTGCAGAGTGTCAACGATAACATGCAAACGAATTTTGTAGAGCACCTATTGTTCGGCTGGGTCACATTCTTTTTTCTTTTTTATTTTCGTTCTCTTCCAGATAAGCGGCAAGGCTCGGGTAGCGGCGCAGTCAGGGCAGCCAGTGTCGTGTCACACGCCGAGAGTGACCATGGCGTTGATCGTGATCAGGGGCACATGCATGGTGATGCTCGCCGCTTGCCTCGCTACCGTTCTGCTGCTTCTACCGTCGTCCGTCCGTGGTCAAGTCTGTCGAGTGCCGGGTTTCGAAAACAAAGGTCCCATCGATCCAGATGCGTGCAGGAATGTTGTGAGTGTCCGACTCGAAGTTTTCTAGCTGTGTGTGTTTATTCCGTGTTTGTAAACAGTGGCAGGCGCCGTCGACATACTGCAAAATTGCCTGCCATCTTCCGGGAGACTATCGAATGTTCACACGGTAAGCGTCAAAACAGAAATGGAAAAAAAGTATTTGCGAGGATTAACACAGATCCATGATTTACTTGTTGCTTCCCTTAGATTCCGCTCGAGAAAACAAGTTCTTCGCTTGCACTACTAACAATTTGTTTTTACATTCGATCTTTTATTCCCTAACCGTACGAGCCCCAATATGACAGCATCCATGTATGTATCGCCGCATGGCTGTTTTCGCCGACAAACCTAGGACATCCTTCTTGCTGCAAGTGATTACGCTTATATTGTAAAACAACAGTATATGAAATTAGCAATTATAACTTTAGTAATTAAGGTTTCAACAAGACCTAACGTAGATCGGGCAGGCAGGCTCCCATCAGCTCATTATCTTACAGTGTTTGATTATGATACGGATAAGAGAGCTTAACGCAGAGATACTGGAAACGTTACGAGTCTAGTGGTTCTCTAAGAATCGATAAACTCCTTATCTTCGGATGACCGCTGCGGAGTGGCTCAAGGCTAGCTGATAAGGAGAGCACTCCGACTTCTACTTGTTGAGCGATGGCCAGGGAATCTGAGCTACTTTACGGCATGCGAACGTTCTTGCCTCTGCCACGTTAAACTGTGTGGTCCATTCGCAAGCCCTTCGTCGTAGCGCAATGTTACCGTCACTAGGCCATTCGGGAGAAGCGCAGTCGTCGGCACAGGCTCACCACAAGTTTATTTTCGTAGAAGGCTAGCCGATCGTGTCTGCGCCAAGTGAACTGTGACACCATCGTGGAGAAACTGGCGGAAGAATTAATGGATAAAAAAAATTACCTGTTTTCGGGACGTTTAGGTCCGTGAAGCTGCTGCATATTTCTTGCTCAAGGCTAGCTTTTCAACTTGGAAAGAAGTATGCAAGCGCACCGCACGCATCATCCCGGGAGCACATTTAGGGTATTGAAGGTTGCTAGTCACAGCCATACGTATAGAGGCAGAATAGGAAGGCGCTGAACACACAGAGGTCAATTTCATGTTTGATAAAAATTTAGGCATAATCGCACTAATTAAAACGAAAATAACCGTAGAGGTCATCTTCATCTCCAAAACTAGTTAGGCCTATACAAGACTTTGTGTTTCTTTTGAGAGACGACCTAGTCTGTATATATTACACTCAGTGTCCTTCGAGTTATTGTTTGTACACCATTAAAATGGTATTAGTACCTGGCGTTTCAGATAATCTGGTTTTAAATTCGAGGCAATTCTTTGCGTACTGTGAACGCTTTTGGAATCTATCTGCGTATCTATCTGTCTGTCCGCTTACGTGTGGGTGCTGTTGCGATCACCGCCTCAACTTGGCGTCAACCAAAATTAGTATGGTAGGGTAAGATGATTTTACGAATATGACACGCTGATTGAGAGATGAATAATGTCACAATCCCGTCGCGTACGTTGTCAAACACTTCCCGTCAGACAGTTGCACATACTCACCTGAGTATGTGCAACTGTATATGTAGGTGATTGGTATGGTATGTGTGCAACTGTATGTGTAGGAGTATGTGTAGGTGATTGACATTTAGTATCTGCCAAGGAACGACCAGAACACACATGGGCATTAACACGGGAGCGTTCAGAAAAAAACTGACATCGGCAGTGTTGACCCTATTAATGCAAAGGTTAAATGTCAGTGCCCCAGCAGGAATCGAACCCAAGAATTCTGCGTGGCAATCAAGCATTCTACCACTAAGCCAAGCCAGGTCTCGGAACTGCTTTTTCTATGGGCCATAATGTTCGTGAAACTTCAATTGTAGTTGCAGTGTTGGCTATCCAATTTTATAAACATTACATACGTACTCCTACGATACAGTCGTAACGCCGGCTTAACGTCAATCGTGTCAGGTGCCATGCGCTGAAGTTTATCGATATCACAATGTCCACGCCTATCATTCTCGACAACACCAGCACTTCGTATCAGCTTGTCGCTTCTGGAGTTGCTAAAACTCATGTTGATGTTGGCATCGTTGCGCAAGTGCAAACGACTGGTTATATAGATATCAGCAGCACTTCAGCATATGCGCGTGCAACATTTATAAATATATTTACTGTCATTTCATGACGTGTCACTCAATAAGAAAATTACCACGCGGTACCTTTGGCAGATGCCACGTACCTCTGGAATCGACGTTATGCGAAGCACAACGTCTATGATGATGTTCCGACACCATGGTCTCACGTAGACCATTTTTCAGTGTTTTCATAGAAATAACTCGTACGTACATCTGAGCCTGCAAGCCTGATGTCACGCACTCGCTCCATTTTCTATTCCCTTCGCTTCTTCCTCAGACGGAAATCATCAGAGACAAGGGCTACCCCGTGGAAGAGCACAAGGTGACGACCAGTGATGGCTTCGTCCTCAACATCCAGCGAATACCGGACGGCCGCAAGTCGCGCCACGCCAAAGGCCCGAAGCCGGTGGTCTTCCTCCAGCACGGTCTGCTCAGTTCTTCCGCAGACTGGGTCATCAACTTTCCCCCGGAGAGTCTCGGTAACTTGCCAACCAACTGTTATTTTAAATTATCACACTCCGTTGCAGTCAACGCTGTGGAGGCTACTAGGGAAGTTGGATCAGCGAAAATGTACAACTCCGCACGTCTCCCATATAGCCGCGTGTGAGTGATCGTGCGAGCAGCGCTATGATGCGCGCGCGCATTCGGACGCATGCATCAGGGTCTGCTCGCAAGGGCACTTCCAACGATACGCGTATCAAACGGCGTGATGCTTCACCTGAAAACGCAAAAAAAAAAAACGAAGACGATGAAGCAACAGTTAAAACAGAACTTAAAGGGCCATTCAACAGGCTCCGGAACGCGCAGGATAAGCTCGCGCATCTTTCGCACGCCTGACCAGCCTTCTTCCACACGCAGTGACGTAAACTCGGCGATCGGCGACGCTGACTAAATTACTCTTTATTGAGACCTGGTTCAGACCAATCGACGAGCTGCGTGCTACGTGACCTCTCCGATCGCCGAGTTGACGTCACTGCGCGTTGAAGGAAATTGGTCGAGCGCAGGGAGAATGCGTGAGCGCTTATCGTGCGCGTTTTGTAGCCTGTTGACTGGCCCTTTAAACACTGCGAGTCGTACAACGACGTGTTAACAGCCGTATTACACAGTTATTTTTGCCTGAACAGCAAAATCTTTTAATTTATCGCTCCGCATACTGAAAGAAATTACATGATGCCGCGAAACAAGAACGTATTATCTCCTGGTGCAAATATATCTAATGTATACTGCAAGAAGACTCGCTGGCCTCCACACTCCACATTGTTGATTGGTATGCGTGGAACGAAGTATAGTCAGTAACAGAGGTCATGCATAATTATACCAACCGCACTACAGTTAACGCTCCAATAGGGGGACACTTGTCGAGAGTTGATGCCATGATGAAGACACCATATCTACGTTCCAAACGTCAAGTCCAGGGTAAAGTTTCGTTTGCTCCGCCATCGCTTGTAACTCTTGAGTGTACTTGATCTGAGGACCATATCAGGTTGCTTCTATGTTGCAGTAGTGAAATGTCAAACAAGGCACGGAAAATTAGTGTTATTACTACAGCTTCGTAAGTGGCATCGCAACATGTCGCTTGCAGACTGGAGAACATGTTCGTTGTATAAGGGCACTGTTGCTCAAGTTCGAGCGGTACTCTCAAACTAGCAACGCAAATCAACCCTTGCCCATGAGTTAGCAGACACCGTATGTAGTTATATAGGTAACCCCTTCCCTTACCTTGACTAACGAATACATATTTTTGTACTTCCGGAGACCTCCTGTTCCTATCGACGTGGTATAATAAATGAGCGAGGGAAAGCAAAACAATTAAACGTAACGTGGCTAATATATTTAGCTTGGTGACAGCGTACTTGCGGTAAATGAAAAAAAAAACACCAGTTCGCTACGAAAGAAACAAACGACTAGTAAAATGCCCCCTTGAGCGTATTGAGCCACACATAGACCATGCCTAACTGTCGTAAGAATGATATGATCAGCTTTATAGGTGTTTTTCACATGAATACAGGCGAAATTGGTCTAGACATTCATCAAGATTTAAAAAAAAATCAGTACAGTGTAATGCAAGATTTTCTTTGTGTGTGTATAATCAACCCGTTTTTGGTGTTGATTCGCTGAGTTTTACACTTATTTTTTTATTCTGCAAATCAAACTAACAATCACGTACAGAAGGTTTCAGTAGTATCTTCCGAACTTGGGGACCATCTTCTGAATAGCATTCAAGTTGCAATCTTGCTTTGTAAAATGAACCAATGTTCATTTGATCGATTCAGTACCGCAACGGATGCACACTGGACAGTTAACGCATCTTAAGCTAAAAAGAAACTTTTCCCTGGTTATTTAGTTCACACTAAAGATAAAAGTAAAATCCTCTTTTTCCGAGTGATTTGCCGGCCTTGAGTATAAAGGTGCTCTTACAAGGGTTATTTACATGTTTCAACTCTTCTACAAAGCACAAGGAATATTACACGTACAAAGGTTCTGTTGCAAATGATCAGCAAAAGCTCGCTTAGTTTCTCTTTCCAGGTGCCCTTTTTCGACATTTCGTTAATAAAAAGTAGTACATCTTGTAATCAGTCAGCACGCCTTAACTTTAAACTTTTGGATCGGACCACTGCTGGTGTTCTCAATACATTGCACAAACCATTCGCCCTTACTTCGAATACAGACCGTCTGTTTTGGTATTCTCATAAACGTATGTCTAGCAAGAAAATGTTATGATGTTATGTTAAATGGTTAAAACATCAGGTGTCTGCGATACCATAATTTTTTCTAAACACCACAAAATATGCATTTTTTGTAAAAGATATTTTTCTGCCTTTGGAAGTAATTTTTTGCCGACAAGAAAGCTTAATTACGTGCACATTCACACGCTCACTGATATTCTTTGAAATCACCTTAACTGTCGCATGTAATTTTGAATCACTTTGGTTTCACCACGTTTCCTCTATTTGTATGATCAAGAAACTTGTGTTATTCAGATGAAATTAAGCATTTGCACCTCTCCATTGAGCTTTGTCACTTTACAGGTTAAACTGCGTGCTGGGAATATCATAAAGAAGGGTCATAGATAAAAGCGTCAATTGTTCAATCACGCCAACATTCGCATGATAAAACGCTGGGCTTATGTAAGGCAATAAATAAACAATAAAATACAAAAACCATCTATATGACGAAACATCCCCAAAATAAAGCACGGCATACATTTAGCGAGTAATGATTGATTTGTGGGGTTTAACGTCCCAAAACCACCATATGAATATGAGAGACGCCGTAGTGGAGGGCTCCGGAAATTTAGACCACCTGGGGTTCTTTAACTTGCACCCAAATCTGAGCACACGGGCCTACAACATTTCCGCCTCCATCGGAAATGCAGCCGCCGCAGCCGGGATTCGAAACCGCGTCCTGCGGCATTTAGCGAGTATACAATACTGATGGATCAAAACGCGGCATCATTTTTAAATGTAATTATATGAGTAATTGCTGATGGTAATCACATCATGACTCTGCACACTCGGCCAATAATGGCTATGTTCGCTGTAATTGTGTTGTTCACGATTCATAACTATACCGATACAAACAGAAGCTCGTGCAATGCTTAGCCTTACGAATTCTCAATTTTTGGTCCATGAGTATAGTGTGGGTATTATTATTATTATTATTATTATTATTATTATTATTATTATTATTATTATTATTATTATTATTATTATTATTCTAGAATGCAGCACTAGGTGAGATCAGAAGCGTTTCAATACGTACGCTACACATTTCAAATATCACATTCTTGATCAGTGATTTGCTTTTTGATATCGTTTGTTAGCGGAAAAGGTTTCCAGGAAATATCCACCCTTCTCAACGAGCACTAACCTCGACGTGTCGGTGTGCTACAGCGAAATAAACAGGTTCCTCTGGGTGGAGATGAATGTTGATAAGCGCGGTCATGATGTAACTGATAACGCCGCCACTGTTTCGGTGGTTCGAGCGCCAGCCTTGTCCTTCGGCTGCTATCACTGCGTACGAAAGGCGCGCAAGCAGTGGTAATTTTTCTTTACTGAAGGTCTCGCTGGTTATATATTTTGTATGCTGAGAAGATGTGCTACGGATCTGCAAGGACGCGCCGATAGGTGAAAGGGAAACAGCAGGAGGAGAAGCAGGAGGAAGAGGAGAACAAAGGCAAGGCAGGGAAGTCAACCAAACGCGCGTGTTTACGTTTTGCAACCAAACGTGCGTCTCACCCAGGTAGCAAGGGATGAAGGCACTAAAAAGAAGAAAGAGCGAAGAAAGCACTGTCAAGATAGACGTGCATCTGTCCGTTACAGGCATACAGCGCAGTATAGAATGTATACTGTATACTGTACTACAGTGTGCAGTGTGGTATCTGCGTCAAATGAAACCCGAACAACGGCCATCCTTCGCGATGGTATATACCGCGCCGTCAACTTATCACCATGGGCAAGCATGGGCAGAGCTGCCGAACAGGAAGCGTGCGCCTGTCAATCGTGATAACTGTACGGCGCGCTATACCATCGTGAATGCTGACCGCTGCTCGGGTTTCATTTGACGATGTTAACACGCTGTCGTCCTTTGTGAAAAGGAAGAGGCGAGCGCGCGGCCTGCGCTTTTCGGCGGCTGCTGAAAGCCCTGTCAACCGAGACGTCAAAAAAGCGCGTGCACTTTTGGCTGCGTCGCCCTCTATAGACGCGACCAAAGCGAAAGCTTTACCTAGCAGCGCTTGTTCGTTGCCCATGACTCGTTATTTTGTTTTTAGGGGCGAAGCTCCTTAGGGCGTGGGCTGTGCGTCCCCTGTAGCCTGTATGTAGCCACCTCTAGTTTAGTTCTTGCAGTGTTCACTAGATGGCGGTACGGTCCCCTGTATGTAGCCACCTCTAGTTTAGTTCTTGCAGTGTTCACTAGATGGCGGTACCGTCTCCTGTATGTAGCCACCTCTCGTTTAGTTCTTGTAGTGTTTACTAGATGGTGGTACTTGTAGCTGATGATGAAAAGATGCAAGATGTT
This sequence comes from Rhipicephalus microplus, assembly GCF_013339725.1. Classification (NCBI taxonomy): domain Eukaryota; kingdom Metazoa; phylum Arthropoda; class Arachnida; order Ixodida; family Ixodidae; genus Rhipicephalus; species Rhipicephalus microplus. The sequence goes on from NC_051165.1 coordinate 170,537,678, forward strand.
ATAAACTAGAAAGCGGTACTTGTAGTTGAAGACGCGAGATCTTATAAAATAGGAATGATGTCACATATGGCACGTGTCATTGGTTGAAGGCAATCGTTCGATTTAGTGCGGCGACGTACGCTAGGGGGAGCGATTTAATAAAATCGAGTGGGCGAAATGTACATAGGATTCATGGTTTACCAGGTTTACCTCCGGAGCTTCGCCCACTCATCATCATTCACTTCGTGGATATGGCGGAATTTTTTTTTAAATAAATGACGCCAAAAGGGCGGGTGATTTTTTTAGCTGCCGCCTGATGGCGCTTTAGGCAGCCGCCGCAGGGCACAGGGCACGCGCTTGCGCGTGTTTGCTTTCATAAAGAACGACAGCGTACAACAGCAATGCCTGGGGTCTTCTCTTCAGAAAACGGTTTGTCGTCTTGCCTGTTCCAGCGCATAGTGAGCTTTGAGGCGAAAGCCCTTAAATGCCCAAACACGAAAGTTTAACGTCGGCGTCCCGCGTCTGCAGCGTCAACACATCTGAGGTGAAAAATCATCAAGTGGTGATGTCAGAGATCACATAAATTTGTGACGTCGTCGTGCCGTCAGGTCACGTAAGGATGTCATTGCATGACATCATCGTTCGGTCAAATGTGAGCTGATCACGGAAGCTAAGCAAAAACAGGTAAAGGTGGAGAAAACTTACGGAGCGTGGGCGTAGGGGGATCGATACATCTAGAGCCATTTACAGTAACTCTAGATACATCGACTGAGAAAAAGAGGTGGTTTTCACCTTTTCTAGTCGTCTTATGGAAATGCGTAAGGAAACTAGCGAGATTTTTTTTTCGTGTTCGCTTTGGGACCGAAAAACGTCCAACACGTCGAGCGTAAACTAACAGAAAGGTAGGTGTGCTGGTGGCTGCAGGCAGTTTTAGCCTGGCATACCTGGCCGGCAAATGCTCCTCCCGAGCGTCTCTCGTTTCTTTCGTTACCAATTTTTCAGGTTACATCTTGGCTGACGCCGGATACGACGTCTGGCTGGGAAACGTTCGCGGCAACACGTACTCCGACCACGTCAAATACACGCGGAAGGACAAAGAATTTTGGAATTTTAGGTACGTACAGAACGGCGTGAGTGACGTCTGTAAGTTCATGTCTAGGGCACGTTGCGTCTGAGTTCCCATGATTGTGTCCGCGGCTCATTTGGGACCTTCAAGGTCTGGCTCCTACCATCAAACTTTACCCTGCTATTATTTCGTGTCCTGGCTGTACCCATTTATGTGTCACTCTTAGCCACTCTTGGCACCCAGGGTAGGCCACCAGTATATAACAAAAAAGATAAATAAATACGGCACGAGTCATGACCGTACTGCGCTTTGGCGCGTGAACAACCGAAATTTAGTTTTCTTCAACGCGGCAGTGCTCTGCTAAAATCGTCTGATGTTCGCTATAACATGATCTAGAATGAGTGGTTAGAAACATGGGTCACTGGAATCGCAGCTGACAAAATTGTCGTCGTGACAGTGATACGTTGCCCATCTGCAACGGTTCCGCAGTTTCGATGAGATGATCAAGTACGACTTGCCTGCGATGCTCGACTACGTCCTCAACACGACGCAGCAGACCAAGCTCATCTACGTGGGCCATTCGCAGGGAACGCTGGTTCTCTTCGGGCTGCTCTCGGAGAGGCCGGAGTACAATAAAAAGGCGAGTATAGACCTGCCACCGGTCTCAATAGCTTTTGCTTGACGCTTGAAACAAAAACCTCGTGTTGCGTTTAAATATAAGGGGAACCGCATCCACAAACCAATCGGTTGTCTGTGGCAGTTTGAGTAAACATGAGCCCCGCGTGGCCGTTTTAGCGAATATGTTAGGATGGTCTTCCAATAAATACAGCTGGGTTTTTATGTACCAGAGCCTCGCAATGATTACGAGAGACGCCGTAGTGGAAGGCACCAGAATTTTTTTCCCAGTGGGCCTCAAGTACACGAGCCTCAAACATTTCGATTCTATTGAAATGTGACCGCCATGGCCGGGATTCAATACTATCACCTTCGGACCGGAATTACAGGTATTCCAGCAAACTGTGCACTTCTGACGATGGTAATTGGTTAAGCTACTCCTTGGACCACCACGGCTGGCTCGACGGTGGCCCGCAGAGTAGCTTAGCCAATTAATATAGTCATAAGCACGCAGTTTGTAAGAATACCTTGATGTTTGTTATCAGGTAACGCCCTGGCACACTGCGCCTACAAGTAGCCATGTATATTGTGCAAAGGTGTACTCCTTCCTTATACATTGTGTCCGAGCAAGCTAATTTACAAATCTGATGAAGAAAAACCACGAGACACGAAGATGAGAAGGGACAGTCTTTTTTTTTTTTTCACCTTTCACGCTTTTTTTTTTACTCGGGCACCGCCATCTTGGACTGATGAGCGTTTATTTTGTAGATTTTCAAAGTCACAGTATGGAATGATCGTGGTCATTAAACGTTGAATGTGCTGGAGAGCCGATTTCGTGCGTGTGAGTTCACCGTAGCAGTGTTTATTTGATACGAATACTACTGTAACGTTATCAGTCCAAAATGGCGGCGCTTGAGCGCGTTTAGAAAGTGATGTTGGAGGCAATAAAGATATTCACCAATAACGGCTTTATTAATATTTTGTAATTGTCCCTTTTGAATGGTAACATGTCGCTCTCGGATTCGATCCCCAGAACAGGATGAGTTTCTCGTCAGCTAAGTAGTTTTCTTCCTGATCAATCCGTATGAATATCCTCTTGGCTTTGGCTGCAAACGGGTATGTTGTAAACTTTTGCTTTCACAACTGATAGTTCGGTCTGGAGTACCTATGCCTGCGCGGTCTCTTCGAGAAAGTTTTCCTGGCCGCTGCTTCCGTCAGGTTCACTCGCTTTGCTGTTGAAACAAAGCAAAAATGTATGCAGAAAGTTGGGGAGACCCATAAAATATGATGGATGTACGTCTCGCCCATTATAGGGCCCTTTAAGCCTTCTTTGATAGTTATTGATCATCTTGGTTGCTAAGCGACCGCTGTAACCCACCGCGTGTGACTTCCGTCACGATCGATGTGGCGGCCGCCTTTCGCCGGACGTCTAACGATTGCCGGTTCGCCGAAAAGTGACGTCTCTAAGCTCCAATCTCTATTTTCTTTATTTTTGTTTACTTTTGGCGCATTAAGTAATGCAAACGGTTTAAATTAACTTTACAAAATTTATTTAGCTTTCAATGATAGCCTTATAGGATTTGCGCAAGATCGAAATGCAAAGAAAACATTTCCCGGCTGTGCTTTCACGAATGAATCATTTATTAGTGAACGTAACCTATTGATAGTGAACGTAACTTGCGCTCGCAAGCTATTTACGAGCGCAAGGGATCGGGAAAAGTTTCAGATTTAAGGCCTAAGTCTTATACCGGCAGAAAACTTTTCTTGGCAATGAAGTGAAGGCTACAGAGTCAAACAGCGTGTATCCTACCGCTAAATAATTGTCCCACAACAGAGTTCGTTTTTTTTTTCAGCGTCATATATTTTAACTATAACCCCGCCGCGGTGGTCTAGTGGCTAAGGTACTCAGCTGCTGACCCGCATGTCGCGGGTCAGCAGCTGATGATGTCGGCGGCGGCGGCTGCATTTCCGATGGAGGCGGAAATGTTGTAGGCCCGTGTGCTCAGATTTGGGTGCACGTTAAAGAACCCCAGGTGGTCGAAATTTCCGGAGCCCTCCACTACGGCGTCTCTCATAATCATATGGTGGTTTTGGGACGTTAAACCCCACATATCAATCAATCAATCAATTATTTTAACTGTAGGCCTTCACTTCCTACATGTATTTCCTACATACGTCGCACACACCGGTGAAATATTTGCATTTCTAAGGGCTCTGATGGCACTTACTTTTTCTTAACTGTCGCGATGCTTTCATTTCAGATCCAGCTATTCAATGCGATGGGACCAGTGACGAACGTGACGTTCATGACGTCACCGGTGCGTCTGCTGGCACCATTCGCCAAAGACGCTGGAGTGAGTTTTGCCACGCTCTATGCTGTTCATTCATTTCCATGTTATTCGCTCGTTCTCTATGATGCCGTCTAGTGTTCCTACCAAGAAGACTTTAGCAGCTGCCACTAGTTTTCGGGATTGCTCTTATTTTGTACAAATTTACTTTCGTATAAACTAATGAAACAAATGCATGGTTCATACCACCGTCGTAAGAATATATAACGTATAAGTGAGCCGTGCTTGCACAGGAGTATATAGCTGAATATTGTAAATTTCATCATGAAGGCTTGCACCATCTTTGGTAGTTACAGCACTGTTTGACGTGCAAGTTGAAGCCTAGTGGCATATCTCCACTCCGACGACGAACGTCGATGATCTTGACTTAACCGCAACTGGTGTATACCTGAAGTTATTCACGTACAACTATGCACAATACAGGATGAATTACGAGCAAGGATGACATCAACAGACGAGTAATCAGCACTAGTGCTCGATATGGAGTGATTCAAAGCGTCATCGTCTCTCGAGACAAAATATATACAAAAAGAATGTGCTGCCCATTATTACGGTAGCTTACGCCTTACAGCTGAGTGTGGTTCCGGGTAAGCCACCATGCAGTTTCAATGTCAGCGGTATGGTTGAATCTCATCTCGGTAAACCTCACATAGCTGCTGACCAGGGCTGGGAAAAGAACCTGCTTGGATGTGCTTCCAGGTCGTTAACTTTTACATTTGTATGCGGGGGTGCGTACGTTCTTCCGACTCTCTTCATAATAAGCGGTTTTTCGTTTTATGAGCGGTTATACTTTTTTGTGAAAGGTCCAGGGTTTAGGCTAACTTTCCTCGATGAAGCCTACTTCTATACTATACTATACTATACTATACTATACTATACTATACTATACTGTGCTATACTATACTATACTACTATAGTAAAAACGGGCGCATTAAAGGCTCGATTGACGCTCGTACACGTTTGGTGTGGCGTTACGTGAGCGGAACTGATGCGCAAAATCTCTAGCTTGGTCGTTGGGGTTTTGTCAACACTTGCGACAGCTATATGACTAACGTAACCTATATAACGCGTTACGTAACTCATGCAGGTACTCTTCAAACTTTTCGGCGACTACGACTTCTTGCCCAACAACTGGTTCATGAGGTTCCTGGCCAAAACCATGTGCAAGTACCACGTGCTCAGGGAGGTGTGCGAGGGCGTCATCTTCCTCATTGTCGGCACGGACATGCACGAATTCAACGTGGTGAGACCATATGACTATCATTAATTTCGTTGTCGCCTACCATACCATGCTGAATGCACAGATTCTTGTCCGATTACGAAAGCTAAGCAGCATCCTTCTCGGTGAATTACGTGTGAAGGAGACGATAATTTGTAGGCCTGTTTCTTCGGGCCGTAAATGATGCAAAAAATGGAATTTTAATTAGAAAATAAAGAAGGTATCAAACTCATTGTTTAACAGCAGTGATATATTGCTTAAAATTCGAGTTGTTTTAGTGTTACATTCAACTTTACTTGATTTGTTCATTGTACTTCACATCAACCATAGCTAAAACACCGCACAAGTGGCACGTGTTGGCGTTGTGGTATACACGGATTGATCTGTAAAGCAGAGGCGTACAGTGAGTGATCTTGAAGATTTTTAGCGCCCACGAGCTTAACTTGTACCCGACGTAACTCTTTATCTTTCGAACGTCAGGTACAAGAAAGAAAACCAACCCGAACGCACTGCCAGCAACGCTGCTGTCGTTATCACTCTTTTTCCCTTCCCCGCACAGCTCTCGTTTCCCGCTGTTTGCTGAACTGTTTGGCAAACCAACGAGTGCTGCACTCTGGACTTCGTGCGCAACGCGACAGTTAACGCGCATGGTAACCGATCGCACTTCCTTTGTTTACGTGGTTCTGTTTTTGCAGACTCGCCTGCCTGTTTTCATCAGCCACACGCCAGCAGGGACCTCCGTCAAAAACATGATTCACTTCGCTCAGGTAATGCCATCGGACAATATCACTCTATGCCCGCGAATTTCTCTCCTCACACGCCTTTCCGCCCCGCGTTGGGTGGGCAGTTCGGGCATAAGTCTATATGTAGCGGCTTCCTAAGCTTAGACATGCATCAGCATGGCCAGCACAAACACGACACATGACCGGAAAAAAAAGATGAAGCAGGCGACACATTCTTCTCGTCTTGTATTTAGATTGCCCAAGCCATCAAACTTGCCCAACGTGTTACCTTTTAAAGCGAAAGCCTTAGGCACCTCATTAAAAGCGAAAATGGACCTCTTACACGATGGATGCGGTGCCTCTAGAGGCTCGAGCGAAAAGCAAATTTGGCGGCTTTCCGGTCAACGCGACAGCATGAGAACTTGTGCATTCCTTCGAATGTATGTCCTCCGAGATGGCGCACTGGAAGGTTTCGGATTATTGATTAGTTAATATGTGGGGTTTAACGTCCCAAAACCACCATATGATTATGCGAGACGCCGTAGTGGAGGGCTCCTGAAATTTCGACCACCTGGGGTTCTTTAACGTGCACCCAAATCTGAGCACACGGGCCTACAACATTTCCTCCTCCATCGGAAATGCAGCCGCCGCAGCAGGGATTGGATCCCGTGACCTGCTGGTCAGCAGCCGAGTGCCTTAGCCACTAGACCACCGCGGGGGGGGGGGGGGCGGAAGGTTTCCGACGCCACGAACAACTAGTGTTTCGCGGTGGAGCTGTTGGAGTGTTCCCTGTGGGCGTGCGAAGAGGTGCCCGAGAAAAAGGTTCATCGGCCACAGTCTCGCTTCGGTGGCATCACCACGACGAATGCAAAAAAACACACACAAAAAAAAAACAAAATACAATGCGAGGACTGTCATCATAAGACGTCACAGATCATCAAAATTTGCGATGTCACTGTGACGTCACAAGGACATTATCGCATGTCATAATCGCTTAGCCAAAGTGGCTTCGATCACGGAGGCAATTGAAAACAAGGCAAGCTGCCTCAGATTTTTGAGACAGTGCGAAAAAATGGTCCCGTATCTACATGTATCACTGCAAATGTCGTCGAAAGACGATAGTCTTGCGTGTAGAGAGAGCGAACAAAACGCCTATTTGATGTTCTGCGCGAGAAAATTGGTGAATTGTATTCTGGAGGCACTGCGTTAGAGTGTCTCGATCCGCGCAGTGAAGGCAAACGAGCGCATCAAGGTACGTTAGACACGAGCGCTATCTGGCAGTTATTTCCGAAAACGATGGAAGGGGTGCGCGCCCGTGGAGAAAGATGCGTGTTTGTCTCGGAGGCGAGAACGTGTAAAACGCAAAGCGACGGGCAAGTGCGACCACCTAGCAAAGTCTTAACAAAGTGTTAAAAACACTTGCCTTTTTGAGCATAGCGTTGCATTGGCAGCGCAGCGTGATAAACGCTACAGTCCTTAGAATTTCTTATTTGTGCATTCTCTAGTGTAAATACACACATAAAAAGATTGTCGTGTTGTTTTGGTGCCTCAGATATGCGCAATAATTGCCATTCATTGGTGATTGCACAAGTATGAACGCTGTAACTTGAGCAAAAAATTGATGGGCGCTGCGGAAGGGTTTGGCCGTTAGCGATATCGCTTGGTGCCGTTTAAGGTATCGTTACGGTGAACAAACAGACAAAAGTGCAGAACGACGGACAAATATACAGACCAAATCTGCGTCAAAGTACTCGAAGAAAGACTATCGTCTGTAAAAGATGTTATGTGCGGAAAGCTGTCGGTGGGTGGCGGTGCAGGGTGAAATACGTTGAATGAGAACGGGATGATTTTCGAGTTCAGGTTACTTTATATGAATTCATAAGGGACTCCGTGAATTTTATGAACGTGCATGCTGAAGTCTCGTAAGTTGCTCATATGCATGCGTCATGTGTGTAGATTATGAATTGCGAAAAGATAATCTTAGATCGTTGCTGAGATGGCACCATCGTTATTAGGTCGTTAGTTTATTGTCACTCGTGCTCGATTGATTTGTGGATCAATCGATTGACTCGTTGAGTGATTGATTGATTGATATACATTGACATGTGTGCACAGATGTTAGAACGGCAATGATTTACGCTGAACAAGGAATTGTCTGCTTATCTCTAAGATTATGTCAAATTAGGTCATTTGGTTTCGGTCACCAAATATCACTATCTCTAGGCACATCATCAACAACAAAAGTCGTTTAGGTGGGTTCATGGAACACGTGCTATTATTGGTTATTTTTGTAGATACCATAAATTGCGAGATGCTTCTGCTTTTTTTTCCTGACTTAGTATCGTATCTGTAAATATACGATGAGGCGACATTTTCGCTACGTAAGGCTTTACTAAGGTATATATAAGTTTATTGGAAGTAGGAACACGAAAACCCAGTAGCAGGAATGCTTGCGAAAAATTCTCGACGATAACGAAAGACAGTTGGTAAGAATTTTTTTTCCCTCTACGAGAAACGACTTGAAAATTTCTATGTATGTCCCTCTTTCAAGACGTAGAGCAACGTCAGTGCTCACAAGCGTTGTGCTCGCTTATTTTTAGCGTTGATGTGCTTTAGTTGACTGAGTATATACGCACATGTATCATTCTTTTATTGTCGTCGCACAGCTCGTTCGAGAGAAGCGGTTCCAGAAGTTCGACTACGGCAGCTCCAAAAACATGGCCATTTACGGGCAGGTGAGTCTGAAGGATATACCGTCGTAAATGGCGCATTGTACACGTCCTACGAGCAAGCTTCTGTTGCTGTGCCAAGCTATGACAACGCGGCATACAAAACGCGCCCTCTTTATCACTGGTCAGTCGGTGCTACAGTGATGAGTTAGCCTCGAGCCGATGAGATTGCATCAGGAGGGTGGAGGGGGGGGGGGCAATGGTGGTGGCTTGCGTCCGTATACATACAAAAACAAAACATAGCTGGACCCTCTGTAATAGGAATTTAAATAACGCGAGGCTGGAACGTGTCTTTACAAAAGCAGTTGATCGATCATTTATTCTCTATTGATATATACGAGAACCTGAACATTGTACATTTGTGTTAGGCAGTGATAGCATCGTTTGACTTAGATGTGCCCACGCTAATTCCCAGTGGCACATCTTCGTTCCGGCAACTAACGACCATGATCGTAATTTAACCCTTTTGGTAGCTGGAGTTGTTAACATAGGAACACAGCGTATGGTGAATCCCACGCAAAGACAGTATTCAAAAGCCTCTAAATAAACACTAGTACTCGATAAGCACTTCTTCGAAGAGTCATCAATTGATGAGGGAAACGGCAATGTGAGAGATCATCAGTAATGAGGGTAACCTGCGCCTGTGCTGATGCACATACGCTACCACACTGCGCTTCATTAACGCGAGAGGCATATATCATAGTTTGAGTCGTCAACGCGGCAGGTATTGCGCTTTCCGCTCGCACATCTCTCGCTGAACCGAAGCAATCGCTGCACGTCATTCGCACGTCAACGTCATTACCTTTATGAAGCGCTTATTTGCAGCAGTACGGTTGCCGTCACGCCAGTTGAAGCAATAGGCGACCGCCTTTCTAGTCACCTAAATCAGAGAGAGAGAGAGAGAGAGGAGGGGGGGGGGGCTTTCTGAGGGGAGAATTCTTCACTAGTACGCCCATTGGCGGCGGTGAAACACCGTTGGTGCATCTAGAAACTGCTCTGGCTACGAGGGGTCACGCGCTAAGACGACGCGAAAGGCAAAATAAAACACCCACTGCGTTTAGAGCACACCATCAATGACACCGTGGCCTTGAGAAACTCTTCGATGCCAGCACGGCCACGTTCCTTCGCTGGCATCGAGGCACCCTTAGATCGAATCAGACCTTCAAGGTAAATTAAGGAGTGGCTAACGAAGAGTTGTGCTTTCTAAAGCGCTCTTATAGAATTGCTTATACGGAGACTGTTTCTGGAAAAAAAAAATGGTGGCATCAATTAACGAAGACTCAACCACCTTCATAAAAAAATGGTGCATCATCCAAATAACCACCTTTCATTGACAAATGAGTTCTAGCGCAAGCGCAGAATATTTTTGCGAACTGCTGTTCTTTGCTCGTACGTCATATCGTTAGTCGCAGTAATGTTGTCGAATCGGTACGTCGTAGTAATGAGCGGGTTGAACGCAGCAAACCATGACACGCACAAACACTGGAGTGCCAGTGTGTGTGTGTCTACAATTCCTATTTAACTGCCCTTTTTTGTCGCAATTAAGGGGCTGCATTAAAATTGTCATTAATTGTATATGAAGGAGCACAGAACAAATGACTGGACGTGTACGTACCGGCATTATTGCAACTTCCACCGTCGTGCGTTGTTTTGCGTGTATCGCCGATCCGTCTTCATGATGTCTTATTGGCCTCTCCTGGTTTGCGCAGAGAACCCCTCCCGTGTACAACGTATCGGGGGTCAAGCTACCCGTGGGCCTCTTCTGGAGCCTGAACGACTGGTTCGCCGATCCCACGGACGTCAGCATTCTCACCGAGAAACTGCCAAACATCGTACTCAACTACCAGGTACAGTCAAGAACAAAAGTTTGCGGAGCAACGAGGGTGCGTGCCAAACTGCCTGCGGTCGACGGCAGATTGCGTACCTCTCGCTGCGCCATCTGCCGTCGACCACAGTGCTTGGCCAGAAATGGCTCTTGTTGTTCACTCGACTTTCAGTTTTCTATACCGCCGGGTAGCGCATCGTTAGTTTGCAGTTTTAACGCAGAGCCTATCTCCAGTACGACCGTCCCATTTCTATTTTGATAGCAGGGTCAACGCTATCACGGCGTGCCTCGAACGGCGTTCTGTTCGCTAGGTATCACTTTATCATAAGGATTGTGACTGATAAGAGATGTACTCATAAAATGCTCTCGAGGCAGAAGCACGTAGACGCAGATACCAAAAGGGTCGTCGCGTTTAAAAAGTGAAGGGTGAAAATTATTTGTAACCCGTCAGAAAACTGGCAGGCCATAGACTAGTGAAGGGATGCTTCTTGCGCCCTGCGGTGCTGTCGATCGTCGCATGACGTAGCGGAAGTGTCGCGAAGAGGCCTTTGGCCACGCGCTCGCGTGGTCCGTGAACTTTTGTGGTCAGCTGTACATCCCTCACTCTTTCTTCCGACGCTTTAGCCCTGTGTGGGCGGAGACGTGCTCCGCACGGTATTTCTGCACCCTTCGAACAACCAAGTGCCCGTTACGGATTGCATTACGCATGCGCATCGTTTTGCTTTCCTGTAGATACCCTGGCTTCTAGACAGCGTGCTGATTAAATAGGCGTGGATGATAAAGCTATATATATATTCTGATTAAAGTTACCTGGGACACCCTGTATATGAACACAATGATTATATCATGAATACCGGTGCGACAATACACCTTTGAAAAACACTTTCGTCTTCAATATTGAGGGGGTGGTTTCGCTGTGACGTATCCATACAGTCTGACGTAGGTAAAGTCACGTGGTAAACACAGCTCGTGACGCTCTTATCACACCATCTATCGCATGCTGCCATTTGCTCCGTGCAGGTTAACAACGATGAGCGCATTGCCGTCCAGCTACTCAGACAGCGATGTAGATCGCAGACAGAATGCAGAGTTTGCTAGCCCGCCATGACAACGTCTATTCTAGTAGGGCTAGATAGCAGACGCTGGGCGATGAAAATTTTTAGAATTAAGCTAGAACGTTTTGTTCATGTATCCGGCTCCGGTGTGTGGAGCGTGTTAACACTGCCAAGCAAACGAAAAAAAAGAAAAAGTTTTTTCTTTTGCCTCAAAATTGTGTTTCCTTTAAGCCTACTCTTGACACGGAAGATGTATGAATTTCAGTTGAACCATGATCCTAAAGCACCATGGCTGAAATGCAGGCCCGTGTGCTCAGATTTGGGTGGACGTTGAAGAACCCCAGGGGGTGGAAATTTTCGGAGCTCTTCACTACGGTGTCTCTCATAATCATACGTTGGTTTTGGCACGTTAAACCCCACATATCAATCAACTTTAGTTAAACAACAAGTACGAATTTAGTTATGCTACTTGATCTCTCTCTCTCTGTCATGCAGGTGCCAGACCCGCAGTTCACGCACCTCGATTTCATCGTGGGAATGCACGCAAAGGACATTGTCTACAGCGCCATGATGAAGCTCATGGAGCGGCACAAGAAGAAAGCCTACTTGATATAGTCTGATCACAGCTTCGTGTTCCGATCTCGTGTAAAATGAAATCACATAATTTTTCTCCCGTAATCTACTCGACGGAATCAAGTCCCATTGTCCAAAGTGCGACAACAAAGACGGACCGGTGAACGTGGCAGATCTGATTTGGAAGGCCTCCCCCACTGAAGGAACCTTCATTGAGGACTCGTTATCATCAGTCTAATGACCAGATCCCCACAGTGGCTATGTGTTTTCACGGTCACTATTTTAAGTTACTCCTATCCTTGAGCGCGTCGTTGACTGTGGCCTGGACGATTGCACGATAGAGTATGAACGGACAGCAGTGCAGGGCCCAGCCAACCCGTATCGTCGGTTACCGTCCAAGATAGGCTCTGTCCACCACCGTAGCAATCGCTCGCAGAAAGAATTTGAGCATGTGCTACAACCCATCACGTTTGTTTGTTTGCGTGACGTCAAGCATTGCGGAAGTTAGCGGAAGTTTGCTACGCAAGGACGCATTTGTGCTGCTGTTTTTTTGGACAGATGAACTCAAAAAAAATTTTATCAGAAACTCTGACTTTTGTAGTCAGCTGAAGTGATAATATTTTAGCTACAAACTCAAATTTTTACATTCTGATGTGCCTTCAGGACTTGAAACGAAAATCAGCTGGTGACTCACAGATTTGAAGGGCCAACGCAGTATGGCTTTGAGCGAGAAATATATATTTATTCCTCGATTGTAAATGACTCTGTAGATGTAGAGACTGGTATTTTTTATTAATTTGAAATAAATATGTTTATAAACCACCCTTCCGACTCCTATTTTTTCATAAGGGATGATGACAGCTTAGCACGACTGTTTTCTGCCCAATGTTAACGCGCGAGGCAACTTACGAACTCAGATATTCCACTTCCCCAACGTTGTTATGTTCCGCTTTCATGACACACAAAAAAAAAAAAATTGAGCAATCGCATGCAGACCTCTCACTTCACGCCATTTCAAGCGTTTTCTCGCGCCCCTCGATCACTCGACGGAGGTCGGTGTGCAATAACTGGTAGCCAGTTCTCGGCCGCATTTCATGCTGGCAAGACCGAACCACGCGGAGTGCTTTGGCCGGCGTTACCAGGAGTTGCGTCTCTCGGCGTCGCCACACGAACGTCGACAGAGAGCCAGCAATAGCACGAGAAGCTGAGAGCATCCGTCTGATGGAATGTCCTTTTAGGCCGCTGTTGATTGGCTACCGGCGAGCACACGCCCCCCCGCCCCCCCCCCTCTTGCCGGTTCCTCTTCCGTAACGTCATTTTAACGTGACGGAGCTTTCACAACTGCACACACAAATGAGGGGGATGGCATGCGCTGCAACGCAATCGAACGCAGCCTCCAAGAATCCACGTTCGGCCGCACGAATCTCGGAGGTCGTGCGTGAACTCTGATATTGTGATTGCGATAGCCGTTCAACTGGTTTCACGCAGCTGCCCACGCAGGTGCATGGGCAGAATTTTTTTCCAGGGAAAGGGGGGGGGGGCACCACTTTGATATGATGGGGGACAGGGAAGGCAGATGTTATTGAGTGTCATTCTGTGCTCTTTATGCCATAGCACAAAAACTTTAACGGGGAAGGCGGTGGCACTAGTCTGGTGTGCCACGCCCTGGCTACGCCATTGCGCGCGCTTGGTACGGATCCCCTGCACTTTTCTCACGAATCTGGGACACGCCTATATACAAGGACATAGTCAGTGTGAAGCATAATATCCCGTTACAGTACATTTAGTTCACTATATACTTTCTTAGTCTGGAAGTGTGCTGTGCGGATTCGGCGCGTCGACGTGATCAAGAGCGCGATGATGTCAAGGCTCATTACCACTTTTCTAGAGTTATAGAATGCGCTCCGTATAAATGAATATGTCCACTAGACACATAGAGAATAGCTCCCCATATAAGCGCCAGATCGTCATCGCACAATGTTGACCTGAGACACTGTGTAATGTCCATCATTCAACAAAAAATACTTCTGCTAATAGCTTTTACGCCTTATCAGTCAGTCTTCGAATGGAAAATATTCAAGGTATTGCGAAGTAAACACACTGACCCAGAAATGTATTTTCATTAATCTCTTCTGCTCGTGGAGAGTAAAACCGCCCTGCGAACATGCAATATATAGCATTTCAGATTGCTGTGACCTCTACTGTCGCACTGTGTTTGAGGCTACGTATTTGGCCAATGCAACAACTTGTGCTAAGATTGCTGATGAACTTGCGTATGTTGTCTGAAAGAGTTCAACAAGGCCTCGAGCGATTCACTGTCTAAGCTTCTGGGGACAAGGCTAAGGCAAACAACATCAACAGTGACTTTAAGGCCTCAGAGTAGTGGTACCTCCATCGGCAGTAGCGACGACGGCATTATGAATGCGGAAGTCACTGAAAACCTGCGCGCTGATTGGTTCGCTCGACAAGCACCGGAAAGACTATCCGAAACGAAGATGCTTTAATGCAGTGCGAACTGCCTCTGATTGGTTCACTATATGTATACTTATAGGTTATCGTTCAGTTTTGGCAGGATGAGCATGGGTGTTCCATAGATTCCCGTGCCTATAAAGACTGAGCGACTACTTATTGTTGGACGCCATGGCATCAAGTTTATAATATGGCTTAGTCTATACAGTAAGTATTATTTTGAAACACTATAAAACCACAACATCCTGCGCCTTTGGACAGAACTACCGTCAAGTTTTCCGTATACACAGCCGAACAACCCGGCGTCCGTACGAGCTGTCCGTTTTTAGCATTAGTCTAGTGGAAAAAACAATCGTCACTTGGTGGACACTTCAACCACCCTGCCACCCATCTTCTTGGGCTTTAGTTCGGGCGACGGAACGCGGTCTATAGACAGCTCCTCGTCGGTGCTGAGTCCGGAGTCGCAGTGAACCGCGGTCAACTGGTGGTGGACGAGTGACCGAGCCGGAAACGCTAGGGCCCGGGTCGGGTCCACCAAGGGCGGTAGCCGCAGCTGGGCCCGCCTGCGGTCAGTCTCGACTGTCCCTCGCGCTCCCGCCTGGTCTGATTTCATTTTGCTGCCACTGCTGCTTGCCGAGAATGAAGACGAAGCGACGGTGACCGGTAGGCATTTGGCCGACGCTGCCCGCGCGCCGGTGTGGTGCCTGCGCGGTGTGACGCTCCTAGAAGTCGTCCCGCTCGACAGCGACGACTGGGCGACAATGTCGTCGTCGTCATCGTCATTAGCGGGCCGGTCACGTACGATTACGGGCAGCCTGCGAGGGTTCAAATGCTTCGTGAATGCAAGCCTATAGCCTTAAAGACGTTGAGCATTGCACTCGTTGACTGAAACTGGAACACATGAGCATTATAAAGCGTCAACTATTTCAAATGCTTTGGGGTAGATGCCGACGTCGAATAGAACCAATTTGAGTTGAACTTGCGTGCACCTTAAAATGTGGTTTGAAGAAGTGAATCAACCCATAAGCAGGCGAGTAGATTGTACTGTGCGTCATATCGGTGTGACAATCTGAGTCAAACGGTTTTAACGAGTACACGTCAACATAGATAATTTGGTACATACAATATAATAATAGGAAATATTAAACTAGGCGAAGAAAGCACCATAGAGCTGGTTACTGCACTATATTCAAGTGAAAGTCCTGAGTATCTCATGTGTCGAAAAATTCTGCATCCATGCAGCGAAGCTTCCAACATGATCTTTACCAAAATTGGCGTTACATGGTTACTACGTCATAGGATGACGTCATCACGAGATAAAGTCATCAATTGCGTGATGTTTGATGTTGTGTCGTCATAAAATCGTCACATAACCAAAGGTGAGCCGATCAAGGTGGAGTGTAAAACTGGATGAACTACAGACAGCGTCACAACAATGAGTTCTAGCATCGAAAAGCTAATAAATCATTCAACTCGCACACCAAGGATGGCATAGCACCTTTGACAAACATAAATGTGCACATAAAAACACCAGACAGCATATCTGAGACACTTTACTCCTGTTACTCCTTTAATGACAGATACTCCTTTAATGACAGATAGCTTAAAAGACACCAACACCAACAGTTTGTCGAGCACCCACTTCACAAAAAACAATAACCTGCTTTATGCTGACGGTCTGCCACATAGAATCGGTGGTTACCGGGTGCTCCGTTGCCGGCCTGGAGGTCATGGGTTCGATCCCAACAGCGGCGGTCGCAATACAGAGGTAAAACGGTGTGAGACCGAAAGAAAAAGACTTTCTCTGATTATCTGGCAGACGACTGTGGGATGGTCATCGCGATACGGCCACACATTACCTCGGCGTGACGTCGGGTCGTGTACTATGCGATGTCAGTGCACGTCATAGAACACTAGATGGCCGAAATTTCCGAAGCCCTCCACTATAAAGCGTCCCTCATGAACATATAACCGTTTTGGGACGTAAAGCCTCAGATATTTTCCTTTCCTGCCAGCAAGCGAGCTTGTGTAGGCGCTGTTCGACCATGGGGCACGAAAACATCTGGTATTCCCACCTTAGGAAGTATGGACCTGGCTCCTGGTACTGCCGGGTCTGTGCCAACCACCACGGGCTCATCCGCAAGTACGGCCTGAACATCTGTCGCCGTTGCTTCAGACAGTACGCAGCTGACATTGGGTTTAAAAAGCTGGACTAAACTCTGGAGGTGGCAATCGTGGGGTGCTAAAAAAATATATATATATATATAATTATAACTTCACGCTGTTGCCGCTAGCGCATGTCCGTCGACTCGTGTCCTCACCTGTGACTGCTCTTGCGTGCCGAAGTGGACGCAGCCTTCCCAGATGCTCCGGCAGGGAGGCTTCTTTGGGACGGAGTGCGCGTCAGCTCACAGGGTTCGACCAGCGACGACGATGACGTCATCGAAGCAGCCAGAGGTCCAGCAGGACCGGACATCCGCCTCGTTCCGCCCCGGCCTCGCGTGA
The DNA here is from genome assembly GCF_013339725.1 of Rhipicephalus microplus. Lineage (NCBI taxonomy): Eukaryota > Metazoa > Arthropoda > Arachnida > Ixodida > Ixodidae > Rhipicephalus > Rhipicephalus microplus. The sequence continues at coordinate 170,554,783 of NC_051165.1, forward strand.
ACATCTCCAACTCGGCCAGCGTTCGACATTTCCACTCGAGCTCCCTCTGCAGATTGGCGATGATGGAATTCTTCTCGGACAGCTCCGCCTGGTGCTGCCACTCCTGTAAAGGTGGCACAGACAGCGGACATTGCCCTTTTTTTCAAATTGAAAGGTTACAAGCGACAAATTGTGGTACGAATGTATTAAACTTGTATGTGTCTACAACGTTTGAAGTGGTCCCACAACACTTTTTGAGCATGGTAAGAACATGCTGCCGAGAGGCAGTCGAAGCTCCCGAGGACACGCAGGCCAAATATAGCGTGGCACGCGGTACAGAATTTATGGAGGCGCTCGGTGGATTTCGGGGCTGACGGCTGTCCTGTACGCGATGTCCTCTCTTCGATGACCACTTGCCGATCGGGGCCACGTCCGCGGAATTCTACAACCGTCTCCCAATCTGTTACTTTTCTCTCAAACTTTACTTCTCTCTACGTCTTCTAATCCCTCCTTTCCATTTCCTTTGTGAGTTACTGCTGACGTGTCACACTCGGATGCAGACAGTATCGCAACTTACTTCCTTTTCACGTTTCCTATTTAAAAATCACTACCTGCCCCCCCCCCCCCCCCCCCCCGCAGATTTTGCGACTAATTCCTAAAGTCAGCTAGAAAGCGCTGCGTCTTCTCCAATAACGAACCGTTTAAGGAGAAACTCACTCGCTGTTCTTGTTGCTATTTAATGAAATAAAATTCCTAGGTTTGCCATACGGCAATGAAAAATCTCGTAATGGAGAACTATAGAATATTTCTGAACTCCTTGGCTTCATTAAGGCACACCTGAGTATATCAAATGTCCTGTGGCCTTCACTGTCTTGTGCATCCGTCTTCAAACATGAACAGTAACCGACTCGGTCAGTCTCGAAATCTTTCACACCCAAAATTAGGTGCACGAGTGAGTAGAAACCAATATAAAAAAAACTTGCGTCCACTTCTCTTTCGCTCCCCACAGTGAATTATTTCAGACTGTACTGTGTCACATTGCGCCACAATATCTACATGAACTATAAGTAAATCATGTACAATCACCAATTGCAGTACACACCTGCACCTGAAGCCGCTGGTTGAGTGACACGAGCGCATTGTTGGCCTGTTCCAGCTGAGAACTGAGGAATCGACAGTGGCAGCACCACTTGTCCAAGTCTTCTTCGAGCTGGGCAATCTTCTCCTGGTATGAGGCTGCACGTTGGCAATCTGCGGTTACGCTCAGCCAAATATTATCATAACGCAAAACCTATAGGAAAGCCATGTATTATTTTTCTAAATGCATAAGGTGAGTGTATTAAGTTCAGTTGAGTGTATATAAAATTTTAGAACCAAACTATCCCATGGCTAAGGATGTACTCGTTGTCTGCAAATTATGTAAAGGAAATGAAGTTATATTCAGTTGAATTCAATTCATTGCCAGCTTATCAGAGTTCAGGACCATGAACATATCTACAGTGAAGACATCGTGAGCCACTGGTACCAGTTCTTCATTAGCGACATTCATAAACTACCACCAGTTGTACTAGTACTTCTACTTTTAGTAGAAGTAGTAGTATATAGCTATTTTTTTTTGCTTTTCCCGCGAAGTCCCATGAGGTGGGGCCTTCTGTCCAGGTCCCTGTTTGCTACTGCTATACGGCTGCCCATGACAATCAGTCTCGCTGTAGTTTTATCTGTAATAAACTCCGTGAATGTAAGGCAAACAAAGAACGACGCATAGCCGCAAAGTATTTTAAAGACGATAGTTTTCTTGGGGACCTTCGACGGAAAAAATTTGGTCTGTCTGCCTGCCTGTCTATACATTTGTCTGTTTGTCCGCCCTTAACGATACCCCAAATGGCCGACCCCGTCCGCAGCACCCACCAACATTGCTCAAGGTTCAGCGTTCATGCTTGTGCGATCGTCTATTAAAAAAGCAATTATTGCGCATATTTGAGGCACCACAACAACACGTAAATATTCTGTATGTGTGTCTTTACTAAAAAAGGCATACATATGAATTCTACGGACTGTAGCGTTTATCACGCTGCGCTGAAAATGCAACGCTTGCACGTAAAGGCAAGTGTTTCCAACGCTTTGCTAAGACGAGATGGTGGTAGCACATACCCGTCGCCTTGCGTTCTACACCTTATCGCATACGAGACGGGCACAAGCGCTGCGCGCTATGATTTCCAAGATAACTGCCAGATAGTGTTGATGTCTCATGTGTGACGTAACTTGATGCGTTCATTCGCCTCTGCTGCACGCTTGAGGCACTATAACGCAGCGCCTCCGGGATACCATTCACCAATTTTCTCGCGCAGAACATCAAATAAATGTTTTGTTCACTCTCTCCAGACGAAGGCTCTCGTCTTTCGATGACATTTGCAGTGTAACATGCAGATTTGGGGCCACTTTTTCTCTCTAAACTGTTAAGTTTGACCTAAATAATGGCCAAGCTTACCTTCGTCCACTAGGGTCATCCCGTTGTTAAACAGGGCAAACTGCATTTCTAAGGAAAAGGAGGAAATAGATTTGAAGGGAAGGAGAAGAAAAGACCAGAGAAAAAGACAGTCAGTGACGAATATCCAGAAGCAAGCTATCCTATGGCATTTGTACGGATGATTTAGGCTCTGCTTGCTTTGTTTTGTTGCATTTTGCGCAATTCCAAAAGAAAAAGAGAAACGTTCACTGGTACATTCACCTTCGATGAGCTGATGGCGAAAGCAGTCTTCTCCTTTTCAGTCGATTCTATTTAATACAATCCACTTTCCCGAAAGCTTTCCGCATCTTACGTTGTTTTGTAACACTGCCTCCGAGATCGAAGACATCGCAGCTTTCTGTATCTGACGTTCTTTTGCACCACTGCCTCAGAGATCGGAGGCATAACAGCTGTTACTCTTGATTAGAGATTGGCGCTTGCGTTCTCGTCTTTACATCCCTTTCATTTTTCACGGAGTACAAGTTTTATCAAATGCGCACAGAAGATCAAGTTAACATAGACACATTAAGGGTATGTGCACGTTTAAGGTGTATACCTTCCGTGGTATTTTCATCTGGCGCCCTTTTATGCAGTTTCTTACGATTTATTCGCTTCTTTCTTTTCGGCCAGAAAATGGCGTACGTGACTTACTACGAATTCACCAAACCGGAAGCTTTATTACGGTAAAAGCCTTAGACGCATTGTCAAAGGCTAAAAGTGGCCGTCAGGAGCGTCCGCGTAAACACGAGTGATGAGAAAAAAATAATCACGTGATGACGTCAAATCTTCCCAAACTTGTGACGTCATTCATCACGCGGTCATAAGTGGCCCGATCTCGGAGCCACTGCAAAACCACGTGGCGTGCAGAAAGCGTTTGGTTGCGTATAAATGCATCGACTGAGAAGAAAATAATAACATAAATTTTGTTTTCGAGTGGTTGAACATAAGGAACCGTGTTACCTGGTTGTTGAACTACTGCTCTCCACATTACGTGTTACCACAGACTTTCCTCTTTCGCGGCACCGAAAGTATACATGCCAGAAAACGGCGCACCTTTGACAGTCTTCTGCAACTTGGCGACCTCGGCGTGCAGGCCTCGGAGAGTGAGCTTATGCTGCGTCTGCAGGAACGCCAAGTCGCTGCGGGCCGAGCGCAGCTGCGCCTGCAGCCTCGCTGGATCGTTCTCCACCACCGCTGGCAACCTGGAGGAGGCAGCGGCATCTTCCTCGTCGCCACCACCGTCACTGCTGCTCCAACAGGCCACGGACTTGAAAGTTGCATTGCTCCGGCCATCTTGGCTCGTGTCACCGCCACACCCTCTGCTGCTCCGACGGACCACGGACTCGAAACTTGCGTTGCTCTGGCCATCTTGGCTCGTAACTCCGCTCGGCGCGGCGCACATCCGTCAGCGTACGCCCCCAGCTGTCACTTTCTCCCGTGCCGCGCCGCCGCCCCTGCCTCTTCAGTGACTCACACTCGTCAGCAGCGCTGTCTTCTTGTGCGGCCTTTATCGCCCATAGCCGCCGTGTCTGCAAAATGGTCAGCGTAAAGAGAAGAGCGTAAACGAGAGAGAGAGGGAGAGACAGAAGGACAACATGTCATTTTGACATACTAAAACTGTAGTTGTGGCCAATCCAACCTGAGTGCAGCTCTCAAGTACCAAATACATCTAGATCTATATACACACTGCAGACAAAATGCAGACATGGAGACTCTATAGCTACCCATATCTTATGCGAATGCATACACAATAACAAAGATGCAGCCTCAAACAGCGACGGGCCTCAAGTACTGAGAGCCTGCGCGTTGCTAAGCTTGAACCATAAGCAACGACTCCGTGCGGTCCAGCGAGCCGAGGAAGCCGCCAGCCGCGCCTGAGCGAAACCTTGGAGGGGTCCAGGCTAGTCTCACGTATTCGCAATACAAAGTTATTTGACCTAATCAAAACCAATACACGAACACAGAAATATTAGATGGATAATTGGTTTGTTGTTCTGCAATGAGGCTCGATGAAATCTAAAATACCAGTTATAAATTCGTTTGTGACAGAGTTCAAAAAGCAGAAAAATTAATAACTGAGAAGAGTCTAAGAACTCTTACTTAGCAAAAGTAAAAAAAGAATGGCTCATGGAGATATAACGCGGTGAATCTGAGTAATAAAGTAAATACGTGAGCTCATACAGGATAACGGCAAAACTTAGAATGCAGTTTTTAGGGTCTTCGTGCGAAATTTAAGTAGATTAAATCCCAACTCAATTTGTAAACGGCCCTGCAACATTTTTGGAACATGGTCAGAAAATGCCAACGATCAGTTGTCGAAGCTCCTGCAAACATGAGAGCCGAACATTACAGCGCAGCACGCGGCATGAAACTTGCAATCCAGTTTCAAGTGCGGTGGTTTGGGCTAGCTGGTATGACATGACGATAGTTATAGCGCGAGAACAGAACGGCAACAAAGGAACAAGAAGGAGATGAGCGCTCGTCTCCTTCTTGTCCCTTTTTCGTCGTTCGGTGCTCGCGCCATAATTATCGCCAGTTTCAAGATCAGCTTTAAATCGGCTACTTTTCTCTCGACAAGTGATGCCATAGGCGCAATTAGGCTTGCGACCATTGGCTGACTTGAGCATCGTCAGCAGCATAGTTACCGCGGCCGCCGCGAGATGCCACAACGTGTTCGCACTCTCACTCGCGATCACAGTGAAAAGAAAATGCTCATGCATCGTCTGAACGTGGCTTCTCGACCCCCTTGTCATCTAACGTCCTCCTCCCACCCCTGCCTGCATATCGTTTAGCGCGCTCACTGGTAATACAGGAGAGAGAAATCCCTTAAGGCGTACGAAAAATCCCTGGAACTGCACTTGTGCATGACAGATTCTACGAAAGTCATGTGGTAGTCGATAAGTGAGGCAACAAAATCCGATGTGTAAATCATTCGGTAATTACTTGAAAAATTGCTGCAAAGCACATTAATGCCATGAACAGCGAAGCCAGAAGTTGCGGCGTACAAAATCCCAGCCTCCACAAATTTGTAAATTATATAAGTACGCCCGCTTATATGCGTACAAAATACGTAGTGCATAACACGGTGGTCATGTGGTCATTGTGCTCGAGTGCTGACACGAATGTCCCGAGATCGAATCCCGGCCAGGGCAGCCGCATTTAGATGGAGGTGAAATGCTACCCCCGTTCTTATTTAGGTGGCCGTTAAAGAAATACACTGTATAAAAAGGTCGACAACTGGGCTAGCCTGCATGGTTTCGTTATGGTTAAACAAACTTAGGTGGTCGAAAATTACGGGGACCTCGGCTATAGCGTCCGTCACAATCATATCAAGGCTTTGGAACAGGCAAGCCTCGATAATTATTACTAGACGTACGTGCACGAAGATATGTGAAAACGGGGAAGTGAACTCCTTCTCTTATCAATAATTTCTGGCTATGCCACTGCTCAGGTGTAGGTAGAATAGGGGCAGAAAATGGGGCAGTCTGATGCGTTCTACCGTAGCACTCGGCTATATATGGAGGGGGCCACATTGGATATCGTGTTTCAAACTGCGTCGTTCGCGCATGATGAACCACGGATACAAACATGAAGCGACATGGGTCGAAGCCCCTACGTGAAGACCGAGGTGGAGCGTGACCCTGTTTGTACACGGGACAACACTGATCACGCCCGTTAGTTTCGGGCACGTTCATGACCTGTCCCAAATGCAGATCATTTGAACGAATGCGTCGCGGCCACGGTTGAGGACAGCGATGAGCTCGGACCCCGCGGATCCGCTCCGGTTCCCTGACTGCCGACCTATAAGCGTATAGTATAAGTAGCTGGCCCACACAGTCGCCGGGCTTACAATCGTACGCCTTTTGTCTGGCAGGCTCGCGTTTCGTAATAAAACTGCGCGTTTGCGAAAGTATCACTGTATGTATACATGGATATACATCGCAGGGCTCTCGTCCATGTTCATTGGGATTCAGGAAGTGTAGCTTCATTATAGCAAAAGTGGCTCAGTCGTTTGTACCAGCGTTTATACCCTCGCTGAGCGTGGTGACAAGAAAACTGGAGTGTTCCAGCGCAACCTAACCATCTGTTTGTCGGTGTTTTGATGCTGCACGTCTACGAATATGCAAGCGCGTGAACAAAGTAGGTGATTTTATACACAAACGAAATGAAGCGCGATATTATTTCGCTGAAAAAATTATGGACATCCGTTTTCCCTCCCTGGCCACACTTCGTCACCCTACCGATCTTGCGCCGAACACACACACACACGTTCGCACACACACACACACACGCGCACACACACACACACACACACACACACAGAGAGAGAGAGAGAGAGAGAGAGAGAGAAAGCAGTTTACATATCTGCAGAAGGCAGACAACAACATGGCGTGCAATGCAGAATACACTGGACTAGATACTAGACTGTAGGGTGCTCTGCTAAGTGGCTACTGTACATACGCATCACCTCTTCTTGTCCACATCATCATCCTTCATCCCTCTTTCCTTCCCCCTTCCCTTATCCCCTGTGTAGAGTACTAGGCTAGAGCGAACTAGCTCAGGCCGACCTCTCTGCTTTCCAATAAAATTTCACTTTCTTTCACACACACACACTAGAGCCTCACTTGCATTCCTGCGTCCTATATAATAAAAATGTTACTTTTGTTGTGGCTGTTGTTGTTGGGCTATAGGCAAATATGGCTCACCACCATCTGCGAGGAACTGGCCGTAAATCGGGCGGTTGTATAACATGTTCTGAAAGTTAATAATGGGATCATTTGCTGATGAAGAATTGCCCATTGAAGTGTTTGTTTTCAGGCGCGGCATGAACTAGAGAAACCATTTACCCAATAGCTCTAATTGAAAAGCGCGTATGAGTATGCGTAAGTATGAAAAGATAACAGCAACCTGTTCATCTCGGTAGCTGATTGGTTTCACCATTGTAATTTCACATGAACTTGCGCCAATCGACTCGAAGTTCTATACGTTTTCAATTTTTCTTCGTGCACGTGCCGAATGGGTACTGCACCAATTCTGTCAACAAATCTTCACCGACAAACTGCGCGATGAAAGCAAAGCAAAAAAAAAAAAAAAAACACAGGGAACGAACTTAACGATGTGTCAAAGCGTAATGGACAGTGTTTCCTGTTCGTGTTTCGCTGTCCCTGCCCTTTCGTGTTCCTGATGGCATTTCGGGCAAGCGCAGTTCGTGACCCTCTATTCCTATGGGCGGGGTCACTTCGTGGTTGCCTAGCTACGTGGCTATACTTACTTCCTGGGGGCGTGATCCCGTGTTCAGTGTGGGACAGGTGTAAAGCAAAACTGGTAGGAGAATGTGGAGAGAGTTATACACTGCCGAACAACGTGTCGGCACGAAAGCCTCTACCTTCGGCTTTTAATGACAGGAGGAAGAGAAACCCAATGTTTGACGGCAGCACGTCCGGCCAAATAACATATTAAAATATCGCGAGCATGCCAACCAAAAGAAGTGAAAATGCAACGACCTTTCGGCTTCCCGTACATTTCCGTACATAGTCTTGTCCAGGATAAGAGAAGAAGAAGAAGAAGAAGAAATATAGGAAAGGTAAAGAGGTTAACAAGACTAAGTCCAGTTTGCGATCCTACACGGGGGAGAGGAGAATGAGAGAAAAACAGAGTGAGGAGGAGATACACCTTGCACATAATACACACACCGCACGCACAGTTCAGGTTTCACAGGCGGTCGCACAGTGACGTTGCCCTCAAGAAAAAAAGCCTTTCATCAGCAGAGCTACTTAAGGGACGGCCCTGTCATCGTCTCGTGCCTCGCTTTGGTCTCACGCAGTGACATGTCTCGCATTGGCGACACACAGGTCTCCAATTTTGACACACAAAAATCAAGCAGGCAGCACGTTTTCGGGGAAAAAAAGGAGAAAGAAAACAGAGGAGACCATAGAACAACAAAAAAAAGAATATCCACAAGACAAATAAGAAAATCCAAATAAAAGAACAGGAAGAAATAAGACATCTTAACACGCAAAGAACACTACATAGCAAGAGAGAGCAGGTTAACACAAGATAAACGCAATAGAAGTGCGAACGCATCAATGTTTTGCGTTGATTCACCAGCAGGACTTTGACTTACATGCTATTTTCGGCGGAAAGCTTGGAACATAAAGACGGGTAAAGAAGAAAGACAGATGAGCGCTACTTTTCTTCCTTTGCTCTTCTTTAGCTTTTAAGCTTTGCGCCACAAATGTGCATCGTTCAGCAAAGTTACGCACCAACTCACCCAAGAAAAAGTTCTGGCTTTGACTTATTTATTGTGCACAAAGTTCGCCCACAAGAAGCCTAAACGCCTTTGAACTTTCACTTGTTTTACCGGAGTGCAGTCTAGCGATTCTTCGTCACGACGAAATGTGCTGGTAATTCAATGCTTCACGCGAAGCTAAGAATTCGTTTTCGAGGACGCAGCGGCAAGCGGAAAGTGCGAGATGTTGAAGCTCGTTCATAACCGCGACTAGCACGGGTCACGAGACCGAGTTACGCGCAAAGCGACTGGCCGAAAATGGTCGATTTGATCAAAAAGCGACTGCTCTGGCTCATGTCACTCGATTGTTCCGACACGCGACTGCAATCGCAAACCTTTGCTTAAGATGCCATGTTCTTCATAATATGCTTGAGAAGCATATTACTAAGATTCGATATCGAACGTGGACCCACATATCGAAGAGGTTAACCCGACGACAAACGCCGCTACTTCAGCATTCCAATACAAAAGTCACAGCTTTGCCGTAAAGGCGGAAAAATGAACGCAACAGCAACAAATTGAAAGGTCACGCGAAGAATGGCAAGCATATCGAAATGTGCCCCATGTTTCTCACGCACAAATGACGCACCAAACGTACTCACAGGTACATATGAACGCGAATAAGCATCCTAATTGTTACTTCGCTCTGTCTGAAAAACGCGCCCTTTTCGCAAACGGAGATTGTGCAACGAGTGCAGTGACCTTTGTGCGCCCGGTAACTACAACAGAATCGCTCCTGAAAGCCCAAGGCGTACGATTGATCCCACAGCGAGATCAGAGAGCGCGTGCGAGATCGGCCACCCTGTCCCCTCTCCGCGGGGCAAAGTACTCGTGGGAGATGAGAGCGCGCGCGCCCCCGCTTCGTGACGATCTGGCGACACGCGCTCATTTCACCATGTCGTTGGTAATGCTGAAAACACGATACTTTCCCACCGAGATGCCCATCGCCAGCGGTAAGTAATAGATATAAATAGCTTGCCGTTCAAACAATGAAGGAGGTGTTCCTTCGTGGCTCAGAGGTAACGCCTCGCACTCGATATTCAAAGGTACGTCGGAAGCTCGATTCCGCGCGCCGGAGTCTTTTTCTGGATTATTTTTTCCTAGACTTTTCATTTATATATAGATACATATATGGTGAATAACGCCGACACCGGTGTCGAAATCCAGCCGAGAGTGACCATATAATTGCTATCGCAATAAAAAGAAAGAGCTTGTTTTGGACGTCTTCCTGATCCAGAACGATAACGTCATCGCACGCAGTTTTTCACGTTATCTTGTTGAAACCGAGGAGGTTTTTTTTCAAACCTCCTTGGGAGAAGCCGGTACTTCCAAGTAGTTGCTAATGGCGTTCGAGCTATCAGTGTAACCTAGCGTTCTCGATAAGAAAGAGGTGACCACCAAGCTTTCGAGAAAGAAAAGGCAGGAATGAACCGAAAGACTGCCGAATGAATAATTTCTGCTGTTTTATAGTAAAAGCGGGCCACGTTGGGCATGGAAACAGTGACGTATAAGAGTCCGCTTCCACGCGGGTGATTTGAAGTGCGCTAACACGATACGGAGAATTAAAACAATTTTAGTTCGAAATAAGCACCAACGAAGCACTACGAGGTTGCATGCAACCTCGTAGTGCTACAAAAACTCTTTGCGTGCAACCTCGTTGGATGAAGAGAAACCATTAATTAAATTGGCATTTGCCGCCCACGTATGTGGAGAACAGATAAACATTTTCTCTCACTTCATAAGGTGTCATGGATAATTTAAGAGGGAAGGCGCATTAAAATTTGTTGGGTTTACCGTCCCAAAACCACCATATGATTACGAGAGACGCCGCAATGGAGGGCTCCGTAAATTTCGACCCCCTGGGGTTCTTTAACGTGCACCCAAATATGAACACACGTGCCTACAGCATTTCCGCCTCCATCGAAAATGTAGCCACCACGGCCGGGATTTGATCCCACGACCTAGCTGCGGGTCAGCAGCCGAATGTCATGGCCACGAAACCACCATGGCGGGTGAGAGGAAAGGCGTGGATCAGGATGTTATAAAAAGTTAAAATAAGTTACAAAATGTTTACGATGTGGCGTGTAAAACCTCGGTTGATTTAGAGAATATTACAAAAAAAAAATGCTTGTTGCGCATGGCACTGACGATTCACACACTACTTGTTCCCGCTTCCTTTTTTTTTTTTTTTTTTTGAACGCGGCCGCGTCCAGCAGCACTCGTCTCGGTCAGCTAAGTCCGGGATGATTTGCGAAGAAAGCTCTCTGTCCATTACCAAGCTGAATATTGCTCCATGCGATGCACCCTCGTAACAGATCCGTCTCCTCTAGCTTTTGTCATTTTTAACGACAGTACCCAAAACGAAGAAAGGGCGTTGGAGGCCTGAGCAACGACGCAACAACACCAACAAAAGAAGCATCCTTTGAAGCGGCTTAGTTGTCGGCATGTGCAGCAGGAGCGAGGCGGCATTGTGCAAACGGGGCTTCGGTTTTCCGGCTTCGTTGTTTAACGTCCGCAGGAATCGATCGCTCTGTCGCGCGGTTGCTGTGTGGCACGTGCAGTCGCAGCGTTTTCCCCTGCGCGCGCGTGCGGCGTTACAGCTCTGTCGCGTGTCATGCAGATCCATCGAACGAGCTGGCGGGAAGGTACTGGCGCGCCGCCGCCGACTTGACGCGCCGAGCTTGGTTACGTGGCTGGAGCTAAGGACGAGGGCACTCCGGCTGAATTAAGCGCGCGTGAGTGGACGACACGAGGATGACGCCCCCCAGCAACCGTCGGCAGCAGCAGCGGGATTACTCATCGAGAGTTTTTCGAGTGATTCATGAAGCCTGGCTGGACAGAAGGAAATATCCTGGCCCATGCTGCACGGCATAGTGTGACGTAATCGGCATCAAGTTGCTTTAATTGAAGTCAGGCTTTTTTTTTCTATTTTTTAGCAGGGAGAAGAGGCTGAAAGGAGCGCATGGTGGTCCAGCTTTCTTTGTATATTCATTCATCTCAACTACTTAGTAAAATTTCTTTGAAGCATCGCTGTAGCGATCGCCTATAACATGCAATAAATTACTGATAAGTCTAACCGAGTGTCTTATAGCCTAACCTGTTATATTTAAAACGGATGTTGTGTTGCGGACTCGGCCAGAAAAGCCCCATGTGGGTGGCCGGCTATATGTTAATTCCTCAGACTGTTAACGAACTAAACTATTCTTAAGCAAGGACAGTGCATACGATAAAACGGGGCTCTTAAAGGTGCGCTGAATCTACGACGCGTTGTGCACACATTTTCATTCTTCAAAGAGGCCACCTGAAGCGGCGTATTAGGCGTTTATAGCCATTTGAAACTCCTTAGTACGCCATAAAGAACACATTCCATAATAAGCACTTTGTAGTTTGCGTTAACGTGCTAGATCTTACAATACCTGTACTCAGCTGCTAAGGGAAAGCAAACAAAAACAAAGCAAGCAAAAAAACAGGTGGATACATTGCAACGCGGATTAGATGACAAAGGAGCAATCACACGCAGTGCCAGAAATCACCGATACATAAAACCTGTTAAATGAGCTGAGATGGTAGGACGTTTTGTAGGTAACGTGTGTGACGGAGCTAACGATGATTCCGTAGTGAGAAAAGAGATGACAAAAAATATAATAACAGCCTAACCACGGAGTGAGTGATGATGAGTGGGACGAAGCATCCGTCCATCCTTCCGCCCCCCGTCCATCTGTCCGCCTGCCTGCCTGCCTGCCTGCCTGCCTGCCTGTGGATATGCTGTGCTGGGTATACGCCGAGGTATGGATTGCCCTAGAGCATAAGGAGTTTCGCCCCTAAAAAACGAAAGCCAAACCAAAAACTGAGCAATAACACCGTAATCAGTGAACGAAAATAAGGTAGAGATACAGCATGTATGCTCGCACATATGTGTGTGTCTCCTGGCTAATGAACTCTCAACTGGAAGCCCACATCTGTCTATGTTCCCTGTTTCCATGTGCTGTTGCTCTGTTTCCTTTTAATTGTCAATTGCGAACAGTGATTCACTGAATTCCAACTCTCTGCATTGTTGGAGCAGCTGCAGAACGACGAACATTCCTGCGCGTTTTGCTACGCTTGACACGCTTGTATGACACAATTGACACGCTATACGTGCTACGATGGTGTGACAGTACATACTGATTGGGCCAGAACAATGCTATTTGCTCTCATTGTTCGGGTGGCCTCCCGTTATCTGAGATGTGGTTTTCTGTAACAGATAACTCAAACAACAAGGCATATTGCCTTGTTTTTAAAGACAATAGTCTTTCTTGGGGACCTTCGACGCAAAAATTTTGGCCTGTCTGTCCATTTGTGTGTTTGTCCACTCTTAACGATACCGGGAACTCTAAACGGCTCCAGCGGATATTCCGAACGGCCAACCCCATCCGCAGCGCCCACCAATGTTGCTCAAGATTCAGCGTTCCTACTTGTGCGAATGTTAATTAAAAAGAAATTATCGCGCATATCTGAGGCACTATAACAACACATATATATTCTCTATGTGCGTCTTTAACTAGAAAAGGCATACATAAATTATTCTAGGGACCATAGCGTTTATCACGCGGCGCTGACCCCGCAACACTTGCACGAAAAGGGAAGCGTTTCCAACGCTTTGCTGAGACGTAACGGTGATGGCACCTACCCGTCGCCTTGCGTTCTACACCTTATCACCTCTGAGACGGGCGCGCATGCCCGCACGCCCGTCTCAGGGCCTCGCGTTTCGTTTTCTAACACAACTACCAGATAGCACTCATGTCTCGCGTGTGACGTGACTTGGTGCGCTCGTTCGCCTCCGCTGCACACTCGAGGCACTCTAACGCAGCGCCTCCAAAATACCATTCACCGGTTTCTTGCCCAGAACATCAAATAAACGTTTTGTTCATTCTCCCCAGACGCAATACTATCGTCTTTTTTTTTTTCAGCAGGTGAAGTCACCTACAAATACGCGTTTAAAGTGCAAAGAATGAAAGTACCAAGCGGGAGAGTATCAGTGAAAAAAAAAAATGATGCAGCGCGATCTCGGACACTGGGTGTTTCTGTGTACTCTGTTTTGAAACACACATGAATCACAAAAAGTGAGGGTTAATGGGCTTTAACTATGTTATTCGTTATATACCAATACGAATAAAGAAACAAGTGTCCAGGAAAAAAAAAAAACTACAAGTCGCAGCGCCATCTTATAGGATCGATTATTCATCTACGGATCAGCTGGAGCAAAGGGTTGGATTCCAATATAGAGGTGAATGCAGTAATCTAAAAAACATTAATACACCCGCAATTAGTGAACTGTCATCACCAACTCAATACATTCTTTCATCGAAAAAGCCGCACCGTGGCGGTCTAGTGGCTACGCTACTCGGCTGCTGACCCGCAGGCCGCGGGATCGAATCCTGACTGCGGCGGCTGCAGTTTCGATGGAGGCGAAAATGCTGTAGGTCCGTGTGCTCAGATTAGGGTGCACGTTAAGAACCCCAGGTGGTGGAAATTTCCGGAGCACCCCACTACGGCGTCTCTCATAATCATATTTTGGTTTTGTAACGTTAAACCCCACATAATCTATCTATCTATCTATCTATCTATCTATCTATCTATCTATCTATCTATCTATCTATCTATCTATCTATCTATCTATCTATCTATCTATCTATCTATCTATCTTTGAAAAAAAAACTTAAGCCGTAGAAGTCATCGGCTAAGTTGATGCACTCCATTGATCGCGGACGCAGTTTTTATTCCCGGTTTCTATGGGAGGCAGTATCTGTAAAAACAGAATTCTATAAAAACAAAACAACTACTTGTTAAAAGTTAGGTGCACGGGAAAGAGTTCAACGCGGTAAAAATTAATTCATTAACTATTTGCCGCGCACGTCGATATCATATCACAGTTTTTTGCTTATGTAACCAGGGAAAGTAGGATTGATGAAAGCAAAAAAACTTTGAAGCATAAAGTAAAGGCTGCGTCACGTACATCGCATCAATTGCTAAGGTGGACTAGGTCTTTTATACAGTGGTGTATGGGGACGGCATTATGCTCTCCGATAGTAGAGTACGATGTACTTTAAATCGTTAAACATTTTTTCTAAACTCAGGTCTTTTAGCGGATCAGGACCGCTCAGTGCTCTCCCATAGTTAGTACGAAGTACTCGAAATCGTTAAATATTATTTCTAAACACTTTTGCTTCCATAGTAGAGTACGTACATCGCATCAATTGCTAAGGCGAACTAGGTCTTTTTTGCGGATCAGGACCGCTCAGTGCTCTCCCATAGTTAGTACGAAGTACTCGAAATCGTTAAATATGATTTCTAAACACTTTTGCTTCCATAGTAGAGTACCCAGTACTCAAAATCGTTAGCCACTTTTTCTTAGCACACTCTTGTCTATGTTCGTTATTTGCAGGGACGGATTCATGCTGTCTCATAGTAGAGAAGCAAGTACTCTAAATTGTTAACCACTTTTTGAACGGAGGGTCACTGGGGGCGGCTTGAGGCCCTCCCAACGTAGAGTACGCAAAACTCTAAATCGTTTATTATTTATTCTAATCTGAAGTGTGCATCGATAACGTAATCTTTTATTTCGGGACATCTTATTGCTCTCCCACAGCAGAGTACATGGTAAGTCGTCGAACGTTTGCTTTGAACACATATAGCACTCAAAAGCACTCACAAGTATATTTAAACACGCTCCAAGTTCTAGACAACGAATTCACCAATTTTAAGCTCGCGCAGGTTGGTACAGAGGTTCTCGCTATAATTGTATACATTAAGTTGACAATGTTGAACCAACCTGCAAGTGTAGATGATACCTCCCATATTGCCTGTCAGCGAGGCACTATAAGCAATGAAACGTGAAAAGGTCCACAAAGCTGTGGTCGGCTACACCACGTTTTCGATCCGAGACCGTTTGACACTGCACTCAATTTCAACCCCGAAGTGAACAGCGAACCAGCTGCGTCCAGTCGGGCCTGCGTTGAATGGAGACAGAAAACACACCGACGTTGTGCAGTTGCGTACACCAAGAGCACACTATAGGAAGCAGAATAGCGCGCCGATGACTAGCAGCGTTCCTTGTTGGGGGTGGTCGATAGCGTACCAAAAATAGTAAATGTCCGGGCTTTGACAGACCCATGGCCTGCCTCCGGCGTCAACACTGCACCATTCGATAGACCACGAACGCACGGGGAGCGAAATGAGCAGGCTCACCTTTTGTGCCCCTGTGGCCTGAAGAGTAGTGGTCGGGACCTGTGCCTCTGAAGGTCGGGTAATGGTCGCGTACGATGGCGTACCGATGTCGTGAATGCATCAGACGTGATGCCTCGCTAGAAAACGCGTCATTGCCAGCGCTGTGAAAATCCAAGGGGGCTAACGGCAAATAGCGAAGCCAACGGGAGAAGCGTTGGGAGAAGAAGGCAACGGAGGTGTTACAGCTCGCGCGGGCGAGAGAAGTGGCAGCGCCCGTTGTCTAGGAAACGATTGCCTTGTTTCACTCCATCGTCGCTAGGCGTACAAGTGGCGCCTCGATCACGAGCGATGCTAAATTTCGCGTCCACCGGGGAAGGCCATGGAGGATAGAATACTTGACAAGGCACGTCGCCGTTGACCAGGTGTTAACACTGTCGTATAATTATGACCTTATTCTCAAAACTAAGCAAGTAGAAATACTTGTACCGATTATTACGAGAGCAAATGAGCCGCACAATACATTCCCGTGGTGTTCTTTGCTAAACCGTATAGGCACATGATTGATTGATTTGTGGGGTTTAACGTCGCAAAACCACTATATGATTATGAGAGACGCCGTAGTGGAGGGCTCCGGAAATTTTGACCACCTGGGGTTCTTTAACGTGCGCCCAGTATAGGCACATGCATTCCAAGCGCAAACGAAGTCTTGAGAATGCACAAACTGTTGTGATAGCGTCGATATGCAGATTAGCGGGTACAATATCAGCGCTCACTGCATATTCATTAGAGGCAAACTATATTTATTACGGCTCCGAGCACATTGGTTTACCACTACTATTTCTTTTTCCCCGTCGAATAGAAGGTATGCACTGACGTCACGGCGGCCTCGATTTTATCATACAAACAGTAAAGTGAAAATCGTGCTGTCTTATTTTGATCTACCTATTTCTAAAAGATCGAGGCTGTGAAGTGAACGACAAAATAGCTCACTTTTAAGTCACGGGAATAATCGTTGTATATTCGAGCATTGAGTAGTGCAAGCTGCGAGGAAGGGCACACAAACACCATACTGATGCACCGAGCTCGGATGCAGGAGGGCAACACGCACTCTATCAAATACAGTTACACAGACAATCAATGTGTCCAACGATGCTCATTGTAGAAATGCGTCAAAGTCCCGCCTCATCAATAAACATTCACGTATTATCGCAGTAATAACAAAAAAAAGAAACAGGTAAAATGCGATTAATGCGCCAGACTGAGCCTCGTGAAAGAGCCAGCACCAACGAAAGTTCGACAATACTTCGTTCTATTGGCTTCGAATATTCCGCAGCCCGCATCTACGTTGACGTAGATGTAGGGTACAAATAGGGTTGCGAGTCTTCAAGCATATATAAAATATCAACGGCACACATCAACGCAGGTTCGATGCAGTCCCGCGTCCATCAATTTCACTGTGAAAAGATTCTGACGTGATAACGACTTCGGAGGTGCACACAAACAAGTAAACACAACGCGGATATACAGTTCCGAGTCCACGTTGGTGCAATGTGCACGATTAGAAGCAACGCGTTGCAAGTTTTATGTATAAAGTAGAGTAAAAATTGTTGCACGTCTCGGTCATCCACTGCTCTATTTCAGTACGAGAGCTGCCGTTGACCAAAAGCGTGACCTCTCCTTCGCCAAACGGATCCCACTTGGCAGCGGTCTTCCTGCGTCCACGAGTGATAACGGTCAAAAAAAAAATAATGAAGCAACCAAGCTTCGCGTATATCTCGTAAGCTCAACAAATAGCTATAGTGTACACTGGCCATTCGAGTGACAACAATTTCGTTCTTTAAGCAAGGAATGAGTAAATGGGGAGACCATCCAAAGGGCCCAATCTGTCTTTTAACAGCGAGGCTGCCGTAATTTGTGCGGCCTATCCTACGCAGCCTATTTCGTGTGGCAGTGCATGGCGTAGCCAGGATAGGGGGTTGGTGCTCAGACGCCCTCCTCTCTCTCGAAATTTTTCAATTTTTCTTGTGTATACACGCGCGTACACATAAACGCACGCGCGAACATTCCCCGAAAAAAATTTCAGGCCACGCCCCGGCTGTGCGGCCTACGAAGCATGTGCCACAGAATTTTTTGGTAAATCCCATTACCCTCACTCGGTAGCCTAAACTACGCTGCCGTGCCTTCAACTGCCTGAACTGCGCGTACACTGTGATTTGGAAATCTTGGGCCCATTTTCGTAAGTGTGTTGATCGACGCTGCCCCACATTTAACTTTTCGCTGTGTGACGTACTATAGGCACCAGGCAATGGACCAGAGGGCGCGACGAAGCTCTTTGGGCCGCCTCAGCATTCTTGGTATCGACCGCCAGGGATACTAAAAAAATGGAACGCTCGCTGAACACAGTGACACGCTGAAGTGTCAGTGCCCTTTTTGGCACGTTTTAAAGAACGCTTCCTGGGCACTAAAATAATCAGCCGTGGCCCCCTCGCTCACAAACTAAAAAATAAAATTATATTCACACGCAAGTTCGGTTTTGCTGCGTCTACTCGTTAGGCTACGCATTGGAAGACTGTTTTGCTGTGCCTACTCGCTAGGCTGTGTGTTCTCGCGCTACCATCAGATCTCGCAAACTGCATTGCTGGGTGCCTATAGGGTTGAGAGATGATGGTGATGCCTACGGATGTTTTGTATTCGGTAGACTGTCATAATTAAGATATACTTGCCTGAGTCATAATCGCTGGGATATCAAAAACAAAATGTCCTCCAAAACAATATTCTAAGACGATATTTTGAGTCTTCTTTTTCTATTTGTTCAGCATGCAATCATTCCAAACATTTGCGCGTGACAACAATTCATATTCCGGTTAGGCAGTCTAAAACCCCGCGTGTATTCAACAAGCGAAGAAGAAGAAGAAGATAGTCCAAGGCGTAGGTTGTCATGTATTGGCCTATCCAACCGAAGACCCTCAAAAAGCGCGAAGAGAACAGCGAGGACATCGCAAAGCGGGAACCTCGTTTCTACGTACAAAGAACCTTGACTACGTCAAGTACGAGGTCACAGCCCAGGGGGCCAGCCCGCGTTCCGCTACCACGGCAATGCATTCCCGTTGTCAACAAGGCCCTTGCGAAAAGCCACGCCCGGAAGTCAAGCGGTCGAGGTGCGTCTCTACCGAACGCAGCAGCGGAGACAACGCCCGTCCAGGATGGCAAGAGCGACACGAACGACAACTTTTTCTTGCAGCTGGACTGTAGGCCCAACACCTGCGTTCACGAGAAAGACAAGCCATGCCCCAACGAGGTGTGCCTGCTGGAGCCCACCCAGGAGAAAAAGTCGAGCAGCCTGACTCAAAATTTCACTCTTACCAGACCGTCATCGTTGATCAGCAAGCTCGAAGATGCCGTCAAGGCATCCACATCCGGCGCCGATTCCAAGAACAAAAGCACCTCCAAGGGCAAAAGCAAGTCGCAGTCTGACGATAAAGCAGCTCCTCCGTCCAGCAAACAGTTGGCGGACAAAAGTTCGAAGAGGCCGCCCGATGGTGCAGCCGCAAAGGTACCCGGAAAGATCTCAGCTTCTTCCTCAACGAGAGCTTCCGATAACGCGTCCGGTGCAGGATCGCCGAGCAAGACACCCCCGAAACCCAATGACCCCGCAAGGTCTAAGAAGCCAACCGGCACCGGTGCCAGGAGATTCTCGGGGAACACCGCACCCAAATTGGCGGCTGTGCCACCTCCTAAGAAAGGAGCCGCTCCGGTAGTTCACAAGGCCGCCAAAAAAACCACTATAGGTGTTTGCAAGATACCAGCTAGCCGTGCAACGAACGTCCCAGCGCCGAAAAAGAAGTCTACGTCGGCGCCCCCGGTCAGAGTCCGTGCTAAACTCGCCCAACAACGACCCGTTCCTCGAATCGACGGTGGAAAGCGACGGCCCTCCGATCCCAAGGACAGCGGCAAAGTCACCGACAAGGGCGGAGCTAAGCAAACCCAGACCGTCTCCGAGAAGGCCGCTGCTAACGTTCCCGACCGCGGGCAGCGAGACGACAAAACACCCACGGACAAGACGAGTGACAGGGGATCCGAAAAAAGCAGCTCAGGCGGTAAAATCCCAAACGTGGGCGACGGTTGCGTTCCGAACCCGCCGACTAAGTCTGGGTCCATGGCCTCCGGAACCAGCACGAGCTCATCCCGGGGAATAATAACCAAAATCATCTACTGGCCCAACATCACGACATACGCGCGCAACGTATTAGTGATGTCGCTGGCACTCGCGGTGTTCGTAATCCTCTTCTCGTTGCTATTTCCTGACGCGTTCAATAGGTTAGTGACCCTTTTACTGAGAACGGACGCAAGCACTATCTCACGGCGTATCCAGAGTCACTTGCTGCACGCGCCGTACCTAGAAGTCGCATTGAAGACCGGCGAGCGCACTGTCACACAGGAACCACGGAACAGAATTTCTGGAGGTGGCCACGACAAGGCAACAACAGTACGGCAGTGAATTGCTGCTTCGCTTGCTATGTGCCTCGATTTGCACATCGCGTGATGCAACTGCGCACGTAGTGTTTCTGTGCACATGTTCGATGTTGCGAAGCTGCGCTGTTAAGCATTTACGGTCAAGCTTAATCTCACGCAGTGTCGCGTTGACTATACGCGTGAGTTGTAAGGTTTTGTCGATTGCTGACGTATTATTACGTTATCCAGATAGCTCCTGGAAAACAGGGGGGGGGGGGGGGGGGTGGTACTCGTCGTTTGATTTTCGTTTGATGAATTCACAAATAAACCAAACTAAACCGACTGTCGTGTACACTTCGTGCGTGCCGTCCAAGTCCCTATAACCGTGCGTGCAGCCTAACACTTGAATGTTACAATGCGAGAAAGATTGAGATGCGGCCCCACCACGGTGGTCTAGTGGCTAAGGTGATTCGCTGCTGACCCGCAGGTCGCGGAATCAAATCGCGGCTGCGGCGGCTGCGTTTCCGGTGAAGGCGGAAATGTTGTAGGCCCGTGTGCTCAGATTGGGACGCACGTTAAAGAACCCCAGGTGGTCAAAATTTCCAGAGCCCTCCACTACGGCGTCTCTCATAATCATATGGTGGTTTTGGGACGTTAAACCCCACATATCAATCAATCAATTAATCAATCAAAGATTGAGATTCTTCACCCGTGATAGTTTTGGCAGCTTTGGTTATCACATGATAGGGAAGGAAGGAAGTATGTTTATTTACAGAAAGGCAGAGAGGTCGGCCTGAGCGATAGCTTGCTCTAGCCTGCTACTCTACACTGGGGGAAGGGAAAGGGGAAAAGAAAGATTAATGGATTACGATGGTGAGATAGAAAGGTGAGTATGTAGTGTTCTTTCTAGCTGAGACACATTTTATAGCCGCGCACATAGTCCAGTTGTTTCTAAAAAAGGTAATAACTGCTCTTGTGACCGCAGTTGCACTGTTGGTGTCTGGCCAAGGGCCCAACATGGTCTCATCAGTTAATGACCTACTGCGATAATGTTCAGTAGAAGAAATCAGTGTTTGTCGTTCACGTGCGTATGCTGGGCAGACACAAAATATGTGCTCAAGTGTTTCTGGCACATCACAGTGTTCACAATTAGGACCGGTGTCACTGCGACCGATGATATGTGCGTAACGTCTGGTGTACGCTACACCAAGACGAATGCGGTGGATCATACTTGTGAGTTGCCGTTTCAATTTAGGAGGCATGCGGAACCTCATTTCCGGGTCCCATTTGTGAAGTCACTGGTGTCGCCGTTCCGGTTTGGTCCAGTGCTGAAGTGTATAGCTGCGCATCACGCAGCGAAGCAGGGCGTTCGTGTCAGCTCGTGAAAACGCAATGTGTACTTCAGGGGCCCTGCTTAAGGCATTTTTAGCTTGAGCGTCTGCCTCTTCGTTTCCCATCACGCCGCAATGAGCGGGAATCCATTGGAAAGTTATAAGATGGCCATTTGCTGAAGCAACCTGAATAAGTTCTGTGATTTCTATTGCGAAGCTGTAATATGGACCTTGCTTCATGATGCAATTAATGGTTTGCAAAGCGGGTTTGGCATCACAGAAAATCGTCCAGGCTCGAGGTCGCTCGCCGGAAATGAACCTTATTGCCTCTCGGATAGCGACAAGCTCTGCGGCAGTTGATGTGGTTTTATGGTCCACTTTGAATCGCCGAGTGATATTCATGTCTGGGATGACAAAGGCTTCGGCGGAAGTGTTTAGCGTGGTGGATCCGTCGGTGTATACGTGCAGAGAATCACTGTACGTTGTGTAAATGTGATATAGGGTCAGTTGTCTGAGGCCAACAGAAGAAATGAGTGACTTCTTCGTAATTCCAGGTGTCGTAAAAGAGATAGGTGGTTTAGGCAGAACCCATGGAGGCACTGCAGGGGCATTTGGCGGAGAAAACCTTGATGGTATAACATTTTCATGCCGCAATATTACTTTTGAGAACCTGCAATCTGGGTGAGTGGCGGGTAGTACTGACAGTGGGTGCTGTCTGTGTCTGCTCAGTAATCGGAGGTGAACTCTAAGTGGCTCGCAGAGCATGTATACACTGATGGGACAAGCCCGAGCCTCTGCGATTGTCCCATTTGTTGAAGTGCAGCGTGGTAGACCCAAGCATCTTCATAAGCATTGAGCTTGAACACTCTCGAGTATCTTCACACAACTAGGTCTCATATTGGAAAGCACCGACATGCTGTATTGAATGTATCCCACAAATAGAGCATTGTATAATTGAAGTAGCGATGATTTTGATGGGTTCCATCTTGCTCCTGCTACGTGGCGAAGAATGATAGCAAAGCTCTTCAATTTAGATTTAAGTACGGCGACATGCCTCGTCCACGAGAGATCTCTGTGTACGACAACCCCAAGGAACTTGTGGTGCGTTACAGCAGGTATCGCTGTCCCATTAATAAATATCGGGTGTATCACATGATACTTAAGTAGTAGTGCGAGGGAGCTGATAACGACATGGCTTAAGGGCTCCTGAGCTACATTTCCTTATCTATTGAACTCGGTGACGACGTATACTTCCTCAACAGTCGATCACAGCAATTTCTCGAATCCTTAAAGCGGCAACGGGGTTAAGGGTCCCGACGATTGTTCTGAAAGCTACACAAAGCAAAAGGTTGGGGTGGGTGGAAAGGGGGGGAGCAGTGGTGGAGCTATAAATGTAAGCTAAAAACACAGCGTTATTTAAAATGACATTTAGGCTTTTATCGGCATTTGGGATCCGCTCAAGTAAATCATGTGTTGTTATATATAGAAACCCCTGCTGTGATTCCGGCTGCGAGTATAGCAGTAACCATGCCTTCTTCATGATTTCGGGTTCACCGTATACAGCGTAGAACGACTGATAATAAAACGCACACAATGAAAGTTTTCTGAAAATGCACACGCCTTAACAAAGACAAATCATTTTTGTTTAATTCTAGCTACACTGTAGAAAAAGAGTGAGTTAGCCTCCTGGCGAATTAATGCGCTATGCAACGTAGCAGGTATTGCATGATCAGCATCACCCACTGTGCAAGCTGCTCCAGGAAGCACCCATAACTGCGCGTGCAACATCTCATTGCTTGTAATCGCTATATAAGAACTTCTTTTCAATATGCATGTGCTGCTTTTTTATCGAATATTATTGAAATTGCTATGTATACGGTTTCAAAATAACACGTTAGACAACTGATCATTAGCCAGTGGCACGGGTCCCGTTAATTTGGGAGGCGATCGCCGGGCTAATTCCAAGGGCCGAAGTATCGGCCCCCCGAACCGCACCACGAAAGCGTGGACAATTTAGAAGTGGTCCTTTTTGGCGCGCCAGCGGACGCCGGCTGTGGCCCAAAGAACAAGTCAGAGTCGAGAGTTGATAAACAAAACAAAATTATATTCTCAATAATGGCAGATCAAAAACAATACACAAGTATGCACACTCCACAATAATAGAGTACAATATGTCCCCAATCAAACAACGTACTACACAGTACAATCAGCCACACTCGAAATAACGGACACAGACAACAATACGCACTACAATGCAGTCGCATGCATTGAACAACCAAGACACTTAAAGACTAAAAAGATCGAAAACCTATTCAGTCCAAAGTTCTTGGAACAAAAGTCTGGATAATACTCTTCCGAGAATCACTCACTCAGAGTCCAGCGTTGTTGTGGTTCCGCTGCCCCCGAAGTTTCTCTTCTAGGAAACCTCGCATCTTCACTTGGCCACTCTCCAAGCTTCAACCTTCTTCGCCGGAAATACGTCGGCTTCACACACGCAGCTGTTGCCACGCGTCTTCGCTCGATAGCGGTAGACACACGCTCTTGCCTGTAGCTCGTGCCTTCACCCCTCAGGTGGAAATCCTCTTCTTCTCCTGCTTTGTCACTACAACCAAAACCTTCGCCGACTACACGGCGGAATACCCTACGCGCTCTGGCGCTAACTTCCGTCTTCTCCTGATCTCCCATCTCGGCTGCTCGATTAAATACCTTCTGCGCGAAATTCCAGAAAGTTCTCATCATTTCGTTGGCGCGATACGAAGCGAAGGCTGGGGAGAGGGCGAGACGGTTCGAAGGCCGTCCGCGACGGATGACGCCACCCGGCATCACCACGCCCCTTTCCATCAAGAATCTTCTAGGGCCTGCTCGGCCGCCGATGTGGGGTGAAGAGGTTCGTCGGCGAACCTACCCTTCCGAGGGGAGAAGGACGCGTGTCCGGGGAGTCTTTGGATGCTTGTTTTCTTTCCTTTTTTATCGTTGACCTCGCGGCGTCACTCCGGCGTTTCGTCGCGAGAATTTGGCGGCGCGCCCTTCTTTGAGCGCTCGTTTTGTGACATTGCCCCCCACTTTAGGAATATTATCTTATAATATTCAAAACTACTCAAACGAGCGCGAACAGTCCCCACACTCTCAAAGACTGTAACATAGTCTGTCCCTCATGACACGTCACATTCACAATAGATCACTCAATACAATTGTACATTGTAATTCAATCTCACAACCCATGAAATATAACCACAGGTACATGAGTACAACACTCCATCACATATTCCAAACAATACAAATGTACAAAGTTCTCTCATTGCAACAATTGTACAATACTATACATCACATCACTGCAACAAACATTTTGATTCCCTCGACATACAGATGTGACACAGGACAACAACTACAGTAACTTAACATATTGCACTCAGCACTGTCAAACACAATTCGAGTCGACCTGAACACCTATCGCGTGTACTTCGAGCTGCGCTTGCGTCCTTTCTTGCGGTGCTCGCTCGATCTCTTCTTGTTTTTCCTCGTTTTGTTCCGGCGAGCCCTTTCCACCGATGGTATGTGAGGCGGCGTCTCAGCCATGGTTGTCACTTTCGACACCGTTAACGGGTCATAACATTCAACCGATCCTGTCACCCGCTTGTTAATGTCACGACATTGGGCCTGGCTGGCCGACTCCATCACTTTTACACTGTCGGTCGGTTGAGGTCGAGCTGACGTAAGTCCAGCTGCCCAGCATGTAAACTCATCCAATAAGATGACGTTCTCATTCACTGTCTCTTGCGCCCAGCCTTCACCTTGCGCTTGAGTGAAATCCTTCTCGCGATTGTTCTCTGCTGTATCTCACGGTCCCTGTGTCGGCGGGGGCGCCATCTTCGGGTCTTCCCCCAAACATTCTGGTTCATTCGGCCCTCGCGCCCCGTCGATGTTTCCGATGACGAGGTCGTACAGGGGGGTCGTCATGCATAGGGCCGTAACCTTCCCGCTGAAGTACGGGGTTTCAACCTCAATCTCTGCTTCGGGAAGCATCCGAACCGTACTGTCTATTAGGCAAACTGGTTTCGTTTTGCCTGTTAACTCACTTTCCCGTACCAAATTTCTCCGCACGATAACCGTGGAGCTACCGGTATCTCTTAACACCATAACTTTTTTGCCCGCAACTTTTCCAGGCAGCGCCGGAATTCCCTTCGTAACACCGGTTGGCTGTTTTGTGATTACAGCACCCACAATAGGAAGTTTCTCCCCATTTTTCAACTCTACGAATCCGTTGGTTACGGCATCACCATCGAATTTCGGTGCTGCTAGCACACAGGATACCTGGTGAGTTTGACTCACTCCGTTACGACAAGCGTCTGCTTTGTGCCTAGTCTGACCACACTTGAAACATTTTACTACCGTAGGGCTCGTAAAGTTAGTACGACAGTTGTTCGCGCGATGACCCACTCGGTTACACAGAAAACATCGCGGAACACTCTCTGGTGCACGCTTCTTTTGTTCTGGTGCCGAATTTTTCGAATCTTCGGGACACTCTTTCTTGACTTTAGCCAAATTTGTGCCACCTTGTGCTTCCAAGAATTGGTCGGCCAATTCAAGCATGCCTTCAAGTGACTTAGCTCTCCTCTCTTTCAAGTACAGCGACAGGCTTGGGTGGCAACTAGTAAGAAATTGTTCTCTAATTAGGAGCTCTCTAAGCTCATCGTACTCTTGCGTTGTCCCTGAAAGTTCAATCCATCTGTCGAAATAATGGCTAAGTCGGCCGGTGTACGGCGTAGCCGTCTCACCATCAGCTGGCTTTCCTGTCCGAAATCTGTCCCGGAGTCCTTCCACAGTAAATCTAAATCGCTTCAGTAAAGCAGCTTTCACCTTTGCATAGTTGGCTGCATCGGTCTGCGTCCGCCTACCGTACACACTGAGCACTTCACCACTCAAGCAAGTACTCAAAGCAGTTGCCCATTGATGTTCCGGCCAATTCTGGCTCCTCGCAATCGTCTCAAATCGGTGAAGGTACGCGTCAAGGTCGTCCTTCCTTTCATCAAACGCTACGAGCAGCTTGCTTGGGTTCAAGTGGAAGCCGTGGTCTTCCCGTTCACTGCTTTCAACTCTAGCTTGGTCCGGAGTCTCACTTCGCTGTTGCAAACGGAGCCGCTCGAGTTCCATCTCGTGCTGTCGCTGCCGTTTCCTTTCAGCCATCTCCGCTTCTATTTCTTGTTTCAGCTGTCGCTCCTATGCTTCTCTTTCTTCTCTCGCCCTTTCAGCTGCCAACTTTTCTCTCTCCAGCTCCAACTTCAATTGCTGCTCTCTTTCTTCTCTCAACTGTCGCTCCTTTGCCTCTCTTTCTTCTTTCGCCATTTCAGCTGCCAACCTCTCTCGTTCCAACTCAGCTGCTTTTTCTTCCTTGGCTCTCTCAGCTGCCAACCTCTCTCTCTACACCGCCTCTTTCTCCTTCTGGCTTACCCACTTCCGTAGTTTGGCGCCCGAAAGACCCATCTTCTCACCAAGAGCAACTAACTTTTCGAGATCCATGGTGTCTTGCGAATAAAGTCTTGCCGCGTGTAAAAAGTATCTGCCTAAATCAGTCTATCGGAACACTCCCCTGCACTCGTTAACGAGAACACTGAGCAACACACACAATTGTTCCGATAGCTCTATACACAACTCGAGGCCCTTTCTCACTACTTTGGACACACTGTGCAACAAAAGGTCCCCGTCGCGGACGCCAGATTAATTGTCACACAGGTCCCGTTAATTAGGGAGGCGATCGCCGGGCTAATTCCAAGGGCCGAAGTATCAGCCCCCCGAACCACACAACGAAACGTGGACAACTTAGAAGTGGTCCTTTTTGGCGCGCCAGCGGACGCCGGCTGTGGCCCAAAGAACAAGTCAGAGCCGAGAGTTGATAAAAAAAAAACAAAATTATATTCTCAATAAGGCAGATCAAAAACAATACACAAGTATGCACACTCCACAATAGTTGAGTACAATATGTCCCCAATCAAACAACGTACTACACAGTACAATCAGCCACACTCGAAACAACGGACACAGACAACAATATGCACTACAATGCAGTCGCATGCATTGAACAACCAAGACACTTAAAGACTAAAAAGATCGAAAACCTATTCAGTCCAAAGTTCTTGGAACAAAAGTCTGGATAATACTCTTCCGAGAATCACTCACTCAGAGTCCAGCGTTGTTGTCGTTCCGCTGCCCCCGAAGTTTCTCTTCCAGAAAACCTCACCTGCCCCCAAAGTTTCTCTTCTAGGAAACCTCGCGTCTTCACTTGGCCACTCTCCAAGCTTCAACCTTCTTCACCGGAAACACGTCGGCTTCACACACGCAGCTGTTGCCACGCATCTTCGCTCGCTAGCGGTAGACAAACGCTCTTGCCTGTAGCTCGAGCCTTCACCCCTCAGGTGGAAATCCTCTTCTTCTCCTGCTTTGTCACTACGGACAAAACCTTCGCCGACTACACGGCGGAATACCCTACGCGCTCTGGCACTAACTTCCGTCTTCTCCTGATCTCCCATCTCGGCTGCTCGATTAAATACCTTCCGCGCGAGATTCCAGAAAGTTCTCATCATTTCGTCGGCACGATGCGCAGCGAAGGCTGGGGAGAGGGCGAGACGGTTCGAAGGCCGTCCGCGACGGATGACGCAACACGGCATCACCACGCCCCTTTCCATCGAGAATCTTCTAGGGCCTGCTCGGCCGCCGATGTGGGGTGAGGAGGTTCGTCGGCGAACCTACGCTTCCGAGGGGAGAGGGACGCGTGCCCGGGGAGTCTTTGGATGCTTGTTTTCTTTCCTTTTTTTATCGTTGACCTCGCGGCGTCACTCCGGCGTTTCGTCGCGAGAATTTGGCGGCGCGCCCTTTTTTGAGCACTCGTTTTGTGACAGCCAGACACGCTTTTTTTCGAAGTTCTGTAATGCAGATAAGCTAGCAATTTACGTTGCCGCCAAAAAAGATGCCTCACGAAGCTAAGGTGCGATGTTATTTCACGTGTGGGGATCTGAGGCGCACCAGCGACCATTTCGCGGGCATTCCGCCGTACACCAACGTCTCGTATAGGTACTAGTGCAGTGCGTGCAATAAAAAGCTCCACGTGACAGACAGGCCGAGTGGTATACTCACGCGCTTGGCTCTGGAATAAATTTGCCGTATATGCTACCGTTAGGTAGCATATAATTGATGTATATGACAGCATAAATGCAGTTACTCCACTCTAGAGTCATGTGCGCCATCACGAAACCACGCCACCGCTTCGCGTGGCCTGTGAGGTATTCGCACCCGTGCATACGATTAGTGTACTGTGTCTAAGCTTCTCTCACACGCTCGACACCGCCTAGCAATGCGACCACGAAGTCGGCGTAGTGATGCATGCTTTCTGTTTCTGGGTGGTGCCACTGTGTGGCATTGGCAATTTTCTGTGACTTCACGCGCTCAGAGATCATTCAAACGAATCATCGCTATAGTGAATACCACAGGAGTGGAAAACCATACATTTATATGTCTTTAAACAACGTTCCCTCATTTATATCAAGCCTTAGCCTAACCAATCTTGAAACTTGTGGTCGTAAAATATCTCGTATACGCAGTTTTTCATAACTAGGACGTAGCAACAATTGGGGGTCGGGTGTAGGTTGTATCTCCCTTTAAGTATGTTCGTGCGCGTGTTTGTATGCATACACGATTAAACGACCCACCCCGTCGCCAAAGTTACGCCAGCGTTTCTTAAAGTACATCATCACCAAGATCGGCGCATGCAGCTGATCTTGTTCGCGCATCACAGGGGGCTGCAAATATTCATAAGGCTGGCGTTCTGCATTGAAGGACAACTACTATATCGCGTCTTCATACCTCATGTATTTCAAGTAAGTACCGGCATATCGTTTGTAGCCAATCGATTTGCAGTAAAATTCAGTGTTATTCTGACTGCTCTCCACAAATTCGATTTATCACACAGACGATAACTAATGTAGTGCCGCCGAACACTGAAAGCAATTTCTATTAATTTTTGATCTGTTTCTGTTTGAAATAACAACCACTGTGCCCTATTTACTTACGCCGTGTTACATCTTTTTATATATTGTTTTCTATAGCGTTCAGTGCTGCTTTATTTAATTTCTTTCACCTATTTCCGTTTACATCTATAATGCCACCACATCGCGGTTATGAAATACATTCCCTAAGCGACAAAACTAAATAACACATCTAATACAAGCGTCTGAAGCCAGCATGCATGCCAATCACACACTTAAGCACCCATTTACATAACATCATCCTGATCGTCGTGATCATGACCGCCATCATCATGAGCATCATCATAATCATCATCACCACTACCACCACCACTACAATCATCATCATCTGTCTCGCCTCGTGCAGACGTGCCACTCTCGGGCCATCGCGCGACCAGAAGAAGATTGGCCTCCCAGCTGTGCGGCAGTCGTTCTCCTGGCTGCTGATCCTCGCCCTCGTTCAGCTCCAACGCTGCCCCGTCATGCCATCGCGGCACCGTCGCCGCCGATCCAAGAAGGGTGCCTCCCACGAGGTCCCCAGGGAGGTGTCCAAGACTTGCAATAAGCCGTCGGAAGGCCGGCTCATCCCAGCCGTCCCCAGGCAAGAGATATCGCCCGCGTCCGAGGTCACTCCAGGCGCCGACGATGACAAACCAGGCCGGGCGCCACAATCTCTCGCCAGCGTCTCTCCCATCAGCCTCCCAAGCCACGTCGAGAGCCTCTCGATTTCTTCCCAGTAAGCACGCATTAAAATAGTTGCCTTACAAGACAACAGAAAAAAAAGGATTGAAAGACAGTAAATTTCAAAGTGCGTTTGGTGAAAGCCTGTGGCCATTTGACTGACTGTGCCCTGTCTATCCCCCCTCTTTTTTGTCTTTCTCAGCATTCACGTGAATGATGAGAGAGTGTAGAGGAGAGAGGCCACAGCTGTGTTGGTGTAACTGTTGCTACGCGCCGCTGTGCCATCACGTCATTGCTGCGAGAGTGGGAGGGAGAGATTTCACGGCTGGCACCGTTCCAGGGCATGGACGGACGAACGCGAGTACGAGACATTAAACGCTTTCGCCTTAAAATTGGCAACTGCAGCCTCGGTTACAACCTAAGCATAATTGTAAGCTTCACCCACATTGGTCGCTTGCCAATCATAAGAGAATATTCGTAGATTGTGCGTTTAGAGAAACTCATCCTCACGGACAGCGGGCATCGGTAACATCTCGACCGAACACCTGTGTATTTAGATAGAGTAATGATTTAGAGTATACGAGCTTTACTATGGGAGGGTGTCTATGAAATTGCTTCATTGCGCGACGTCCTGCAACTTTTGCGTCATTCAGAATTTTCCCATACGTACACAAGGCCACGTCGCCAGTTAATGGTCTAACACGTGAACATCCTTGCCAATTTCAGCAAATATTTCGACATAACTGCTCAGCCAAACACATTTTATGTAGGGACGAAGAACTCTTATTTCAAAGTATGCGAAATATTTAAATTAGCAGCGAAAACGTAGTTAGGGAGAGAAAAATACCACCTAGCACGACTTTCATGAACACATCACTGGCAGGCACACCGCAGTTCTTAGGCGGAACTTATATCTATTCTTTTGTTGTGCACAGTGGCTTGATACATTTGCTTAATAAGGAGGGAGGTGCTGCGACAGACCTTCACCTCCTCCACCTGGCAGGGAACCCTGCACACGCATATGGCTATAATTTGTGTCCAGAAAAGAGGGTGGCTGAGTGGATTGCTTGGATCTCGCCTGTAAGGTCTTGGAACATAATTGCAGACACTGCCTTTTACGCGCTTAATTCAAACTATAGCTTCGGCTTTTTGAAGGATCAGACACAAAATTAACTCAGTATTGTGTTTTACTAGGCTTTATCTTGTTGACAGGACGTGACGTCAAGTCGCAGTGACGTCATGCGAACGCGTTCGAAGTACTTGGGTGGTTCGGTGCTTTCATCTGAGCAGTCCAGGTCAGCGTGATGTCGTCCATTAAGTCATGCCTCGTGGTTATATTATAGGGATTCGAAATGCATTATACAGTTTCGCGTGTTAACAACGAAAGTGGTTAAAGCGATGTCTCCAGTAAAATGATTGTGAACGAAACGATGGAGCGCTTATTGAACTTCAGGGCCCATCCACGTTTTAATAGTGTTTTGGCTATATTAAAGGCGTGTCTATTTCACAGTGTCCTCTTTATGATGGCAGCACGTTCTATATATGCAATGCGTCAAGTGTTACAGAGCGCGTTCTTGTAAGCAATATTACCTCATTGCGCGCGCACATTACTCTTTTGAACTAATTGCTGGCACGTGCAATTGTTTCTGCGGTGATATGCTTGTAGGAAATCCACAAACAACGCAAAGAAGGGTAGCGCGGAAGCTGTCAAGGTGGGCTTTGCTCAGTCTGACACCGCCAAGCACAATGCCGTGTTTCTCGTCGCAGACTTTGATCACGATGCCGATCGAACAAAAGGATCCAAGGTAAGCCCTTGAAGTAACCGGCTGAGACCAAGGAGGATTAAAAAAGTTCTTTAATTCTCCTTGGCTGAGACCTCTCAATTCATTGCTTCAGGTGATGCGTAATTTCAACTGCCAGTATAGCGGATGAACTATAGGCTATGAAGGCTTGTCAGGACAAAATTTCATTGGGGCCCGGCTCATGAAAGGAGAAGCAAGATGAAGCGACATTTTTTTTTATATAATGGTAGCATGGATGTATCCAACCTGCACCGAGAAAAGGCCCTTAGTATACAGTGTTCCTGCGGTCTTTGCTTTGAACCGTTGTAGCAGCCTGTCGGTTCAGATAAGATTTTGTAGCAGAATCGAAGCTTGTGATACGCGTGGCTGCAGCTTGGTGCAATAAGTGGAATTAAGGCTTCTACAAGCTGGCGTATACTAACGAATTTCTACTGCAACGCCTTCGGCACGCAGCCACCTTGCTGTTCTAAGGTCCTATGCATGCGAAGTAGGCAAAGGTTAAACGAATGATGCGTCATCAATGCTTTAATCAACCAGTCCAACTCGTTCAGTAAATGCCACCGGAAACAGTATGGATGTGCTTTCCCCGTGCAGTGCCACTTCAGCATTCCCTCGGGCAACGACGGGAACAAGACACCATTGCACCAGGCCAGGCACCGTGCCCCGACGCCCGGCGGCACGCCAGTGCTCCTCAGACAACTCGACATGGTGCAACAGGAGCAAGCAACCTCGTTTCGCAGCAAGGCGGGGCAAGTGCCTAACCAGTTCTATACCTAAATAACAAACTGACTATGGCGACCTTGTTTTGCCGTAAGAAGGGGCAACTGTTTAAGTAGTTTTAAAGATAATTTAGTTACCTATAGTTAGTTGGCTGGTAGGGAGAGTGTAGACTATGTGACATAAACTTCTTCCCACTCGCCACTTCATTAATTGTTCCATGTGCTGGCTGGTTAACAGTGGCCCATAAAACAAAGATAGCCACGCTTAAAGGGGTCAACGCGTCGCTTCGCTTGGCGCTGTGCTGACGTTTCTTGCTTGTGGAGTCGGATCATGATGCTTCGTCGAATACGAAAGGCCGCTGATCACGGACCGCCTCATTTTCACCGGCATAGATGATTTCACGTGTGAAAGAACAGAAATAGATACGCTGTGCGCGCAAACATCGAGCCTCTTCGGCGAAGCGCGTCAGATTTACTTCAAGTTGAAGAACCTGTCTAGCGAGCCTGAAGTTGGAGAAGGCAACCGCTTATGTGTAGCGGGTCTCTTCGAAAGGTGCTAGCACTTCAGCGCTGCGTTGCCACACTGACAGACAAAGCTTTCTCAGTTTTCAAAGTAACAATGCAGCGACTCATGCTGCGGACTTCATGTATCCCATTGAGTTCCGTTGTGCCTTCAAAAGCTGAACACACATGCCTTTCACTTGATTACAGTGCATTTTGAAAGAAAGCAAATAGTACTCTTTTTTATTGTAATAGGAGGGCTCGTTTCTTTCGGTTCGCTAATTTTTTGTGTTATTTGGTTTCTAATGAACAAGGTTGTGTGCTTGCTTGTTATATATATATATATATATATATATATATATATATATATATATATATATATATATATATATATATATATATATATATATATATATATATATATATATATATATATATATATAGTCAAGTAGATCTTCCATGAGCGGTCACAACGTGGTTTATTTCGACGTTTCGGCCTAGAGTCTGGCCTTCATCAGGATCCGGATGAAGGCCAGACTCTAGGCCGAAACGTCGAAACAAACCACGTTGTGACCACTCACGGAGGATCCACTTGACTATATGCAACGCTACAGCCACTCAACCACCATGCCTGCCTATATATATATATATATATATATATATATATATATATATATATATATATATATATATATATATATATATATATATATATATATATATATATATATATATATATATATATACAGGCGCCTAATTTGAGAATAGGTAGCACTACGACTTGCACAGAAAACAAGCATATGCGAAAACTACTGTAACACAAGTAACCAATAAATTTCCGAACAAACAAAACTATACTCCACGCTTAGAGAAGCCCGAATAATGATAAGAATGCACACAAGCTAAATAATGGTGTACTCAGCAAGGAGAATTAAGTCGTCGCTAGCGAACTGATTGGAACAAACTACCGTAGTGTCCGTTACCTTCTTAGCAATGCGTAAGTTTCTGATTTGTGCCACTCTCTGTCGCCTGTCGTCTGCATCCTCCATGAAGTTTTGATTGAATGATACGTGAGGTTTAAACCCAAAACCACCATATCATTATGAGAGACGCCGCAGTGGAGGGCTCCGGAAATTTTGACCACCTGGTGTTCTTTAACGTGCACCAAAATATGAGTACACGGGCCTACAGCATTTTTGCCTCCATCGAAAATGCAACCACCGCAGCCGGGATTCGATCTCGCGACCTGCGGGTCAGCAGCCGAGTACATCAGCCACTAGACCACCGCGATGGGGCATACGTCATAAAGTGATAGACCGACACATTGCCATCTTTCCACCACAATGCCGCACATTGCGACACGCTGCAATGGTTTTTGACTATCGCTTTCTTCTTTATTAGACCCGCCCGTGTGTCATGGCGAAAAGAAAGGAACTATATACGCCATCGCTTCGCAACGCACGCAACGTGGCGGCAACATGTCTCCTTTCAAGGTTGACACTGTTGAGGCCGTTTTCAGGCGCAGGCCTAGGTGAACAGCGCTCAGTTTCAGTCACGAATACCTATGTTGACTTCTTAAGCAAATCACACAAGAGAAAATTGCTGAGTGTAATTGAAAATCATTGATAACTCGCGCGTTCGTCGCCCAGAGTGTTCTTTACCCAAAATCCAAGAGCGAGCAGCAAAAGTCAACTTAGCGGCTTGTGTGCATGCATAACACAACAGCCTTTCACATAACGCGCGGCACGAAAATGCATAGGCCTCACTGTCTGACGTTTTGATCCATTCATGTTTGCTTTGTATACGTGCTAGCCTGAACGAAAGTTACGTTAGTCGTATTTGGGAATCCTTACAATATATACGAAGCATTGAAAGTCAGAATTCGCATTGACCGGTGGTTTTGTCCACATTTTTGCAAATAATTTCTTCGTTTTTGTAGACCGATTTTCTCTTTTTGAGGAACAAAATCTGTGTCGCACTAGCTTCCCCTTATTGAATACGCAACGTAACATTTTTCTGGAGGCACCTTTTTCTTGCCTACATCCTTGTTCGGTAGTGAAGAGATAAAAAGTCACGAGCTTCTTTCCACTCGCACCTCTGAACTTAATCAGGAGCAACAGCTAAGTCTCATGAATAATATATGGGGTTAACGTCCAAAAACCACCATATGATAAACAACGCCGTAGAGGAGGGCTGCGGAAATTTCAACTGTCGAGTGTTATTGCACATTGCACAGTACACGAATCTATGCCATTTCACGTCCATCTAAATGCGACCACCGTGGCCGGGTTGAAACCATGACCTTCGGTTCAGCAGCCGAGCACTCTAAAAGCTCGTTTTCACAGCCGTCAAACGACCCGCCTTGTCACCGTGACGTCACCGGTTTTTGCCAGGGAAGACGATTTCCGACTCGTTTTCTCGTCAAAAACGGGGTGACGGTGAAGTAGAGCGATAAACGCTAACCACGGCGGTGGACAACAGCTAAGTCTCGGATGTCGCTCACGTTTCCTTCGCAGAGCTCAGCTGGTCGCCGTGTGCACTTTCGTGATGCTGCTTCTGTTCATCTTTCTGCTGACCGTGTACTTCATGTGGCCGCGTGGGTCCCGCAACCAGAGGAGGAAGTCGAGTGGTGTAGTCACCTCGAGCAGCGTCACCGAGCACGACCCGTCCCTGTGCAACGATGCCGCACAGCTGAGCGTGTGGATCAAGAGTGGTGAGATCCAGGGACTGCGGAGTAGTCGCAACGCAGCCGTAGCTGGTTCGGGCAAGAAGCAAGTGCGGCAGTTCTTCGGCATTCCTTACGGCAGGCTCAAGGGTGGTGACAACCGCTTCAATTACTCCGATGAATTCGATATGCCGGTAATGTTTCTTTTCCTATTACTCATTTCACAGCGAGGCTGTCTTAGTCTACCCTTCACCGTCGTCGGCGTCGTCGTAGTAGTACTAGCAACAGTAGTACTAGTTATATAGTAGTGATAGTAGTAGTAGTAGTAGTAGTAAGTGGTAGTAGCTGCTATTGTTGTTGTTGTTGCTGCTGCTGCTGCTGCTGCTGTTGTTGTTGTTGTTGTTGAAGCAGCAGAAGTAGTAGCAGCAGGAGCCATAGCAATAGTAGCAGTACTAGTAGTAGTCAAGCGGGTAGAGGGGGCTGAAGGTGAATAAAGACGTAAAACGAAACGATAATGACGATGACGATTGCAGTTGAGATGACGATGAAAATGGTCTTCTTGTACTGAAAGTCGTCGTCATCACGATCATCGTTAAACATTCGCTGTTCAAAATCTCTCACTGCATGGAAGTGGCTATTTGCAAGCGTAGCTTGTCACGACTCGAAGATCCCGGTCGCAGTGCCCAATGATAAAACCCCGCGTCGTCGAGCGTACAGGAATGAGGCTCTCGAAGTTGCGCTGGCCGCGCGCGTACGCGCCGTTCTCCAATAACTCATGCCCTTTCCTTTCTTTCATGTTTATAGATATTTCTAAAATCAACTACAGGTGACTCTGGCACTGTGGTCGTTCAGCCACCATGGAAATTATGGGTAGTAGACAAACTATAGCCTAGTCTTGTGCTTGCGGACTTCGAACGCAGTTGTGGTTTTGTTTATTTTTGTGTTAACTTCGTGGCCCGATTTGAATTGTTGAGCCTAAAAGGTTAACGCGATGAAGTGCAACTGCTGAACGTTTGCTGACTGGCGTTTTGTGACAAAGCAACTCCAAGCCACGCGTAACCAGAAGGAGCCAGAAGTACGAAGAATCGGCAAATTTGTGTACTACCCATCATTTCCATGCCCGCTAAATCACCGCACGTTGCAGCTATCATAGACACCATAGCACCAGACTACCCTGTAGTGTATTTATAGGAAACTCTCTGGTCGTGGGCTTGTCAGTGATCAGCCGTTTTCTCATATGCAATCAGATTTTTTTATTGAGATAATCGACGCTGAGGCATTTCGTTATTGGCCTAATATGAACGCATGACCGCCGTTGTTACTTGTAACAACAAAGCGTTGCAGTGATGAATACGTTAACGAAGGTGTTATTCCTGATTTTGAGAAAGAAGCATGGAGGGAGCACTGCACAGCGCGATAGAAAGGTCAGCACGTCAGGTTATGCACCACGGTCTCGATGCACACGCCTATCTTCTTGTTTTCCCGATAGGTGAATGGCAATGAACGGCAATTTTTCTGCAATGAAAGAATTTCCATGTGCCTAATATATCGCGGCTATGACCAGTAGAGTATAAGCAGTTGATCGTCTAATAATGTCTTCCCTCCAACTTCGTTGTGTGCAACCAAAGGGCAAGTTCGAAGCCTTCCAGCACGGGCCGCGCTGCTTCCAGCTTCCAATCATGAAGTCTCCGTTCGAAATGTCCGAGGAGTGCCTGACGCTCTCCATCTGGACGCCTTTCATTTGCACACGCGATGAGTCGCTCAAGACGGTCGTCGTGATCGTCTCGCCGGAGTGGTTCCAGACCGGACACACGTCTGACCGTCAAGACGCTTGTGGTGAGATGGCCTCCGCGGACCTCGTCGTGGTGGCCATCAACTTCAGGCTCGGAGCGTTCGGCTTCCTGCGAACGCCTTTTGAAGACATGCCGAGCAACGCCGGATTCAGCGACCTCGTCAAGGCCCTGTCTTGGATTCGCACCAACGTCGCCGCTTTTCACGGAGACCCCGATGCGATGGTTGCCTTGGGTTTAGGCTCCGGTGGCATGCTACTTTCGCTGGACCTGTTGACACCCGCGTTTCAGATGGCGGGATACTTCAAGCGACTGATTCTTCACGGCCTGGTGGCCGGCTCGTTGCTGCCTCGGAACACAGGCACGGATAACGCCAGGGCGCTTGCGGCGAACCTGGAAGAGTGCGTCATCCTTTCCGGGTTCGACAACGCGACCGTATTACTCAAGTGCTTGAGGTCTGTGAGCGCAGAGGCGTTGGAGACCGCGAGTGCAAAAGTTTCGCCGCCGCTTCGCTTCGTTCCAAACCTGGAGTACGGGTCTACCGCTGCCATCTCGCCGTGGAGCTCGTTGCCGCTGAGACCACTCAAGGACGTGAGCGTCCTATGCGGTTACAGCTGGGAAGACGGTCGAGCGCTGTTCGAGGGTGTGATTGCGAAGTCCTCAATGATAAATAAGATGACGCCACCTCGGACTGTGATCGCACGCGTCGCGCAGTTCTTCACGGGGCGGAACGTGGCGAATATTTTGGACGGGCTTCCAAAAGACGCCGTGGAAGCTCTCAGTCAGCCCGGAAACGCGGGTGTCGTAGACTTCCTGGTCGACGCCGTCTACTACTGCCCCCTATTTGAGATGGCGTCGGCCATCTACAAGGTGGAAGGCCAAGTCTACGTTTACGCAAACGTTAAGAGCGAAGCTTTCAGACCGATGACGAACTTGAGCGACACCATAACTTTCGTTCAGAGCGGGTGAGTTGCTTTTCTGTATGAACTAAAGACGGTGGCTTTTAACTGATGGTAGCTGTTTTTGCAGCTTGGATTATGAAACGATTATGCTAATGCTGATGCAGGGCAAATTGTAAACGATTATAACGAACAATGCACGTGTTTTCCGGCAAAGTTACGCAGCTATCTTGATAATAGTAACTGCTGGGGTTTTATAAGGCCAAATCACGATATAATCATGGGGCACACAGTATAGGACAGAACTCCGGAAATTTACAGCACGTGCATGCGGTTCTTCAACGTCCGTCTCTCTACATTTGCAGGAAAGTACCGTGGTCAGCTTTTGGTGCTTCCAAGGCTGTCTATGTTGACAGTCCGCAACGCGGCGTTGTCAGCAACTGGCGTTCCCAGCAATGCAAGTGGGTGCAGAAGTTGTCGAGGCGTTTGCAAGAGGCCCAGCGCTGAGGCACCCAGTGCATTGGAGCTTGTGCGAAGAACAGAAAAGGCGTGGCCTAGAGGCGCTGGTGTTATAATTGTCTTTATGGGACCTGTGAAGTGTGTGTGTGCTTCCGAGGCTAACCTGCGTATATTTCGAGCAATTGATTTCACTAATTGACAGAGCGAAATATTTCATTACTTTCTATCTTAATTTTGCCGTCTTTGAAGGCCCCATACAGAGCAGTATGACGTAAATAAACTGCACATTGTGTGGATAATACTTTGAAAGTGATAAAGAGGTGCCTCGAAATACGCCCGGATAGCTGTGTCTGTCCTGCTTTATATTTGTTGCCGCAATCTGTAACCTTATGCAGCATACTCGCGCAATGCTGTGCCAAGCAGAGCCATAGCGATCGTGTTTGTATGATTCCAGTGCCAATGGTGATGAAGGCGATGGTTCTGCGTTCAACGTTGCGGTTTTGTTTCAACTGCAGAAAGAATCCGCCATGCGTTAGCCGCAAAAAAATGGCATTTAATGTTAACGAAGGCAACACCCACGTTATGTATCTACTGCTGGTAAAATATATTATATTCATAGGCAGCAACAAGAAGGCGCATAATGCTTACGTGCAAGTTTGATTGCACCCGGCCCCGATGGTCTAGTACTTATGGTGTTCGATTGTGCATGGACTCGAAGGTCACGGGATCAAATCCTGGTCATGCCAGCCACTTTTCGATAGAATCTAAATAGTTGAGGCCTACGTGCTTAAATTTACGACCACTTAAACCAAAGGGGGGCCCAAAATGTATATCTCAACGATTGCTTTAATAGGTCATTTGCGAATGCGCATTATGAAAGCACCGTATGATATGGTGCGGAACGAGCTTTTTATTGGGGCCAGAGGAAGTATGTCATCGTCAAGCGGAAAAGTCGATAGACAAACGTCCTAAAGCAACTGCCGGGTTATGAGATATTGCACTGTTGTGAAGTTTGAACCGAAATAACTTGAAAGTTTGAAGGCTTGGTGCATTCTTGCATTTATTCTCGGCATAAATGCTGCAACCATGTCGGGATGCGCATGTCGCGATTTGCGGTGGCGTAGCGCTGTACTGTAACTGTATACTGAGAGACATACACACATCACTTACTTATAACTGAAGTTATATTGATGGTTGGTTCATTAGCAAGTTATCGATGTGCATGCGTCTTATTTTTCAGCCCCTGTTGTGTAGTGCCACGTCGTATAAGTGACGAATGCATGACCGAAATCAATGGCGTTACCCGAGATGAAGAAATGTTCATGTGATCTATACTATGGCATGAATGTCGTAACATGCGTATACTATCATATATCAACACTGACGCACACAGCACAACTGACGTGTCATAGATGTCTTTA
This sequence comes from Rhipicephalus microplus, assembly GCF_013339725.1. Taxonomy (NCBI): domain Eukaryota; kingdom Metazoa; phylum Arthropoda; class Arachnida; order Ixodida; family Ixodidae; genus Rhipicephalus; species Rhipicephalus microplus. Next base: position 170,595,498 of record NC_051165.1, read on the forward strand.
GCGTCCGGTCTCCTCGATTTGGTCGCACTTGCTGGACGTAGTTCACGAAAGTGTCGTGCCAGTGCCACGCCACTTCCTCTACTGTCAGTGCAGAATGACAAGCGGTTTTGTCGCAGCGGTCAAATCGAGGGTGGAAGTTCAGCCACGCTGTATACCTTGCGCTACTTGCATGAGACGTTAACTCGCAGGGAAGCTAGTGCTGAAGTGCCGATGTACTCTTGAAGCACGACGTAAAAAGTGCGCAAGTGCTTGTGGTGCGAACTGCACTCGCCAAATCGAGGGCTAAAGTGCAGCACTCTTGAACTATACTGCAGAAAGTGCAGCCTTGCACATCGAGGAGATACCAGAAGGCGTGGGCATGTCAATTGAACTCCAAAACCGACTCTATTCCAAATGCCAGAAGTAGTGGGAGGTCTCGCTGATAACCCTGGCCTCAGGTTAACTGGCTGGTGGTGGGGGCCAACGTCACAGCCCATAAACAGGAGTGATAAGCTAGGCAGCGCACCCACACGTAGAAAAGTTCTTTTCGTGGTATGGCGTCAAAGAACGCGTTTAATTCCGGTGTCGGCGTCGGTGGTTGTGAGCAAAAATTTTTTTTTTCTGATCAGAATAAGGTACAAATATAAATATTTCCAGTTCAAAATAAAATCGAACCCTTGGCATGCAGGTGTTCTATCATGAATCCACGCTACTGCTTGGAACTGCATCAGGGGAAAAAAAAACTACATGCCAGGTACTGCGAATGCTATACTGTGTGGCAGAAGCATAGAATCGCGCAAGGCGACGAAACGTGTGGATTGCGCAGTGGGCGTTTTAGTGATCCACCCATTACAAAGCGCTCGAGCATATTTAATCATCACCAGCTGAAAATGTACCAACTTTCTCCCTATACATCAAACGCTGGTTTCATGGCCAATCCCCCGAAATAGTCAGAGCCATTCACATGGGCCAAGCAAGCAAGCTATAGCATGTTGTCTTACGGATAGGTAGTGGGCCTTACGCTAATTCACAAAGAGATGAATCGTGGTGTAGTGTGCATTTAATAACTTGCACTAAGCATTATCGTTGGGAACGGTCAATGTTTAGTCGTTTGTGTCCTTCGGTTGAGGCATGCCCCGAGAACAGAATCCTAGCAATTAAGAAGGCGATGCGCTGTCACAGAACGAGCGCTAAAAATGAGCGCGCCGCCAAATTCTTGCGACAACGGGCGGGAGAAACGCCGCGAGGTCAAAAGAAAAAAAAAGAAAACAAACATCCAAGGCTCCCGGGCGCGCGCTCTCCCCGCAGAAGCATGGCTTCGCAGACGAACCTCCTCACCCCGCATCGGCGGCCCAGCAAGCCCGCAATTTTTCTAGAACGAACGGGGCGTGGTCAAACCGAGTTGAATCATCCTCCGGGGAGGGCAGTCGAACCGTCTCGCACCTCTCCCCAGCCTTCGTTGCGTATCGCGCCGACGAAATGACGAGAAATTTCTGGAAGGTGGCGCGGAAGGTATTTAATCGAGCGGCCGAGACGAGAAGGCAGGAGGAGACGGAAGTTAACGCCAGAGCGCGTAGGGATTCCGCCGTGTAGTCGGCGAAGGTTTTGGTCCGTAGGGACGAAGCCGGAGATGAAGAGGATTTCCACCTGAGGGGTGAAGGCTCGGGCTACAGGCAAGAGCGTGTGTTTACCGCTATCGAGCGAAGACCCGTGGCAACAGCTGCGGGTGTGAAGCCGACGTGTTCCGGCGAAGACGTTGAAGTTTGAAGAGTGGCCAATTGAAGACGGGAGGTTTCCTGGAAGAGAAACTTCGAGGACAGCGGAACGGCAACAACGCTGGACTTTGAGTGAGTGATTCTCGGAAGAGTATCATTCAGACTTTGGTTCCAAGGACTTTGGACTGAATAGGTTTTCTATCTCTTTAGTCTTTAAGGGTCTTGGTTGTTCAATGCATGCGACTGCATTGTAGTGTGTACTGTTGTCTGTGTCCGTTGTTCGAGTGTGGCTAATTGTACTGGGTAGTGTGTTGATTGATTGGTGACATATTGTACTCAGCTATTGTGGAGTGAACATCTGCCATTATTGAGAATATAATTTTGTTTGTTTATCAACTCTCGGCTCTGACTTGTTCTTTGGGCCACAGCCGGCGTCCGCTGGCGCACCAAAAAGGACCACTTCTAAATTGTCCACGCTTTCGTGGTGCGGTTCGGGGGGGGGGGGGCGATACATCGGCTCTTGGAATTAGCCCGGCGATTGCCTCCCTAATAAACGGGACAGGTGTGACAATTAATCTGGCGTCCGCGAAACAGGACCTTTTGGTGCACAGTGTGTCCAAAGTAGTGAGAAAGAGCCTCGAGTTGTGATAGTGCTATCGGAACGATTTTGTGTGTTGTTCAGTGTTCTCGTTAACGAGTGCAGGGGAGTGTTCCGAAAGACTGATTTAGGCAGATACTTTTTATACGCGGCAAGACTATTTGTGAGACACCATGGATCTCGAAAAGTTAGTTGCTCTTGGTGAGAAGATGGGTCTTGCTGGCGCCGAACTACGGAAATGGGTAAGCCAGAAGGAGAAGGAGGCGGTGGAGAGAGAGAGGTTGGCAGCTGAGAGGGCCAAGGAAGAAAGAGAGGCAAAGGAGCGGCAGCTGAAGGAAGAAAGAGAGCAACAATTGAAGTTGGAGCTGGAGAGAGAAAAGTTGGCAGCTGAAAGGGCGAAGGAAGAAAGAGAGCAGCAATTGAAGTTAGAGCTGGAGAGAGAGTTGTTGGCAGCCGAAAGGGCGAGAGAGGAAAGAGAAGCGAGGGAGCGACAGCTGAAAGAAGAAAGAGAAGCGGAGATGGCTGAAAGGGAACGGCAGCGGCAGCACGAGATGGAACTCGAGCGGCTCCGTTTGCAACAGCGAAGCGAAACTCCCGTCCAAGCTAGAGTTGAAAGTAGCGAACGGGAAGATCACGGCTTCCGCTTGAACCCAAGCAAGCTGCTCGTAGCGTTTGATGAAAGGAAGGACGACCTTGACGCGTACCTTCACCGATTTGAGACGATTGCGAAGAGCCAGAATTGGCCGGAACATCAATGGGCAACTGCTTTGAGTACTTGCTTGAGTGGTGAAGCGCTCAGTGTGTACGGTAGGCTGACGCCGACCGATGCAGCCAACTATGCAAAGGTGAAGGCTGCTTTGCTGAAGCGATTTAGATTTACCGTGGAAAGATTCCGGGACAGATTTAGGACAGGAAAGCCAGCTGATGGGGAGACGGCTACGCAGTATGCCGCCCGACTTTGTCATTATTTCGACAGATGGATTGAACTTTCAGGGACAGCGCAGGAGTACTTGGGCGCAGGAGTACTTGGGAGTTCTTTGGGCCACAGCCGGCGTCCGCTGGCGCACCAAAAAGGACCACTTCTAAATTGTCCACGCTTTCGTGGTGCGGTTCGGGGGGGCCGATACATCGGCTCTTGGAATTAGCCCGGCGATTGCCTCCCTAATAAACGGGACAGGTGTGACATGCGCATGGGACGCTATTACCCTATGTCGTTCTACTCTTAAAGGCGAAACTCGAGTTCCTCTCCGTTCGACCTCAATATTCTGTATATATTGATATATCAAAAATCTTTGATGTGTCAATTTACCAGCACCAGCTGTAATTTTTCTAGCCGTTAGCTAACAATTCAGTATTGTTGGCTATTGCTCTGATACAGCGGCAGATTCAGCCACTTTTTTAAGGGGGGGGGGGTGCGTCAGCTAAGGTAACACTGGAGAGGGGGACGTAGTCATGACTTTTTTGTTTTTGCTAGCGGAAAAACCCCTTCATAGCACAATTAAATACTGTTAATGTGTGCTCACAGTGGTGTTACTTATTTGTCCTAAGTGATGATCGGAGGTGGACTACGAGCACAGAATTGATGGGGAGGGGCGCTAGTAGATTTTTTTTTCTGGGTGGGGGAGGCTATCTTCCCTACAACCCCCCCCCCCACACCTCTGGATCCGCCAATGCTCTGATATAATGTAATAAGCGAAAGTACAATTGTGTATACGGTTTTCCGTTACACTCTATAGAATTGCTCGACTTTGTCGTGCCGACAAGTGATGGGTACAAGAGGAATGTCAACGCGATAACGTAATTAAAAGCGAAAATACTAAGTACGACGCGGCATTAAGATGCGCCACTGTATTCATTCAGATTGAATCGAATTGAGTTACCTTGTTTTTTTTTTTCCTTAGACGCCGATTCATTTGGAGAAGACCGATTTAACTGTTTGCATTCATAGCATCCGTGCGTAACCGGCGATTTCGGTACAGTGGCTGAAAACAATGTTTAATGAAAAAGGGCGGCTGGCGTAGATGAGCCCGTCTAGCACACCACCACCAGGATATTCAACGGCCTTTCTCGGATGGTCTGCGCGTTCGCGTTCGCGCCTTGGGCAGGAACACCGCGGTGTGCAGCGTCGCCTCCTCGGTGTTGTCCGTGAGCCGAAACGTCGAGGCCGGCTCCTCTTCTTCGGTGGTGGTCTTGGCCGCCGCCGCGGCCCGCCTGGCCTGTCGCGCTTCCGGACTGGACTCCACGCGCTGACGGACCTGGCAGCGAGTTCGGGACACAGAACAGACAGTTTAAGCCCGGCGCGCGCGCGCCACGTTTACCTTGTGGCTGCGGCACTGAGGAGTGGCGAGGTTCCGGCATAGAGCACTAGTGTGACCAAGCATGTTAAAGAAATTTTCTAGCCTCGTTGTTTGCGACAGCGCTGTTTTGCCAGTACAATGTTTGCGATTGGATAATGGTTGTGGTCTTATCAGAGATATTCTCATGTTTTTATAAAAATGCCATATGTATTCAGGTTAGAGCACAGTGCCAAACTATAGGCTGGTGCACACCGGCGACTAGCAGCGGTCGCACGACCATTCGCGACTGGTCGCTAACAGTCGCGAACGGTCGCAAACGGTCCCAAAGCGACTGCTTTGGTCAGTCGCGTCCTGACCGATTTTTCAGTTGCGCGACTGCAGTCACAAAGCTGCTGAAACCAATCGTCGATGCTCAATTTTTGTTCTTTTGTTGTTGTTTTTTTCAACACTGCGCGAGAACAGACGAAAACAATAAATGCGGCGCACTCGGTTCGTTCCGTTCACTCAGCTGGCGGCGATCAGCTGATCGGCGCCGGTCTCCAGAGTTAGCCACCCTACCAGAGTTCTCGTTGATAACGAGATCCGGACGTGACTGTTCAGTTTTGTGATTTCCGGTCGCTCGCATGCAGCCTCTGCCGGTGTCAACGTCAGTCGCTTTTTAGTCGCCAGTCGCGAATGGTCGCGCGACCACTGCAAGTCGCCGGTGTGCACAAGCCTTAAGTCATTGTTGCACGTTTGGGCGTGCTGGTAAGCAATAGCGTAGTAAAGATTACGGCCACACACAAAAAGAAAAAAAACGCGTGCTGGTACATGCCATCGGCATCAGCATAATAATTCATGATATGCTACAGTTTTGGTAACATCACGGGATATAGACAGTAGTAAATAGGGCAGATACACCAAGGGGAAAGTTCAAGAAATGCAACTTAGGTGCGTAAAGGTCCAGGCGTTCATTCAGCCCCTCATGTACGAGAGGTGTTATGCACGCTACATGAAGTAAAGCTTCCGGACGCAGCACTTTGCTCTGACGCACCTATATACTCATCTAATGCGATATTGGCCAATATTTTGGCTGTGTAGCAGCTGATGTCTTGATACACTCGCTTGTCCGTATTGTGTGTATTCTGTAATCTATTGCGGTGCTGACAACAATCAATGAAACGCCGGGTTCTCGGTTACACGTAAGGCGGATCTATTTGAAAGACGATAGACTTTCACGGGATACTTCGACGCAAAATTTTTGGTCTGTCGACTTGTCTGTTTGTGCGTCTTCTGAAACGGCCAGACTCCAACCACATCCACAGCGCCCACCAATATTGATCTGGATCTGGCGTCCATACTTGCGCGTATATTCAATTAAAAGGAAATATTGCGTGTATCTGAGGCACAGCCTTAACACTTAAGTATCTGCAGCGTTTTTCTTGATACTATAAGAGACATACATAAGTACCTTTAAGGAGCGTTTATACGCTCCGCTGACACTGCAGTGCTATGCACGTAAAAGTGGGTGTATCCTGCGCTTTGCTAAGACGATAGAGTGGTGGCCACACCTACCCACCACCTCGCATTCTAGAAATTATGGCTTCCGAGATCGTGCGCACACGCTGTGCTCTCACTATGTCGGAGGCTATCGTTTCGTTTTCCAAGATTTCTGCCAGATGGCACTCATGTCTCACGAAGCGCCTCCAGAATCCCATTCAACAATTTTCTCGCGCAGAACATCAAATAAATGTTTTATTCACTTTCTCTTGACGCTAGGCTATCGTCTTTCGACAGCATTCACACTTAAATATGCAGATATGGGGTCAATTTTTTCCTGTGCGCAATACATCTAAATGTCTGGAGTGCATTGTATGCATTGCTCCCATAATTTTGAAGTAAATCTTATAGTAACAAGTATGAAGCGGAACCTTATCATTTTACCTGAGGCAATCGCGCGTACAATATTCAACATGATCATTTACAGCTGCAACAGGAATCTGTCGCTTTCTAGCGTTTGACACAAGATTTTTATGTTACTTGCGCCTAAAGCGGACAGCGAAGTCAGTGGAGTGTAGAAATAAAATTATACATTTTAAAGCTTGAGTTTTGCACACACAAAAATTCAAATTGTGGTTATGCACCGAGCTATACGAAACCAAATGGCCAAATTAATGACGACGACAGGTCACTCAATGAACCCTGATTGGTCAGATCAAAGGGAAGCTACGTGAATCAACAACAATGCCACGTTGAATTGCCGGGATAAGTTATAGTTTCATGTTCTAGCTTTGACGAATTTAGCGCACTAGGATTTCTATTGTAGAAACGATCCATCAAGAACGCGCCTTCGGTATTCTGCACCACTAGCCCATTCATGTGTAGTGCCATGCTGGAAGCATAAATTGATTGGGAGGTTTAGAATAGCCAATTGCAAGCCCTTGCGGTGCTGTCACTGTTACTGCGCATGCGTCGTAACGCGAGCCGCCGTTCGCGCTTGCGGCCCCGTCCACAGAAATTCCGAAATAGCATGAAGCGATCACGGCCCGCGAGGCCCGCTAAGTGCTGTGTGTAGCTTCCGTGCATTTGGGTTTGTGGTCGAGGCGAAAGTCGCTATACTTTTCCCTAGGGGGAGCAAACGCTATTCTAAATCTCGTATGACGCCCGCAACGCCTTCGAACGTTATTCTAAGCCTCCCTAATTGTTACCAGCTGTTGTACTGCATAACGTATACATACTGAAAATGTCCTTTGTGCTGTACAGGCGTGTTTATTAAATAAGACTTATAATGAACGGCAGATTGCATTCTTACCTCACATTTATCGCCATTTTTAAACTTGTCCGTATCATTTGATTTATATAGTGTTTGAACACTGCTTATAATTACTGCAAATTATTTCTACGCGTAAAATATAAAAGCCTTAAAAGCTATAACCAATAGAAAATTTCAATGCCCACTGGCTTTACAGTAATCCGCAAAACGCGCATCTCGAAAACGATTGCCTTCGTGACCAACGATAGCAGCTCAAGTCGCGTGAAGTGAAGCGTCGAAATTAAATCGCATAACATTTAACACAATCGGGCCTGACGTATGTCATTCCCAAAGTAAGTTTTCACGCCTGCACAAGTTATTTATAGCCTAAAATTGATCTCTAGAGCTGTCTTTGATTTGCGTTCAGTTCTTAATATGCCCGTATTACAATGCGAAATGTAAAATGAGGTGTCGTGCTAGTTAGTCTATTATGCAGATATGACGCATGCATGTTAATGCCCAAAGTTCTTTGTAAAGAAATAACCAATGATGCGTTTTATTATTTGGCGGTTTTTTGAAAGCGCAAAACATAGTAAGTAATTTTTTTTTTTTGCCTTCACTGCTGTATTGACCGGCACGCGGGCGAAGCACTCCCTCAAGTCATCTTTGAATGGCTTTTCCCTTCGTCTCCCACTCCATTTGTTGTTAACAAGCACATGGTTTCAACCAATTCATATTAAAAGAAAATGTGCACCTGGAAGAAGGCGGCAACCGCCAAAGCGACGATGACCACGAAGGCGACGGAGAGAATGACCGCTGGGTTCGGCCCGGGTCTCGGGCGGTTGTCCGCGACGGGCCACGGCGGCGGAGTAGGAGGCACCGATACCTCGGACGACGACCGTTTCACTGTGCCTTTGGATTTAGTGGTCTTGGGCTTCTTCTTGCCAGGCTGTTTAGGAAGAGGTGGTGGCGGCAGGGTCGGCGGCGGTGGTGGTGGCAGGGGCTGTTGGTACATGGCCAACGCTGCTGCCGGCGGCAGCGGCAAGCTGCGGTGAGGGGCTGCCATCGCCTTCTTCAGGTATCGGTGGACCTTGAGCGACTGGCAGCAGCCAGTTAAATAGCGGGCATGTTGTTTCTTTGTTTGTTTTCCCTCTGCAGATGGCTCGTGCCCACTATTGACTGAGTGGCTGTCACTCGTGTTGAATTAGAGAGAAGTGTGTGGTCTTCATTGACAAGAAACGCGACAAATATATGGGAAAGCAGTACGAGCGATTGAAATCTGTATAATTCACTTAAACTGGTTTGAAAGGCATATATTTGTACAAACATGATGCAATTAATTATATCAACAAGCGTCTCAGTGAAAATGCCAAGAAAGAGGGTGCCTGTAGAGAAAGGGTGTAATATACTGAAAATTTTTTGCACCACCGAATAAAAAAAACGCTGTAATCCGCGAAATCAACGTTATAGAGCTACATTTCCCATACTGCAATGTGTGAGGAGCATTCAAGCGTTTCATGCAGCGAGAACATATGCCGACCCAAACCTCCTCACTAAAGCGTGTGGGGCTGTGATTTTCAAGCCAGACCTGGTCAACCACTGCCAACTCACCCACAGGCCAAGCGGGATGTCCACTTATCAAAAAACATCTTTTATTTCCTGTCTCCCCATTTTCTAAACGTCACCTCTCTCTCTCTCTCGTGTGTGCGTGCGTGCGTGCGTGTGTGTGTGTGTGTGTGTGTGTTCGTGCGTGTGCGTGCGTGCGTGTGCGTGCGTGTGCGTGCGTGCGTGCGTGTGTGTGTGTGTGTGTGTGTGTGTGTGTGTGTGTGTGTGTGTGTGTGTGTGTGTGTGTGTGTGTGTGTGTGTGTGTGTGTGTGTGTCCTCTTGCCCAACATGACTCCTGTGTAGGATCTTTCTGTCTTCCGACACCTTTTTGCCTGAAGTATAATACTCGACTGCCATCCAGTCGGCCCGGGTTCAAGTACCACCTGATGCTGCATTCTTCTCTTTCTCTCCTTTTTTGCGATAGCGGTTACGGATGCCAGTGGCAACGACGGCGGCGGCGAACAACTGCGGCACTGACATAGGTTGTTTCTGTGATCTAACAGCTTCTTCTGTAAATACTTCAGTACAAAGAACAATGCTTTCTGCCTCGCTTTGATGCCAACTGGCATTATTGTGATACTCTAAATGTCTATAGGTAGGAACGAAAAATTATGACTTGATACAAGTGCAGCATTGACCAAATTAGGATAGAACATTCGCCATGCATGCTTTCATCTTCGCATGACGCAACACGGACACGTTGTTGCTATCATGGTACTCTGCCAGCCTAGCACATTTATTACAAAGGTGATATGATAATATTCCATTTATAAACAAACCGTACCAAAACGATAGGTCATAAAATATTTCGAGCTCACTCAGCCTCAGTCGTAAAACATACCTTGCCCTTAAAGCTCATCCGGGCTCATAGCTATCAATTTTTTTATCAGCTGGACTTATTCGGACTCAGGCTCACCTAAATCTTCATCAATCACACTCACTCGAACTCAAACTCACCAAAACGTTTGTGACTTGAACTCACTCAGGCTCAGACTCACAGGTTTACCATCGTTAAGTGAGTCAACTCATGAGTGTGTTAGCAAACCATTAGCTGTTTTGTCCAAGGAGTCGCTGTTTTTTAATTCCGATATTTTAACTCCTCTCGCATAAGTGGTGCTCTACTTGATACTTTTTAGCTGGTATCTTTTAAGTACGTGTTATCAGTGTTCGAATCTACTAGGGACATTTTTACGAAAAGTGATGACTCACACAATATGTCTTTACCAAGAACTTCATTTGAAAGCGATTGTGGGCAGAGTCAAGCCACCCACCTCCCTCTCCGTAATCCACGCGTATCTTCATTTAGTAGACAGGTTTAGTAGGGTGTTCGAAGTAGCTCTGCGGACACAGCCCACTAGTCATTTCGCACGGCATACTGCGTCCACAGAACCTATGCTGATGCTCAAGTAAATCTGCCTAACATCGAGCAGGCGTATTAATGCCACCGCGTTGACGTGTGAGTAGACATGATTAGTACGAATATGAGCCGACATACAGCTGAGAGCAAAGCTGAAGTTTAGTAGATAGGACGAGTGGTTGGTGAAACTGTGTGGACCTGACTCAGACTCACTCATGAATTATACCTCGCCCTTAAGGCGCCTTCGCACTCGCGCTGGTCAAAGTTTTCCTCAACCGGACTCGTTCGGACTCACGCTCACTAAAAGTTTTCTCAATCGAGCTCACTCGGAATCCCACTCATTAAAATAATTCTGACCCGGACTCACTCCAGACTCCTACTTACGGCTTCATCTGAATGAGTTGGCTCGTGAATGAGTTTGTCGACCTACGATTGAATGCACATGATATTCATCTGTTTCCACTGCAGTAAGCGTTTTCCTGCGGGAACTCTCTAATCGGATATCAGGTACACATTACTGTAAATTAATGCGGTCACTGACCCCTTGAATGGGTAATATTTGAAAATTAAAATATTAGGGACAGAGGAAAGCATAAGTGTATTGCAGCAGCCGAGAATGAAAATGCATGTAATTATGCCTGCCTCTTATTATAACATATAGTTTATTGATTTTACCAGAAAAAGAAAAATGCTCATACTGCTATCATCTACCATTCTACAAATTGAGTTGTCTTTTTTTCCTTCTTTTTCTTCTTTTTTTTCTTTTCTTTCTCCTTCTTCTTCTCCTCGGTCGTCTCCGCCTTTTTCGTAGTAGTTGTGCCGTCAGATGCTGAAGACTCAGTGCTCCATGTGTCCCTTGTCTCCTCGTTGCTCCATGTGTTCATTGTCTCCTCGTTGCTTCTTGTGCTTGCTGTTGTAAACATTACTTCAGTAGTGGCAGGAGGGGCACCAGTCGTCACATTTTCCGGCAGGTGATTGTAGCATAAACCATCATAGCACGTTCCATTTACATCGTCGTTGTACTAAAATAAAATAAAATGAGAAATAGTTTATTAAGCTTAAACAAAATTTGAAGTGGCGGATTAGTATTTGCCAGGCAGAAACCACAGTAGGTCACATAGAGCAATGTGTACACCCGGTTTCGTACAATGGTGGGTGAGAAGAGCTTTAGAAAATAGCCTGCAGGTTTTCTACAGTTTCCTTCCCTTGTATGGCAAGATATATTCAAATAAATGCTCTTTTGAGCTACACAAAATGTGAAGAAATTTCCTTGAGCATTAAACACGTTTCTTTTATCTGAAAAACTACAGAGATACATTCCTTACCTTTGAAAAAAATCTGAAAACTTGCTTTCAGTTTCGAAGTTAGGAGCTGGTAAATGAGGTGACCGGAAGTTCTTTGGGGTACACCGCTTGCAATCTAGATACCGCCTATATGCGTGTGTACATAAAGGCGTGCATCTACATGTTTGCCATATAATTTTGCTTATATCTTCAACACAGTGCAAAAAAAAAAAAAACTCGCGTGAACTACACTTAAATTGCAGAGACGCCTCTTCTACGTGGACCGTAAGGGAAAGAATGAGCAACGCAACACAAGAGCGACTGCCGCCGGGATTCAATACACGAAAGAAAATATGGATAATGCGGCCTTCCTATTAACCTAAAAAGAAGACATAGCTCCGGAACAGTACACGCAAAAAATATTCGCTGATGCAAGCGAGATGGCATACCACTTTCGACAACACCATACCGCTGCGATGCGCTTTTATTAAAATTTCATTGCGTGATCATCACTCAATGTTCCTGCTTAGCTTGACTAATTGGCAGCATTTCCTGTGAAACAGGTGCGGTCAGTTTTGATATCACCGCCAAAAATATTAGTATCAGAAATTACGCGCGAATTTCGGGACTGCTAAAAAAAACGAGTATGTGGTAAATTATTCTAGACTGCAACTTTCCCATAAAAACAACCGCCCTCAAACCAACAATTAAAAAAGCTAGTCAATGAAAAACTAGTCAATGAGTATTTGTTAATGAGCCAGTTCTCTGTCATTGTATCTGCGGCAAGGCATTTCTGCTTCGACGTGGATTTCCTATACGAAAATCACAGGAGCCTGACTTTCATGGGTTTTCTTTTTTTTTCTTTTTAGCGAAATTTATATTGTCGGAAAAATATGCTCCACATATCACATAAAAACAACAAGAAAAAACACCAGGCCTGCGCAGAAAGTACCACACAGCCACAGCAAAAGCTTCAAAAACGCCATTTCTAGAACCCGTAAAACGAATCTCTCGGGGCTATACTAATCCAAGTACGCTTGCAAGGTATACCCACTAGTATACATTATTCGATTCGGTGGCTGATGAGAATGAAATATTATATCTGAGCACTGTGTAATGGGTTGGAAGCACTCAATGACTCATTGCTAACACAATGTATATTGTGTGACGCCTCGTTACAAAATTCGGATTCTGTGACACCTGGTCATCATTTATTCTTCTAGCCCGCTATACTACGTATATATATTAACGCAGTTCCTTCTCAACATAGCGCTTGTATAGAGTATTTGTGACGGTAGTTACGAACACTGGCATGCACTTGTCGTAGAATATTATTGGGCTATCACGGAAAGGACCTCGAACTCCGTTCCGACATGAATATTTTTTTTATTTAGTTTTTTTTTCGATGTCCATTACGCACAACGGCGTCGGCGGCGGACAACCACGGCACCTTTGTTGTGATTTCATGACAGCTTGCACTGTAATAAGACGCGTTGATGAGCCCTTACCGCCGGAATAAAAGCCCAGAGGTGCACCTTAAAAGTACAAAATAAGCTTGCCATGAACGTGGGCATGCAACAAAGGCAACTTTCACAGCATTGGCACTTTGCTAAAATGTCCCTGAAGCTTGGAGTCCCCTATTTGGTGGGCAGCTACATTAAAAAAAAAAACATCCATGTGTTGCGAACGCCTAAAAGTTGAATAATGCAGAAAACTAGAAATGCTTACCCAGCATTTGGTAAAATTCATATAATATGCCATGAGCCATCCACGTCCATCTGGACAGAAGTGAACACAACGGTGCGGGTATGGATCCTGCACAGAAATCAATCAGCAGCTACAATGATATCATCATTTGCATGCCAACTGGGTTACCATTACCACGGCAGCTGGATGCAAACGCTCCGGTTTCGGCCTGTACTGCTTGCTCTGGAAACGACATGGCGGCACTCCCTGGCTACCACCGCAGTGTCACCGGGGGAGATGGAAGCCGCGAGCGCAAGTGGAATGAAATGTACCGCTGTATTTATACTTTGACACATGAAACTTGCTAAGACGCGGGTAATTTTACTTTAATGTCTTAATGTGTACATATCCGTTAATTACCACTCTTGCTTGGAGATAGCTGCAGCTATTGGGCAAGTTCCGGGCTTGCCCTGCCCGAAATGCAACTTTGCGAAGTGATCACCTTTCACGGAAAATGTAATCGTACGTATATTTTGCTAGTACTATTTAGGATCACGGCCAAGGAATTTAATGTTGTTCCGCTTTCTTACTACAAGAAAATTCTTAATCGAGCTCTTAGTTTATGCCGTAAGCTTTAATTGTTACGCTCAAATAAAAAGGACCTTAAAAATCACCGCCGACACTGTTTACGTAACACCAAATGAGCTAAATATTCTTAATTTCAAACGCGCTCGCATTACACACACGGGAAAGCATCACACACCACGGCAAAGAACTACTGTTTAGCATACGTGTGCGATCATCTCATCAAAGAGGATTCGGGCCACTTAGAAGAAATTTCCCTGCGTGATGGCTTTCAGTCTACGTCAAATTTGCATAGGATGAAATGAGAACAAAAGACATGAATTCAACTTATTGAATCAGTGCTGCTCCCGGCAATTGTTCCTTCTTTTTTATTTCAATGCATACGCTTGCACCAAGGCCATCAATTCGCCCTACAGTCTGAAAATGAAAACTTTTCTTTATAGTGTGTGCGTGTGCGTGTGCGTGCGTGCGTGCGCGCGTGTGTGTGTGCGTGCGTGTGTGTGTGCGTGCGTGTGTGTGCGCGTGTGTGTGCGCGTGTGCGTGCGTGTGCGTGCGTGTGTGTGTGTGTGTTTAAGGAACAACTTTTCAAACCTGCTAAGCCGTTTTATCGACGCTGCAAGCTCAGTTGCAGCGAAATTATAAAATTGAAGTGGATGATAAATTGCATTTACGTCACTAGATACCACCGAGACAAAGGGTGATTTTTCGTCCACTTCAATTTCTTTCAAATAACTTGAATATTATTGCAATAAATCTAAAGAAAAAATAAACAACATCCGTTATGTGTATACCTTTGTTTCATTGTCTGTCGGTATCATTAGCTGCAGTGTGATCAACGAGCATGGAAATAGGCTTTGGAGACGTTCACACATTTTACCTAAAAAATTGAAATGCTGCAACACTTAAATTGGGTCGCCAGTTCATGTGCATCTCTTGTTCTAAGAGTAAACTCCACAACAACAACAACAAAAAAAAAACCTTTTTGACGACATCTTTCAAGGTGGTTCGGCTTTCTTTTTTTTTTTATTGCTGAAGAAATCGTACACTGCCTTTCAAATCTGACAAACATGAACTTGCTTCCAATTATTTAAAAAATAAATAAAAGAACAGCGTATGAAGCTGAAACTCACAGGCTAATCTAAAACCTTCAACTTTCTGTCGTATTTTTAAAGGCAAAGCATTTCTTTGCGAACTTCGACAGCTTTGAGAGAGTCTATCTATCTATCTATCTATCTATCTATCTATCTATCTATCTATCTATCTATCTATCTATCTATCTATCTATCTATCTATCTATCTATCTATCTATCTATCTATCTATCTATCTATCTATCTATCTATCTATCTATCTATCTATCTATCTATCTATCTATCTATCTATCTATCTATCTATCTATCTATCTATCTATCTAGCCGCTTAGGACTTTTAGCTCACCTGGCCGTTTCAATAATGGTATCGATACGGTATGCCATAACATTGCTAGTCATAACATGAAAATTATGACATGCATGTCATGATTTACATTTCATGGTTTTTCTGCTCTTGTGGTGGTTTCGTTTACATGACATGTTGCAAAACTGGTATGGTATGACATGACTGCATGGCGAACACAAGTTACAGACCTTAACATAGAAATTATGACATGCGTGTCATGTGACAACATGACTACGTGCCACACTTATGATGCGCTCGCGACCGTTTCGCTTGCTTCACAGATACCAAATTTGGTATTACGGGACGTGAATGAATGACGAAGGTATGTGACTGGTGCAAGCATGATAATTCTGACACGCGTGTCATGTAAGAACATTACAAATTACCACGCTCATGATGTGCTCGTGGTCGTTTCGCTAGCTCCACATATACAAAATTTGGTCTCATGTGACGTGAATGGACGAAGAAAATAAATGACGCGTCTGAACATGATAATAATGATATGCGTGTCATGTAAAACATGACTACATGCTAGCTCATTGCGCAGTCGCGGCAGTTATGCAATCTAAATAAATACAAAAGTTGGTATTTCGTGACGTGAATAGACGACGAAGATAAATTACACGTTCAAACATGATAATCATGAGATGCGTGTCATGTAAGAACATGACTACATGCTACGCTCATAGCACGCTCGCGGCCGTTTCGCTATCTGCACATATACCAAAACTGGCATGAGGTGACGTGAATAAATGACTAAGATAAACAAGACATCCAAACATCATAATCATGACATAGAAGTAGTGCTTGGTATAATTTACCTCCGCCTCGTAACGCTGTGCTGATTTAAAGTGACATATCAACCTTCCTCATTCGTGCTTCGCATGTCATCGATGCCTGCTTTACGTGGGATCTGCCAATTTTTTTGCAGTTCACGAAAGAGCACATATATTTTCTGGTCATACAAACTCAAAACAGAAAGTGCTAAGGGATAACGGGTTCTTTGGTGGGGAGTAGATTGACTTTCGACGGCTGGTGCCCGCTGGCTAAAGGTCCAGAAAGCATTTAATGTGGCGCGCTTTATACGCCTAAACTGTTTAAAATTAAAGGTGCATTAAAATATAGTTAGAAACTTGGCCTGCCTGCCCACATTTATATGGCTGTACAAACGAAGTTTCGCACAAATGTACAAAATCATCGCCAATACTTCTTAACGATGCCACCATATGCCAAGATCCGATATCATCATATACATGTATTGCTACTGTGACGTTACTAATGGTTCTTGCACGAATATAGTACTCGCAAACGGTACCAGGATCGATACCCAGCACCTCCATCACAAACATGTTACGTAAATTGAGAAAATGAGACTAAACGAGACTATTTGTGACTGCATTCACAATGATAGATCAAGATGGAGTAAAGCACGCCAAGTCAGTCAAGTCAAGATCCTTGACGATGTGGCGCATACCCACACCTAGGGGATTGGCCAAGAACCAGATAGTTTTCATATATTTCTTCCTTAATAACAGGTTAAAATTAATCTATTTACGAGAAATAAAAGAAAGATGCAACAAGTTGAATTTGATGGTTGAATTGTATAAATAATCTGTAGTGGAATGCAATAAAGCGTCGTATTTGATTTATTTGCATTTGGAAATTTCAAAATCTACCAAAGAATGATTTCAACACTTAAACCTCTTTGAACTTTTGACGGGCTTCGGTGACGGGCTTCCGTCAACAATCTTCCCATTGCTGAGGCCTAGAGACAAAGCTCGCATAGTGGACCGTCCATTTCTTTTTGTCGTCCTCTGTCGAATGTCTCACATTTGATGTGCTAGTTGCATAGCAATATAAAAATTCGAAATACCCGATCGAGATGGTGATTTATGGAGATTAATTTCATGTTTGATTTCTATTCGTATATATTTTATGCGTAAATAAAAAAAAAGCAGAAGCCTTCAAGAAGACAAATTTGCTTGTCTAAATGTAGACTCGAGAACACAACTCCTGTAACGATTTGTCCACTACATTTTTTTTTTCGAAGTGAAAAAATATTAAGTGGAAAAATCGTTACAGGGGTTGTGTTCTCGAGTCTACATTTAAACAAAAAAAATTAAAAAATAAGAAAATAAAAAACAAAAAATATTTTCTTCATAACCGAACTTTTCAACAGTTCGAGTGGATACGGGGCATCTCACATCTAACAGAATCATATACACGCGATTCGCTGAGCGTGGCGTAGCTCTAAAAGGCACGCCGTCAGCGCCGTTGGTAATCGAAGCTATAACCCGATGTTCCGCAAGAAAAAAAGTCCGTGAACCATCGCAAACCACCACGAGTACCACTGTGCCACCAAGAACCACAGAATAAACGGCTGTCTACCCAATCCTGTCACCATGTGTCACGAGCGCTGTCGTCTTCACCGCCACCACCGGCAGCCACACGCTTCGAGTATCGCGGTGCAATCACCAAGCGCTCATTGTACATGCAAAAGGTAATGAAATGCTCAATATCTGTTAACAACAATGGTTTCTATTGTAAGGTGCACTTAATAGATATTACCTTTTCAGGTTCCCATGTCTTGTTTGGGCACGCGTCATAGTTCGTTGGTGCTTGAGCAACAGCCAGAGGCACTGAAACATGTAACGGAAAAAGTGTATCATAAACCTTAACCCTTGCGCCTTTGAATGCTGTCACAAGAGTACAGACATACGGCCACGCCGTAATGCCATTGGTACTATAATTTAGCCGTAATTCACCACGTCTTTTATATTTTAAGGCTTGCCAAAAAAGGTTCAAGCATTAAAAAAAGATGGTAGCGTGGTGGTAGTGTAAATTAATCACACCCCTCTACGAGCAGACGTGTGGTTTTGAGGGTCGTGATGGTGGTAATGGTGATGTTTCCATAGGCTGGGTTGGCCTGGCGGACCTGATCAGTTATTGCTCCGCCAGAGCGACTCTTCTTATATAGATCGGCTCAGTCTCGCAGATAACGTAAAAGTATGTTAGTCACTTGCTTTCGCATCAACCGCATATACCTGCCAGACGCACGTCTTCGCAGCATCCGGGGGGGGGGGGGGGGGTAACCTTCTGCCTTAATACTAAAAATGTCTCTCTTTCACAGCAAAAATGCTTGCACGACCAGAGGTATGTAGTACTGAATATCTTAGACCTAATTGCATTCAGTGCACAGCGGTCGGGAGGGGGGGGGGGATCCCCCGACTTTATATCAGTGTTCTTATTCTGTATAGCAGAGTTGACTCGGCCCGACTAAGGTCTATCGTGACTAAGTGCTGACGGAACGTATTTCATAGAGAGATGAAATGACATCTAATTGTCTGTTTTGGTGTCGGTTGTCTTAAAGGTACTTGGTTGTCTAGGGCATCTACTCTTTCGTTGGCGCTGACACCAACATGTGAAGACATCCACTAGAAAGTAATGTTGATGCCTTTTTAGTAGCGTCTTTCAGGGATGCTATTGCTACTGGCGGCAGAACTTGTTTGTGGTAGCCCCTCGAGAAAGTTGTTGCACTGCCGACTTACAGTACGAGAGAAAATTAGTTTGTTGGGTAGGCCTATTCTTCACTTTGAGAAGAGCATGCAGCAATAGCCACGCTCTCAGTAACTTTCGAAGAGACTAGGTGGTCCAAGCGACCAGACCATGCAGTTCCAATGAATGGCATCCAGTATGCCGCGGCACAGCTGTTATTGTCGATACTGACGGAACAATTCGTGTATACGTGAGGATGGTTGGACTACATCCTCTCCAAATGCTCGAGTACCAGTAAGCGCACTTCAGAAGACTGAGGACCAGACACTTATCTCATCTTTTTATAACGCTAAATATACCTTAGATATTCTGGATGTTAAAATCCTCAAAAGAAGGTAACAGTAATCCACCTCTGACGCTTCAAAATGCTATATGCGGGCTGAAATTCAAGCGACCAACACCTTCTATAGAAGTGCTTTGGTGGGTCTTCATTGGAGAAAGACATTGTAAACGTCATTAAACGTAAATTTTTCTTTTCCTTTCTTTAAAATGGCATCCAAAGATATCGGCGACTTTGCGAAAATATTGTCGACTGCAACGGGAGCCTTATCGTGGTGTCGCGACTTCTTTGTAAGCAAGTTTAGGAGGCGAATTCATAACTATCGGGATTTCAAACTTTTCCCCACTTGTACAGGGAAACTATTCAAAGCTGACAAATCTGCTTACATTTTTTTAGCTTCAGTAGGAGCCCATACGATGCATTGCTGACTTCGATATACTCGTTTTAAATGACACTTATTTACATGTTACTGAGTTATAAGCCAAGTATTAATGCGCGCGCCCAGTCTGCATGCTGTTCAGTGAACTTTCTTTTGGAAAACAAAAACAAAATATAGAAAAAATCACAGCTTATCTTTGGAGTGAATAATGGTGAGTGGGGCGAAACGTCCGTCAGCCCGTCCATGCCTTCGTCCATCCGTTCGTTCTTGCTTCCGTTCGTCCGCGCGACCATCCGTCTGTCTGTACATGCGTCCGTCCGTGATTCCATCCAACCGTCTGTCCATCTGTCCGTCTGTCTTCTAGTCTGTCTGTCCGTCTGTCCGCGCGTACATCTAGTGAACACTCCAAGTACCACCATCTCGCACTCACTGTGACACATACCCACTCCACGCGTCCGTCCATCCGTTTGCCCGTCTGCTATTCCGTCTGTCCGCCCGTCCATGCGTCCATCCGTGCGTCCATCTAGTGAACACTCCAAGTATCGCCATCTCTCATTTCGCATCCCCTGTGCCACATACCCGCTCTAGAGCGGGTATGCGCCATTGGTGGCTACGTACGACCACAACGGAGGAAGGACAGACTCATACCCTAAAGAGCTTCGCCCCTAAAAATTGATATTTCCTTTTAAGTATCTGGTGAAGTTTTTTTTTTTTGCGTATGTTGTGCACGGAGCTGCCTATGACAAAAAAAAAATAAAAGACGTGTCCATGCGTTAGATTTCACCTCCCTGGTTGCCTTTGGCACTTTGTGTCTATTTTTTCGTTATTGGAGAATCACACATCGTCTCACGAAATCTCTGCGGGTATAGTTATTGATTCACTGAATGAAATATTTCCCTGAAAAAAAACTGTACAACTTAAGTCGAAGCAAAAGAGAAAGGCTTTGCGCAAGCTGATGGAGGCTTTTGCTCTTGAACACCTATAGTTCGTCACGCAGGCGTAGTGCCAGTATGCAGGCAGAATATACACGACTTAATATAATACATTATATTAACAATCTAAGTGTGCTTGTTGATGTCAAAACAATGTTACTTTAACCTCCTACAAAGAAAAAGAAAGTTAATCAGCAGGCACATGTATTCACAATAGCAAAAAGAAGAAACAGCTTGCGCCCGAAGTCAAAACAAAACACACTCAACATGAAACAAGTAGGACCTTCTGGTAAGCCACTAATTTTTATCCTCTTTGCTAAATATAAGTAAATACAGTAAATACGGATGGAGATTTTCTTATTAATAAACGTAACTTCAACACTGCCACGGCTTCCTTGACACTACTATCGGTTCACATTTCAGCGTGTGTTCCAATACTCACTGTAAACGGCTAAATAGACAGCTAAATGGACGGTGGCCATCTTAAATCTCATTTTGATTCTCGCGTAGCCGGTAAAATAGACAGCTCCGAGAAGACCGCATCGTAAACAAATACGATGCAGACTACTTTGCTGTCTAAACAAGATGGCGGCTCAGCGAATCGCTCAGATAGATCAAATCTCGTTGTAATGGTCGTCTGCACACAAGCAGACCCTTTCCCAGACGCTCAATGTGAGTAACATTTATTTGTTTTTTATTTCAACCCGAAATAAGCCAGAAAATACGACTATTACGTTTGTTTATTTTAGCTTTTTCTTCTCGACGCGAGGTGGCGTATTGTCGTGTAAGAACCGTTCAGAAGTGTTCCAGAGCATGAGCTCGGTGCTGTCTTCTAAGCAGTCTGCGTAGACTGTCTTCGTGCTGTCCAAGAATCGGAACACAGCCACTCTCGTTAGAAACTACCGCCACGATTACGCTGCTGTCTCACTCTGCTTTCTGTCCGACCGCATGGTAAAACGACACATCAAACTTAAATATTCTCATTGCAAGAAAAACTGTAACGATGGAATGAATTTATTTAGAAATATATAAGGCTTACAGATGCGTAGTGTATCGCAAAAGACAGTACGGTCAGCTCCGCAGCTACCTGCCCCTCGTGTCTCCATTCTTCTTCCTCGTCTTCGTGACTCCAGCGAATATCTGCAGCGTGACAACTTCACCTGGTGCAGACGAAGCTATCCGAACGAGTTACGTAAACCAAGGTTGTAATGCTTCAGTCGGGCAACGTGAACTGGTTGGGTTCGACGTGAGCGCCAGTTACCACAGGTAACGGTTGTCGGATGTGTGATAAAAACATAACAGTTTTTATACGGCAAGCCTCTTCATGCATAAGCTTTTCAGGGCTCACCGTTTAGAGCTTCTACTTGGTCGGTTTCTCACCACTGATGTTCGTTTTAGTACTGCGCACCTAAGCTTCGGACGACTTGTTGATTGATTTGTGGGGTTCAACGTCCCAAAACCACCATTTGATTATGAGAGACGCCGTAGTGGAGGGCTCCGGAAATTTTGACCACCTGGGGTTCTTTAACGTGCACCCAAATCTGAGTACACGGGCCTACAACATTTCCGCCTCCATCGGAAATGCAGCCAATGGAACCCGCGACCTGCGGTTCGGACCACTTGTATACGACCACATAACTGTTCCGCGACAGGATACAGTTCTGTCCGCTAGCGTGATTACGAATCAATTGATAGCAGATAGAAAGTTACCATCCCAAGTTTCACTCCGTCGAACCAGCAATCGACATAGTCATTGATCCACGGGACCCATCAGGGACCCGTGCGTCCATTCAGCGTCTCGTGATACAACGATAGCATACTACTAAGGGGAATTCTGGCTGTACAATAGTTAAGCTACACCACGAAAGCTATGGCTGATGCCTGTATTTGTGTGATTTTTCGTCATCATCTGTCCATTGCATGAAATGTGGAAAATAAAATTTTTGAGCCCTTTCCCATAGAGAAAATGGCGGACACGCGAATCTTGGCTTGTGCGTGCCTAATATAGTACCACTTTTCTTTCTTTCTTCCTTCTTTTCTTTTTTGTTTCTTTCTAAGACATTGCGCAATGCTCCTTCCTGACTTTTTCCTTTCTCCACGCGGGGAATAGGACCTTCACCACCGTGCTTCTCAATACAAGCCAAAACCAGAGTCCCACGTGCAACAATGAAGTGCAACGATGAAAGACAACAATGTATTGTGGCAAGGTGAAATGACAAATGACTGCTATAAGATATAAAATACCCATATCACAGTGGTGCAGCAGCAATGAAGTATTGCACAAAATAAGAATTAAATGTTAAAACAATAAATAATGAATAGTATCGTGTACAATTCCTACACTTTCTCCACCTCGACCACCAGCAAGTTTTACTACGAAACACGAATAGATTGTGGATCCAATAAGCTTGGTGCTTCAATACTTCAAGGTGATAAGTAATAAGTTAACAAGCGTGAATTCGACGGGAAAAAAAGGCTTAGTCTTCAGAACGCACCATTTCTCGTTTCAGCTATTTTCACTAAATTTATACAGATAGATTTACTAAGTTATGTACAAAATCTCTGAACGCACGATTAAAAGCAAGAAATAGAAGCGTAAAACACTTACGGAGCGCAAATAGAAAGTAGAAGAATCCCATTGTGAGTGTCACACATGAGAAGCACGGTGGCGCTCGCCTACTTCACTGGCTTTCACTCAAGGCGAGCTTACCTTTCCTTTTATTTGTGCTCTTCCCTCTGCCTGTTACCACGTTGTAAAATATTAAATTAAGGTGTACTCATTTGCAGCATAAGAAACAAAAGCCGCGTCTGATAAAAGGCATTTTGTGAACGAACTTTCAGGAACATTTTAACAATCTGTACCTCAAAAGCCGTCATTCAACTTGTCATTCGCGCATGCGGATCAGCCCTGCGTACTGTTCTGATTAGTTATATACAGTGGATCGTATGTGGCACGGCTACTTTGCATGAGTAGCCCCGCGGCGGTGGTCTGGTGGCTAAAATACTCGGCTGCTCACCCGCAGGTCGTGGGATCAAATCCCGGCTGCGGCGGCTGCCTTTTTGATGGAGGCGAAAATGCTGTAGGCCCCTGTGCTCAGATTTGGGTGCACGTTATAGAACCCCAGCTGGTCTAAATTTTCGGAGTCCTTCACTACGGCGTCTCTCATATTCATATTGTGGTTTTAATGTTAAACTTCACATGTCATTATTACTTTCTATGAGTAGTGTGAGAATCTTCTTTAGTTCAACTCTCCCGATATTACAGCTAACGTATTGCCATTCATCTAGTCGAAAGTTTAAGACTACCTTACAAGGTTTTGCGGTAATTATGTGCAGCAGGTATGTAAATTTTGTCTCAAAATATGTCTTTTTGTACAGTACTATTCCAACGAGTGTCATTCGTGCCACGTATGTATGCCGTGACAATTTCGCTCATTTCTATCTGTTCTTTCAGTATATGTAAAATAGCATAAATGCACACTAAAAAAAGAAAAGGTCAGTCCTCTGAAATTTGCCTCTTGGTACGCCAGATGTTCTCAAACACACTTGAAGGTCCACAAGATGACAAGTACTTAACATTGAAGATGCCAAGACGTTTTTTAGCAACAGTTCACATAATGTCATCCGCCACTTCACCATCTTTCTCTTTATTACACGTCAAGATACCTCTCCTTCACCTGTCAATGTGTAAAATATTGATGCTTAATACAACAGCCAAAATGACAGTGAACTTATCTTTGATTCGAGCATTATGATGAAGGAAGTGATAAAACAAAGGTCGTACATAGCTTTTTTATTATAACCTGCACATAATGCTGTGATCGGGTGCATCAGACATACACGTAAATAAAAGGCAATGAAAGGATGAGGACACAGCAGAATATAAGCAAGAAGCATTCAGTATTCAAGTGCTTAGTGTTACACTATAGTGTAGCGATAAATATTGCGCTGAATTGAGAGAACGCCGAAGATAACTTACTATGAGGTGGCCGCTACAGCGTTAAAAAAAGAACGATTCATTCTGTTGTCTACATAAGGACTTATGTATGGTTTCTTTTTGTTCTTTTTCTCACTAATTCTCCTGCCGCACGATTCTTGGCCGATCCTCTTGGTGGGTTGAGCCACTCCCCAACCGACCGACCAACTGACTGACTGACCGATGCGCATACCGAGCAGACGCGAAGTGAACACTTTAGTAAACAGTTAATAAAACAGATATCGTTATCCATCACAAAGCGTTTTGCAGGACAGCACTCATGACCACCTCGCAATCATAACCGCTGGGCAGGAACACTGAGCACTGAGCATACTGAGTACCCTTGCGACGGCACATTACACTGCATTTGCGCTCCAACTGCCTCCAAAAGCACCATCCTCTTCACAAATGAATAATAATAATTCAACAATAACGATACTGCCTAATGCAAAATTCTGAGCACACCTTCGTGCTGCGGTAAGGCCTAAATTGTGTTTGAAGCTTTGGCTTTCCGCAGCCATGTACCATACATCCTCTAGCGCGAACGGTAAGCTAGACAGAGACAGAGAGAGAGAAAAAGGTTGAGTGAAAGACATGGAGGTTAACCAGACGAAATGTTCCGGTTTGCTACCCTGCACTGGGGATAAGGAAATGGGTATGAAAATGTAAGGAGAGGGAAAGGGGGGAAAGGAACGGTTAAATAAAAAAGAAAACGCGCACACACTCAAGCACAGGCGTGTCACAGTCGTTTTGCGAGTCCGCTTGACTGCACAAACTTCAGAAGAGCCTTCGTTGCTTTCTGGCTGGAAGGCCTAACGTTCCGGCACTCCAAACTTCAAAACTGTTTGCTCTGAAAGCAGCCGGTCATATAGCCGTGCTAACGTTGCCGAAAGCTGTTGTCTTTGTGAGCAATAATGAAAACAGTCACAAAGGACGTGCGCAATCGTTTCCTCACTGCCACAGTGATCACACACAGCACTGCAGTCAGCCATCCCGATTCGGTAAGCAAAACTGCTCGTGAATCACACTCCAAGCTATGCTACAATTTATATTAAAAGAACGCTGGTGGCCTGGATAATAAAATTTGTCAATAAACGTAAAAGAAAATCACAGCATATCCACGAACGGAATGATGATGCCCCTCCGTCCGTCCGTCCATCCGTCCGTCCGTCCGTCTGTCTGTTTGTCTGTTCATATGTCTGTCGGTCTATCCGTGCATCCATCCTACCGTCCATCTAGTGAACACTTCGAGTACCACCATCTCGCATCTTTCCATCATATATTCATCATATATAAGTTCCGCGATCCAGCGGACATTCCAAGGACTAAAGGAGAGGTGGCTACCTACTTTTACTACTACATACATC
Organism: Rhipicephalus microplus; assembly: GCF_013339725.1. Lineage (NCBI taxonomy): Eukaryota > Metazoa > Arthropoda > Arachnida > Ixodida > Ixodidae > Rhipicephalus > Rhipicephalus microplus. The sequence continues at coordinate 170,621,258 of NC_051165.1, forward strand.
GAGGACGCACGACCCACGGCTTAAGGAGCTTCGCCCCTAAAAATAAGCCTTAACTATGTTTTGCTTTATGCGTAAGCTGCAAAGTTGCAGACTGGTCTTATGAAAAACCTCGCACCGGAAGGTCATATTCCAAAAGCAATAGAGTCATGAGAAGGAGCTTGCAAAATTTAGTTTTTTTTTCATTAACGTGTGGTGATTTTTTAAGGGGGACCCCTAGTATCAATATTTTCACCTCTTAAAACATAGGCTGTGTCATACACTAACGGTGGATTAAAAAGAGATTCTAGTTATCGAATGTAAAATCACATCTCAAAATGAAATTACAAATAAAAATCACAGCATATCCACGGAGTACATGATGATGAGTGGAGCGAAACGTCCATCAGTCCATCCGTTCGTTCTTACTGCCGTCATGCCGTGCGTCCGTCTGTGCGACCGTCCCTGCGTCCATCCGTTCCTGCGTTCTTTCATCTGTCTGTGTGTCCATGCGAGCGTCCGTCCCTGCGTTCGTCCATGCGTTTATCTATCCATGCGTCCATCCATCCGCCTGTGCATCTGTCCGTCCGTCTAGTGAACACTCCAAGCACAACCATCTCGCATGTTTTTGTCATATATTATTCATATATAGCAGTACCGCCATCCAGCGGACATTCCAAAGACTAAGCAAGAAGAGGTGGCATGGCGGGACTCGGGGAGCGGCAAGCGCGCACTCTCTTACGGCCTGCGCTTCGTGTCTAGTTCCCGCCTTTCACCACATGACACAGTTCATGACACAGCGGCCCAACATCGCAAAACTTTGCTAAAACCCAGGAGATTACGCCCACCGAGTTTAACGTGGCATTCTTCTTTGGTCAGATAGTTCTCAAAGTGTGTCCTTCTGTTACTAGTTTTTCTTAGTAAGCAACAAATTAGAGGCAAACTTTATTGGAAATTGACTCATTGATAGCCGTCTTTGCGGGTTAGTTCATCAGAAACAACAATATTTTTTATTTAAGGTTAACGTGCGCGAGTTTCCTCCTCAATTCAAAAGAGTACGCGTGTGCCGCGCCTCTAGTCCAGTCGTCGAGGTGACTACCTACTACTACTACTACTACTACTACTACTACATACATTGTGGACGCACTACCCATGGCATAAGGAGCTTTGCCCCTAAAATAGCTATATCTGGCTGCAAATTTGCAGTCAGATATAGGCATTTTAGGGGCAAAGCTCCTTATGCCATGGGTCATGCGAGGGCAGAGTGATTAATCGCTCTGCCCTCGGTTGTCTCTGGTTACATTTGGGCTACAGTTTCTTGTGCTTGTGTCGCTGATGGAGGCATTTGTGTTGTCTTGACTACTCTCTTATATACACTTTTCCACGTCGTTTTTTAGAGTAGCCCGAAACAGCCTCTAAAAAAAACAAAAAAAAACAAGCGCGGTATTCATTTTTGGTGTTCCTGCCTTTTGGCAATTTTGTCACGCCCGAATGGTGATCCATGCGACGTTAATAGGATACATACTCTCGATTGTTCTATATACGAGAAGTATCAGACGGGATTGTCTCCCACACATTCTCACGCAATTGCCCACCTGTTCTTCCTTGTGTCGCATGACTAACGTGCGTGACCAACTAATTTCACTCGATTTTGTAGGTTTCCACTTGTGCAAGCGGAGATAACAGAATACGGCCATTAGTCGAAAAATCCTGATAGGCTGAACGCTTAGTACTCTCTCTCTCTCTCTCTCTCTCTCTCTTTCTCTCTGACCATGGAGTTTCCTAAAATTAACTGGAGGCCTGGGACTCTGGCGCTGCGCTCGCTGGATTCCGTGCCGACCGGTTATGCCCTCCCGATCTCCGACGACAGTGCAGCTCTGGCCGACTGCGCTGGTCCTACGCCAACTCCAGACGCCACTCCCCGACGACGACGTCAGCGTAGCTCTGGCCGACTGGATTAGCCCTACGCCATCTCCTGTCGCCGACAAGAGCTCTCACCAGTGGTGCCCCATCGTCGGACTCCTGCAACCGTGTCCTACTTTCCTGTCTTCTCCTCACTTCCGTGGTTCGCTGTCCCTGTGTCTCACTCTCTCCTTACTCTCTCTCTCTCTCTCTATCTCTCTACCTTTTAATCCTATCCTTTTAATTTCTTCTCTACATCATCCCACGTGAGCTACTGTTGAGGTGTCCTCCCCCTGAGAGACAGTTACGGGGCTCACTTTTCTCTTCATTTAAAATCACTGCCCCCTCCTCGATCATTCAGCGACCATGGGGATAATGGGTAGTACACGGATTTGTCTAATCTTCGTTCTTGCGGGCGACGAATCGTACTTCTGACTTGATTTGTGGATGTGTTTCAGTTTTGTTTTAAATGAAAGAACGAACCCTTTTGAACTTCGTGACCCAATTTCAAAAGGTAAGCCCAAAAGAATCAGGTAGTGTAGCGCAACCGCTGAACATTTGCTGATTTTCGTTTTGTGAGAAAACAGCTTCAAGCCACACGAACACACACGGAGCCAGAAGTACAAAAATTAGACAATTCCGTGTACTACCTATCATTTCCATGTTCGCTGAAGCACCGCGCGTTGCAGCTCTCATGGACCCTAGCGTCAGAGTTCCCTCTAGTGTATATTTAGGAAACTCTATGGTTCTGACATTCTAATCGTGTCTCACGAAGACAGAAGCGTCGAGGAAATATCGCCTTTACGAAGGGTATTGAAAGCGAGAATGAAACCAGTGGAAAAAGTGGCGGAATACTTCAATCTTCCAAAGGACGAACTCGTTACAGCGGCGACGATTGAGCTCTCCAGAAAAACAGACAAGTCAACTTCCACGGTTTCTAGATACGAAGCAGCTTAGGGTTGAGCTCAATGCGGTGTGCAGTGTGTCCACCCTTAATGCGCATGTGTGCCCACTCCCCCTCTCTCGCCTCGCAACGCTGATGTAGGGAGAAATGGCGTTGGAGAAATACGCTTGCTTCTCCATCTCCTCCTCTACGCATTCCTCCCCGCAGCGGAGACGCGGGCGCTTCGCGAAGTGATCGGACGCGACGCTCATCGGCTCCGTCGATTTTCGGCTGGAACCGTGCTCTCTTCAATGTGGCTGCTCTAAAACTTGTGTGACTGCATCTGCCAAGTCAGCAAGATTCTGGGGACACCGATCTCACCCAGGTACGCCCAATTTTCGGCCACTTCGAGCAACTTTGCATCACAACGTAGCGAACGAGCTAAGCCTCACGGCGGCGGCTCCGCCGCTGCTGGATGCGGAGACGCCGCTCGGTCAACTCCTCAACATGGCGCTGCCTGAACAACGTGGCTACGACCCTACGACTCTGTCGTGGTCGTATATCCCGACAAATCCATCAGACGACGGCCCATCCACCATTTCGGCGGAGCAAGCCGACATTTTTCAACTCGTCGAGGGTCGGCGTCGCCGCCGAAGAAACGCGGAAGGAGCGTCTGCACTGAAAACTCCTCTCAACAATTCAGCCACTGGAGACGCTCGCGCTCCATCTCCTAAAGCTCCACAAAAGACTTCACCAGTCTCCAAGTGGACGCCGAAACCAACGGTCAGGATGAATCCTGGTGACTACGTGATCGTGCTCAAGCCACGCATCACAGTAGCCCTCAAGGCAGCGTTTCAACAAGGTGAGCTCGGCGCTGCCATTTCCCAACTCATCGGAAGGCAGCTCATGAATGACATCAGCATTTCTCCCAATTGGGAGCAAAACATCATCATCTGTGGCACGCAGAATAACGAGGTGGTTCAGAAACTGCTGTCGGACTTTCAAATCAACACCAGCAAAGGACCGCTGCCGCTTCGCGGTCACCTCAAGCTCACCGGTGATGTGTGTCGCGGCGTGATTTCTGTGCACAACCTCGAAACCAGTGCGTCTCTGAAACATAGTGTGCAGTGGCGTGGCGGTGAACTAGTCTATGCGCGCAAGCTGGGGAACTCCAACGTAGCTGTGTTGACTTTCGCGGGAAGGAAGGTTCCGCGTTTCGTCCACTATAATGCAGACCTGACTCCCGTCAGGGAGTACAAGAAGACAGTGCCAGCGTGCTACCGCTGTGGTGCACTGGGGCACCGGGCGGATATCTGTCCCAACCCGGTCACCGAAAGATGCAGCCTTTGTGGCCAAAACGTGGGCGCTGGTCCTGAGGGGATGGCCCCCCACGAATGCAACCCAACGTGCATAGTTTGCGGGGGTCCGCACCTCACCAGCTCCCGCGAATGCACTGAAAAATTCATCAGGCTTCAGCAACCAGGGTCCAGGACATCGGGGACCCCAACAAAACCAAAGCACCGGTCAACTGGCAAAGCGCCAATTCCTGGCAAAGCAGCAACGGCAACGCTGCCACCTGGCGCGGCGGAATCTCCAGCTTTCGGCGCTTCATCTGGCAGCGCTGCACGCAACCAACCCAAGGTGGGCAGTTGGGTGGAGGTCGCCTCCTCTCCCTCCTCTCTCTCCTCTCCACCTTCTTCTGCCACAAGCACTACCGAAACACAAAAACTCAGGCATGAGCTCGCCCTTTTGCGATCTCAGAATGAAAAACTAGCCAGCGAACTTGACTCGCTCAAAACCAATCTCACTACTAAGCCCTCGTTGAGCGACGAAGAGGAAAATATAACAGACAGGGAGATTCCTACTACTGTAGAGAGTCGCGTCGCGGCCCTGGAGACCCAGGTGAATGCAATAGAAACACAATTGGCCGACCTCCCCAAAATTATCCACGACACCATCGCGCGTCATATGGAGACTGTCATCGCACAGGTGACACAAACAGTAACTCACATTATCCAAAAGTGGATACAAGACAATCCACGAGTCCTCAAGCGCGTAGGGCCAATTAGGGACGTTAATCGCCCCTCAAAATTTAACAGAGTGACTCCAGATGAGTCGGACTTTTCTGAAGACTCCAGTACGTCAGCACAGGGTGCTGGTGAACTGAGTAATGTTAACAACACAACCCCACCCTCTATCTCCGAACATGGCCTCCAACCCTAGGTCGCGAGCCAGAGCAACTCAGCCGTTGTTACTAACACAGTGGAACTGCAGAGGTCTCAAGAACCACAAGAAGCGGGCTCATTTCCGCTTCTATCTTGAGACCTTTGAGTTCCTCGTTGCCGTGGTTGCCCTTCAGGAACCCGGCTCGGACGTCAAACTCACAAATTACACTACATTTCAACACAACCCGGAGACATGTATACTTGTTCACAAGCAATATACCGCCCAGGAAGTCACACTCCCCACAACACCGCCTTTCCCATACACAATGGTGTCGGTGCTGCCTATAAGGCGATCTGACCCACCTGTTCATATTTTAAACATTTACTGTCCCCCAAAGCTTAAGAACGTCACGTTCAGCGAAACTTTCACACAAGCTATGCAGGTGGCAGGACGGGACCCCCTCCTGATCGTCGGCGACTTCAATGCCCCAAGCAGGTTATGGGGTTACCCACGAGAGGACACGCGTGGAAGGAAGCTTGTGGAACTTCTTTCTACACTTGGACTCACCCTCCACACTGATCCCGCCAGCCCAACACGTGTAGGCAACTCTGTTCAACGAGATACTTGCCCGGACCTCACAATTACACGCAACATACGCCATGCCGACTGGCTGAACACACAGGACACTCTCGGTAGTGATCATTGTGTATTAAACACAACTGTGTACATGCGTCCCTTAAAACGCCCACTTACACAAGCTCGTATCCCAGACTGGACAACTTTCCGCACCACTCTACCTATTGTAGACCCTCTCCAGTCGGGATACGACACCTGGTCTAAATCACTGACGTCTACACTGAAACAACACGAACAGCTGATACAGCTCACGGAAACTCAAACGGACGTGGACAACCACCTCCTCCATCTTTGGCAGGCCCGCCGCAGCCTCACCAAACGATGGAAAAAACAGAAACATAACAGACGCCTCAAGAAACGCATCCTAGAACTCACGGAGCAAGCTGCGGAATATGCTGCTCAGCTAGCCAACACTAACTGGGTGGACAGGTGCAACACGGCTGCACGCCAGATGTCTGGTCGCAACACGTGGCGCCTGTTTCGCGCTCTCATCGATTCAACACAAACACGCACGGAAACTCAACGTCACTTACATAAGGTCATGCACAACTTTACAGGAACGACAACACAGCTGGCAAACACGCTCAGGGACCGATACCTGTGCACCACCAAGGACCCCTGGACGGCCGCATACTCCTACGCAGGCAAAAAGAACACGCAGTTGGACACCCCGTTCCAGCTCCACGACCTCCAGGCGGCCTTACGCAAGATGAAGCGTGGCACTGCACCAGGGCGTGACCAGGTTACGGTCAAACTGTTGGCCAATCTTCCCGACGCAGCCTACGCCACGCTCCTCAAATACATCAATAGCATTTGGGATGGAGAAACTCCTCTCCCTCTTGAATGGAAATCAGCTCTCGTGACCTTCATCCCGAAGGCAGGTAAACCTATTGACGTGGAGAACCTTCGCCCCATCTCCCTCACGTCTTGTGTCGGCAAGCTGATGGAAACGATGGTGCGCGACAGACTCTCCAAGTTTCTAGAAACACAGCACACTTTTGCGGACACCATGTTTGGATTCCGCCCTCAGAAGTCAGCCCAGGATATACTTCTACAGCTCCACCATGACATATTAGATCCTGTTGAATGCCCCCACAATGACAAGGTAGTCCTGGCCTTGGATCTTAAAGGGGCATTCGACAACGTGAAGCATGAGGTAATCCTTGACCACCTCAGTCAGACCAACTGTGGTTATAAAACATTCAATTATGTTAGACAGTTTCTTACAGACCGTCGAGCCTACATACGCATACAAGATGAGGAACATGGGCCTTACGTCATCGGCTCGAGGGGAACTCCTCAAGGCGCGGTCCTCTCTCCCCTCCTATTTAATATAGCCATGCTTCATCTTCCCCCCAAATTGGCTTCTTTACCAGGGATACATCACGCTCTTTACGCGGATGATATCACGATCTGGGCCACGCAAGGTAACCTGGGTCACATGGAGTCATGCCTGCAAGCAGCAGCGACTGTAGTCGACGACTACGCAACCTACTGCGGACTCCAGTGTGCCCCGGCTAAGTCAGAATTTGTGCACGTACGTCCCTCCCCTCAGGACACAACTCAGCTCCATATCAGTCTTCCCTCGGGACCGATCCGTGAGGCCAAGGAGATCCGCGTCCTTGGCCTCTTCATACACCACCAACGCAAGGCCGACACCACAATAGCCAAACTTCGCACGGTGGGAGACCAGGTGGGCCGTATGGTCCGCCGGGTCTCCAACAAGCGGGGCGGATTACGAAGCAGGGATGCAATGCGGCTTGCCCATGCTTTCGTAACGAGTAGAATACTCTACTCGACTCCCTACTTGCACCTACGCAAACACGAGGATGATCAACTCGAGGTCATCCACCGTAAAGTTATCAAGCGGGCTCTCGACCTCCCTATCACCACGTCCAACCAGAGACTTCTGGCCCTAGGCGTGGTGAATACCTACCGGGAACTTCGAGAAGCCCACCTCGTTAACCAATACACGCGCCTTGCACAGACCCATTCCGGTCGCCGCCTCTTGGACCGAATACACATCAAACACGATTACTATATTGAGGAAAGGGTGAGAGTGCCAGAACCTTGGAGACGCGCCCTCCGGGTCCGACCCCTTCCCCGCAACATGTCCAAAGAAAACCACAGTGGTCGCCGCCAGGCGCGCGCGGAAGCGTTGCAGCGACACTTTGGTCAAGAGGAACACGTGTGCTACGTGGACGTTGCCGGCCCGCACCATGGGGGGTGGTATACTGCCGCAGTCATACACAACGCAAACACCGTAAACGGGCTCACTTTCAAAGCCTACAGCGCAACACACGCGGAGGAGGTTGCCATCGCTCTGGCTCTCACCTATCCCTCTTCTAAACATATCATCACCGACTCACGAGGGGCCTGTCGGAACTATCAGCTAGGGTGGGCTTCACCGCTTGCTCAGCGCATACTGGAACCTAGCTGCCGATACGTTAATCCAACTCCGCGAAATCTGGTTTGGGCACCCGGTCACCAAGGACTCAGGGGTAACGAACAGGCCGATCAGGCCGCCCGCGCACTCTCTTTCCGGGCTATCTCCCTGTCTTTGGAAGCCTACTCGCAATCAGACAATTCGGCCCTTTCATTCAAAGATATTACCAATTACTACAAGGAGGAGCACCGGCGCTATCCAGACCCTTGTAAGGGACTGCATCGCGCTGACGAGCGCCTCCTTTTAAAACTGTTTACCAATACCGTACTGTGCCCGGCGGTGCTAAAACATTTCAATTCATCCTTTGATGGCACGTGCCAGTTCTGTGGTGAGGTGGCTGACACCTTTCACATCGTCTGGGCGTGCCAGTCTAATCCATCTATCCCCCCCAACCCCAATCCCGCGAGAGAGGACTGGGAGGCGGCCCTGCTCGGCTGTCAAGACCTGAAGGCCCAAGAGGCTCTGGTTCAACGGGCGCGGGCGGCGTTGCTTGCCAATGGAGCCCCGGAATAGGGGTTCCACCTAGTGCTGTGAGGGTAGGAGGCCAATAAGGCCCCAACCCAATCACCTCTCTGTAACCATTTAATGGTTATTAAATGTTTTCACCACCACCACCACCCCGCAGCGCTCACACCCCCACTATGCGTACCCTCCCCGTCTCTCTCCTTTCCTATGCTGCCCCTATCTCTCGCCTTGCAACGCCGACACAGGCAGCGTCTGCTAACGAGTTTCTTGACTGAAAAAAAAAATGGCAGCATATCCACGGAGTGAATAATGGAGAGTGGGGCGAAGCATTCGTCCGTCCATTCGCTCTTGCTTCCATCCGTCCATGCGTCCGTCTTGTGACCATCCATGCGTCCATCCGCCCGTCCGTGCGTGCGTCTGTTCGTGCGTCCGTCCAAGAGTTCGTCCATGCATCCGCCCCGGTGTCCATTCACGCGTGCATCCATGCATTTGTCTGCGTGTCCGTTCGTCCATCTATTCAACACTCCAAGTACCACAATCTCGTATCTTTTCATCATATATTCCCCACATATAAGCAGCGCCATCTAGCGGACATTCCAAGGAATAAACAAGAGGTGGCACACGCACACTTTCTTACGGCTTGCGCTTCGGGTCTACTTCCCACCTTTAACCACCTCGAGTTCATGGTATATACTAGTTCGCTGTGTTCATGGCACTGCGGCCCAACGCTCGCTAAACCTTACTAAAACCAATGAGGTTACGCTCAGCGAGTATAACGTAGCAAACTTTTCCTGTCAGATAGTGCTCAATGTACCATACGAGCACACACCGACGGCAACGAGCATCGGCAACTACAAACCTGTATCGATATGGTTTTGATTGTAAAACCATTGCTTTAGAAAACAGCTGGCGTCTTTCGTTAAGCAGCTGGCGTCTTCTTTTTGTTTTGCTATAGAAACATCTGGCGTCTTTACGTTTCACTTTTAGCAAACGTTGGTTTATTTCATCAATCAATGGTGTTTCGAACAAATTTTTTTATTGTTTAATCACGCACAAAAGAAATCTCACCAGGTACTACCTTGGAGGTAAACAATGGCTGCTACTGGAAATGAGAGACAGTTGAAGTCGGCTTTTAACACTTTTACTTCTACTAACGTTTCCTACTGAAACGTGCTAATGGCTGCTGATGGCAAACGAGAGACAGGAGCATTCGGCTTTTATGTAAGGCATACGCCGCGAACTTTTTATTGTTCAACAAAGCACAGAAAAAATCTCCCACCGGCATCACCTTGCAGGTCAAAATGTAACCCTTGTTACACACTACGGCTACGACTACGAGGGACGAACAGGTGCCGCTTTAGGAGCTTCGCCAAGAAGGTGTTGGCTTCGCCCCTAAAAATTTCCAAACCTCCTTGGAGCAAACGCACCATCTGTTTTGAAAGAACGTTGAGGGACGAGAGGGGAACGGGGGGTATGCGTGGCTCGAGGAGCAACTGTAACCTTTGACTACAAGAACGCAGTAGCGAGCCCTGGCTTGTGCTATTTCTGCAGACAGCACATAGTTCGCATACTTTTATACGCCCTGCGATTTCACCGCTTCACGCTTTCGGCACTGATACGGCAAGCTGCTCGAAAACCGCTTCGCTCCCGGGAGTGGCTGCATTGCCAGAATTTTGTAGAGTTGCGCAATCATCATCATCATCATCATCATCATCATCATCATCATCATCATCATCATCATCAGCCTGACTACGTCCACTGCAGGACAAAGGCCTCTCCCATGTTCCGTCAGTTAACCCGGTCTTGTGCTTGCTGCTGCCAATTTATACCCGCAAACTTCTTAATCTCTACTGCCCACCTAACCTTCTGTCTCCCCCTAACCCGCTTGCCTTCTCTGCGAATCCAGGTAGTTACCCTTAACGACCAGCGGTTATCCTGTCTACGCGCTACATGCCCAGCCCGTGCCCATTTCTTCTTCTTGATTTCAGCTATGATATCCTTAACCCCTGTTTGTTCCCCAATCCACTCTGCTCTCTTTTGTCTGGTTACACCTACCATTCTTCTTTCCATTGCTCGCTGCGTCGTCCTCAATCTAAGCTGAACCCTCTTTGTAAGTCTCCAGGTTTCTGCTCCGTAGCTAATCACCGGCAAGATACAGCTATTATACACCTTCCTCTTGAGGGATAGTGGCAATCTACCTGTCATAATTTGAGAGTGCTTGCCAAATGTGCTCCACCCCATTCTTATTCTTCTAGTTACTTCAATCTCGTGGTTGCGCAATGACGGATCCCAAATAGGCAGCGGCTAGCCTTACCTCATATAACATTACGACTTGTTGCCACCCCACTCACTGCTTCGCCCATTAAACAAAACTGTGACTTTTTTTTTTTTTGAGTACTCAAGAGACAATGTCCCCCCTCTCCTCTTTTTCTACATTCCCACCTCCCTGCGTACTATGCCACCGGCAATTTTAGGAGCGGTACAATATAGCTCAGAACCTCGGGTTCTGCCCTCCTTGTCCAGCAAAATGTTTTAAATCATGAATGCAAAGTAGAATATGGAAAATTATAAGTAATGAGTTCCCGCCTCACTTTTTCATAGTTCAAAAATATGCGGCTTTTATTCATCACTCCGATAAGCCAGTTCTTTAAAGCAGCACAACAACTCCATTTCCTTCTACCATATTTTGAAATGCTTACGTAAACAAACGATGATGGTGATTACGATGATGATATGTGGGGTTCAACATCCCAAAACCACCAAAAGAAACGTAGAGTAATCCGGAAATTTGACCACCTGAAGTTTTTTAACGTGCGCCCAAATCTGAGCGCACGGGCCTACAGCATTTTCGCCTCCATCGAAAAGCTTACTTAAACAAGTAGAACGGGACATGCACATTGGAGAACAGTGATGCGTTCGCATTATAAAATATACTCTTTGTAAGCGAGGATCATAAACTCGGATATCATCTGACAGTTAGCGAAGGCAGGATGGAAGCGAAATATTGTTTAGTGGTTATGCTATGCTTTATTGGTTGAAGAAAAAAAAAACTACTTCGGAGCTCTAGGCTTTACCACTCTATGTTCGCTATCGTCGACGTCTTCTTGCTCTTTTTCTTTTTATCTTTTTTCTTCGGTTTTTTCTTCTTCTTACGAGTTTCATTCTGCGTGCTCAAGTCTTTAGTGACCGTGGATTCAGTGCTCGGCACAGTTTCTGAGATAATTTTTGTTGTAGGAGCATTATTTGGGACGAGCGTGCTAGAGGGCTTCTTTTTTGTATTTTTTACTCGCTTTGTAGTTGTGCCTTTGGTGCCCGTGACTTCAGTCATGGGCATGGTATTTGTCGTACCGTCCTTTGTCCTGTTCTTTCTAGGGGTTCGAGTACTACGGGTAGATGTATCTTTATAGCAGTAACCTTCTTTGCATACGCCATCTCCTGCTTTAGTGTGCTGGAAAATAAAAACGAAACAAAAATACCTCATTAGGTGCAAACAAAATTTGTAATTGAATGATTTAGCTTTTAAGAAGAAAAGACACATCACTTTCACTGGAATAAGATCAACTTGTTGTGGAATTCAGCTTGGCGAACAAGTCAGCTTGATCTCTCCGTAAGTGTTATGCATATCGAACGCACACGTCTTTGCGTGTATGGGTGTGTGTCTATTGATGCACGTACGTACATGTTTTGTAAATCTGTTTGAACATGTCAATACGGGGTATATACCTGTGGTATAGAGGGTGTCCCAAATATCACGCGGCACGCTTTCAAAACCAGGAGCATACTTACGTGAAGCAATGCTAGCGCATCTTGTTTTTAATATATTGTAGTCGCTACAACTGATGTTTTTCGTCAATGAGGTTTACTTAATTAGTCCTAATTATGTTTCTAACTCAACAAGTACTCACCTAATCAATAAATAATGAATGAGGCATATGTAGGACACTCAAATGACATCTAACAACACTGTTGGCAGAAACGTTTTTTTTTCCTGTTTTTGGATGATAAATAAAGCACGCAAAACATAAAAAATAACAACACGTGACTATGGTCCCACCCGCAAAACATGGCAGAGTAGTCTTAATTGGCTACCTCACAGTGATCCAGTTTGTGGGATCAGCTTGCTGACGCATGATGAAGTCTAGTCACGATTTACGAGTAATTTTTCTGATTTCACGGGCTCACTTTATTAGCCTAAAAAGCGAGCATGTGATTAGTACGTTGTTGAAAAGGGTGCAGTTAGATGTAATTTGAACGTGCGAACGTATGTTTAGTTGACATTGATAAGGTCAGTATTTTGACGAGTTGGAAACTTAATTAGGAATAATTATTTAAACCTAGTGAATGAAATATTTTGAGTGGCTACTACAGTATGCTGAGAACGATATGACACAGGTAAGCATTCGGTAAAGACAGTTTTTGTTTTTTTTTAATCAAGCTACGTGATATTTTGTACACCATGTATACTGTGGTTTGGCCTCTTTTAGCACATGATCTTCACAGGCACACAATGTTTGTATACCAAATAGCAATGCACAAAAAGATCATAATAACAATATCTCTCTCTCAAATGACAATTCTTACTATTCATTTGGTGTGCATTGTTTTGATCGTTCAAAAAAAAATGGCAGCATATCCACGGTGTGAATGATGGCGAGTGAGGCGAAGCATTCATCCCTCCATGCGTCCGTCTGTGTGACCGTCCATGCGTCTGTTCGTGCGCCCGTCCCTGCGTTCGTTCATGCACCCGCCCCTGCGTCCGTTCATGCGTCCATCCATGCATCTGTCTGTGTGTCCGTTCGTCCATTTATTCAACACTCCAAGTCCCACCATCTCGCATCTTTTTATCATATATTCCCCATATAGAAGCACCGCCATTCAGCGGACATTCCAAGGACTAAACGAGAGGTGGCACACGCACACTTTCTTACGGCTTGCGCTTCGGGTCTACTTCCCACCTTCAACCACCTTGAGTTCGTGGTATATACTAGTTCACTGTATTCATGGCACTGCGGCTCAACGCTCACTAAACCTTTCTAAAACCAAGGAGGTTACGCCCAGCGAGTATAACGTAGCAACCTTTTCCTGTCAGATAGTGCTCAATGTACATGCCAGTGGCTGCTAATGTGAAATGAGAGACAGGAGGATTCAGCTTTTAATTTCTTACGGCTTGCGCTTCGTATCTGCTTCCCCCCTTTAACCACCTCGAATTCATTCATGGTATATACTAGTTCATTGCATTCATGGCCCTGCGGCTCAACGCTCGCTAAACCTTTCTAAATCTAAGGAGGTTACACCCAGCGAGTATAATGTAGCAACCCTTTCTTGTCCGATTGTGCTCAATGTACGTGCCAATGGCTGCTTATGGGGATCGCAGCGTGCGCGTTGACTAAAAGCCGAATGCTCCTGTCTCTCATTCCCCATTAGCAGCCATTGGCATGTACATTGAGCACTATTTTTTATTGTTAAACAACGCACAGAAGAAATCTCTCACCGGCACCACCTTGGAGGTCAAATGTTATACCTGTTTCGGGTATGTGCCACTGGTGGTTACGTACTACGCGCTCTACTTTACGCGCTCAGCAAACCACACAACCACACGAGACGCTAGCTAGCAAGGGACTGTTTATTGATGGCTGCCGCTAGGGTGCCTGAATGGTTTCCCTCGCCCGCCGCTCCGTACAGGGTGGGGACAACCGCGTCGTCTGCTAGAGCGTCCGCCATTACATATCTCACCCCAACGAAACACACTGCCTGCGCGCGCGTATGAGGAGAGTTTGAGAAGAGTTTAGTGCGAGAAATGGTATTTCGCGCTATAAAAAAGCAGTCTGAATATGTGCGTCTGTCATTGGAGACTGTTTGCAGGATAAATCTACATTAATTCATGAAGCGCACGCCTTTTCCTGTTACCTAAACTCACCGCACTCCTCAGTGGCTGTGCAGCGTGCCAGCCACTCAGTAGTGCTCGCATTGTACGCGTTGAACTTACTTCATCCTGCTTTTTCCCCCGCCTTGCGTGCCCTCGCAGCTCTGAATAATCTTGCGGGAATGAGATTCAGATTTGTTACACAGCTATTTTTCTGTTATAGCTGGTTGAGATAGTGAAACAGCGTAAACATCAATTGAATCTCTCGTTTTTATGTGACCACTGAGAAAAAAATCTTACTAAGTTATTGGAAAATACAAGATGAAATGCAGTAATAACGATTTTGATGCCCTATACCTGTTCAGTTTTTCTACTTTCCATAGATATATGTAAGCGAGCAATCTAATTATCCGAGAAGTATCACTCTCGTATTCTGCCTCTGTGACGCTGTGTCGGTATTGCTTCGACCGCAATAATATTAACTTACCATAAACATTCTCCAAAGATCACAACCTTAGTCAGCTTAAAGATCACAACGCTGTTTTTATCTAAGAATGTGATATTGTATAACAAATAAGAAAAATGTCTATGAACTTAAGGAGGAGGATGAAGAAAGGACAGGGAGGTTAGCCAGTTCACAATGAACTCAAAATATTTTAATCAAACAATAAGTGTTCTGAAAGAAAAAATAATAAAATTTATAAGTGACTGGTCCAGTTCGGCTGGTCACGGAAGGCTTACCCCAGCGCACGTCTTGCTTCCGTGTTCATTGACGCCGTTTGAACTAACGTGGCGCAAATGCACGCGAAGCCTCAGTCTTGCATAATTCGCAATAAGGAGTTTTGCTACGGCGTCACTGTGCTCGGAGCAAGTCTTTACGCAAGGGCGCACCATCTCGTTCAAATAATCGGTCACGGCCTTCAACGGGGACCTTAAGCGCAGCAAGCCCTCACTCCAACTTATGATGCCCCTGAAATGCTCTTCACACGACTTGAGTGTCAGCAAAACATCCTTGCTGGGATATGTGAGGTTGCCACCTTCACTCCTGTACTCCTTCAGAATAGTCAGAGTTGCGTGCTCGCTTTCAGTTGAGCCTAACAAGGCAGAATTACAATGCCCGCATCCCGCTACAACACTCAGCATACCTTTTAAAAGGAAGCCGCCGATGTAGAAAAGGATGTTGCATTCGTTTTCTTGAAGTTCTTCAATGAACAAAATTTCCGAGTCATCAATGACATCAGCTTCCACCTCCCCGTGCTCTTGTTTGCCTTTTGCAAGCATGTCGGCGAGGTACTTAGCATCGTCGACTTCGTAGCTTGACGTTCCGGGTGCATGAAGGAACTGACTCACGCACACAAGCTTCAGGGCACACTTTAAGTCATATGCGTTAGGAACAGGCTTCCTGATGCGCACCACCGAAAACAAATTTTCGAGGCAGTCTTGCAAGATTCTGCTCGTGAGGAAGAATTCGTATCCTTCACTGCGCAAGAGAATGTCTTGGAGACGAAGAACGACTTTTGTTGTTATTAGTAAACCTGCTTGCGAAGGCTTCCACTGTGCCTTGCTTCCCATCTTCATTCCTTGAAAAACTTCGAGGGCCGAGTTCAGTAGCTCAATTGATTCGTGGTACCTCCGCATGTCTCGAAGGCTGAGAGCAACTGATGGGTGGCGGGAAGACATTAGCGTGTACCAGTTGAATACTAATTCTAGAAACCAAGCTGTTGTCTCTGCCTCCGGCTCTATCGCGTCCTCTTTAATTAGGTACCGAATCGCTGCAGGAGCTTCCCTGAAGAAGCGGACAGCAACTCCCACTTTCATTTTTGTGAAATGGCCTCGCGAAATGTGTAACTCTGAGAGCCTCGGGGCGACTTTCAGCTCTCGTTCAGCATCATACTTAATTACACTGCGCACATGGTCCACGTTCACTTCTTTTGATGGCAGATTGTGCTGGCATACTGTTGCATCACTCAGAAAGAATACTTCCGATGAAAGCAACTGTGACTTGACATTCTTCAGCACGTGTGCAGCATCTGCTGTGAAAAACAATTCTTTGTCTTCCAGACAGGGGTGAGGCACTGAACATACAGTAATGGAATTCCTGTGGCTGGAGAATCCGAGCTCGCGCCACATAGCCCGATTAGAAGCCCCCATGTCGCAAGTGACGACACGGATTCTTAAAGAGATTTCCGCGCAGAGCTGCACTATCTTCATGACGTAGTCCTTGAGGATACTACCCTCTACATGACTTCCGGTGAAGTGGTAGGCAATCACTTGCTTCCATCTCGTATTCAGGCCTCCTACCATGAACACTAGTGCGTGATGTGCAGGTTCGTCTGGATTTTCTGGCATAGTTTGCCCCCCCAACACCACATCCTCAGCGCGATCGAGCTCGTACCCGCGAGCAATCTCCATTTCATCCAAGAACAAAGCACAGTCTTTTTCAATGTCTTGCATGTTCTCTGCTTTGATTTTGAGAACATCGATGACTTCCGTCAAAATTCCGGGAAGAAACTTGAGGCCCTGAAGGCGACGTGCAAGGGTTTTTCCGGATGGCAAGGGGTAGCCCAGATTTCTTAGTGTCTGGTAACCAGTTTTTCCACAGGAAAACTTAATCTGAAGCGCCTGCTTGATTGTTTCTGCAGACCAAGTGCTTCCCTTATTACTCTGGCGCCCAAGAGCCTGCAGCTGGTCATCATTGAGGAATTTCAAACGCTGTCCGAATAATTCCATTTTGGTTTCCAATTTTTTCACCTGTTTTTTTAGTGCTTGAATGGTTGAGGTGGCTTTCCGATGGACTTGATGTAGCTGAGTGTATTTTCTGCCCATATCAGAGAGCTGCTTATTTAACTGCTTGTTTTCACGTGCCCCGTCAGGTGCATCGGCCGAGATCACAACTTCTTCCCTTTCCATAATGTGCGGTACTGAATCAGGCGTCTGAGAATTGCAGCTTTGCGGTTGCTGTGCGCCAAGACTGTCTGTGCGTGAATTTAAATTCGCCTGTGCACTTGTGAGTGGCGTACAATTAATGGCCGTAGAGTTGTCACCGCGTGTTTCTTGGCATGCATCAGGCAACACAGCAGGTCCTGCCCTGTCCTTTGGCGCCTTCCTTTGTGGAGGCAAGCCTGCAGTGCAAAAAAGGACAGTCACAAGCTGCAAGTATTACAAGGTAGCCAGCTCTAATCACAGGCCTGTACTGGATTTTAGCAGTATTATAGGTTGCAGACATATGCCTTTTCTCAGGTCGCAGGCACGTACCCCGACTTTCTTAATATCCTCAAACGAGGAATTCCACGGATCATCCTAATTTTTGAAACTAAATCATTTTAGCCTTGTACTGTTGCCACCTGTTAGGTTCATACAGAATCTTTGACGCACAGTGAAACAGTAACTTACCCCTGAAAGGGAACACCGTTGGCACAGCGTTCGGCTTCAGTTTTATCCACTGGTCAGCTCGGTGCTGCTCGAAATGGCTTGCTTCAAAATGTGCCTGTAAGTCCGTTATGAACCATGAATTTTAGCTTAGCTTAGCCTAGACAGAATTACTAGAAAGACACAGTATACCACACAACTTTTATTGAATTTCGTGATTTGCAATAAACGAATGAAAAACACTTTTCTGTAAATACGCAATTTAATAACAAGCAGCCTATTTTGTTTATACATATAGTGACTAAAAACTGGTACAAACTTCAAATACTGCGGCTGCGCCACACGTTTCCATAGCTGCACTTTTAGAGATCGCAAAAAAAGAGAGAAAAACTGCAACTTAGACGTGAAGCGTTTACAGCACCGACAAAGTGACCCACAGACACGTATACACATTTAAAAAAACAAGTTTCAAAGTTCTCGACGAGAAAAGAACACATGTCGGGATACTCACACTGCATACACACGAGGACTTCGTAGGCTGCCACTTGTCTCGCTTAATCTTCACCATCCATAGCAGCCTTCTTTTGGGCTCTGTCGGAAAATGGTAGAGTTTCCAACCATTTCTGGAGTTGTTCGTGCACATGGGCACGCAGCACCCAGTCATTTCCCTAAAAAAGTATATGACAGAGCGGCCACAGCTCCTTCTTTGCTCCCGTCGCTATGCGAAGTGAGATCTGCAATGGCGGCGGCCGTCAGGAAAAACCGGTCGCGGCGGCGAGCACCCCGTCAAACAATGTCCCCACCCTGCAAGGAGCGGCGGGCGAGGGAAACCATTCAGGCACCCTATGCGGCGGCTGCCTAAAGCGCCATCAGGCGACAGCTAAAAAAATCACCCACCCTTTTGGCGTCACTTATTAAAAAAAAAACAAAATAACGAGTCATGGGCAACGGACAAGCGCTGCTAGGTGAAGCTTTCGCTTTGGTCGCGTCTATAGAGGGCGACGCAGCCAAAAGTGCACGCGCTTTTTTGACGTCTCGGTAGACAGGGTTTTCAGCAGCCGCCGAAAAGCGCAGGCCGCGCGCTCGCCCCTTCCTTTTCACAAAGGACGACAGTGTGCTAACATCGTCAAATGAAACCCGAGCAGCGGTCAGCCATCTTCGCACGCTTGCTTGCTCTGGGGGTTTGGCTGAAATCTGAGTAGCCTCTACTGAATTTCTTCTTGGATAGGCGTATCTAAAGCCTTAGCATTGATTAGCTAGTACCCTTCTGGCTAGTCAATCCAGACAGATGCCGCTTTCTTCGCCTGGACCAGGGACTTATCTCTGGTCTGCTTCTCTTTCACCGCAGGAGCTACCAGTGGACCAGTTCCTACGCAATGGCGTCGCTTCCGTTCCTGTGGCCCTAGTCCCAAGCAACGACGGAGTCATTAAGATGAAAAACCCTAAAGTGATCCAGTCGGAACTCAAAGCAGCGACAACTCACTATCACACCATCACAGAGGTCCGGCAGTTTGGCAAGGGAGGCATTGTCTGCTTTTCTCCTGACCAGCTCTGTGTCAAAGACTTACTTAAATGCTCGATGTTCGCTACCAATCTGGTGAGCGCCTTCATTCCTCCTCACCTAGCATGCGTCAGAGGTATTGTCCGAGGCGTAGACATCAACATGACTCCAGCTGAGGTCCTAGAGATGTTCTCTGAGGCAGGTGCTATTGCAGTTTATAGATGCTCACGAGTTGTAGAACAGACAAAGATCCCTACTGAGTCTGTAATTGTCACATTTGCCGGGTCGATTCGCCCCACTGAAATCAAGGCGTGGCCTTTAATATTCAGAGTCGAACAACTGTCACCTCGTCCCCTCCAGTGTCAGAAATGTTGGCGCTATGGACACACTTTAAAAGGATGTAGGTCAGCTCCCAGATGCCGAAAATGTGGTGAGGCACATACTGCAAATGAATGCAATTGTACTGAAGAAAAGTGTTGTCTTTGTCATGAGCAGCACTGCGCAGATAACGCTAATTGCTCAGCCAAAGCGCGGGAGACTCAAATTATGGAAATTGTTGATCGCAGACGCTGTTCACGAAAAGACGCCATCGCTGAAATTCAGGCAAGAACCCAGGGATATGCTGGTGTTGCAGCCCGACATAATGCAACTTTAGAAGCTTCTCTTTCAGTGTCCATTGCAGACATGATTGAAAAAGCGATGGAGAAAGCTATAGATCGCCTGGCCACCACCCTTTGTGACTCCTTATCTCATATTGTAGCCACTCAGTTGACGCAAATATATGGGACACCAAGAGATATGAAGGATACTTCCCAAGACAACGTAACTCTCCCACCAAGTGAAGCAGACGCAGAGTCATCTCCTTCAGGGGTACAGGCTGCAGGGCCCTCTTGTACAGACAACCAGAGGATAGGTGAAGACATACTAGAGGATGGTCAGGATTATGATGATATGGACATGGACATCAAATCCCTAAAGCGCACTCGATCCCCTGTCTCCAAAAATACTGGCTCTTCAAAACATTCAAAAAACAAAAAATACCAGAAGGAGAACCTATCGAAGAGCGATTTTCTTAAAGACAGCATTTTAGATAAGGTAGTTGCCGAAACAATTCTGTCAAAATGATAGGTTCTATCAAAATTCTTCATTGGAACTGCCGATCTATTCATTCAGCTAGTACAGATTTATTGTATTTATCTTGTAAATTCAATCCAGACATTATTGCACTGCAAGAAACGTGGCTGTCAGCACATAATTCGTTTTACCTACCTAATTTCCGGTCTTTTCGCCTGGATCGCCCATCCAAAGGTGGAGGTTTAGCGTTCTTTGTCAATAATAAAATTAGTTCAAAGATCAAAACTTCGTACAAAAGTATATCCCCCGAATGTGAAATTTTCGCTTTAGACATCACCTTGCCTGGATGCTCTCCCTTCTCTCTGGTAAATCTTTACTTTCCTCTGGGTGTACAAGACACGCGATGTTTAGACATGGCTGTTAATTCGTGGTGCACAGAAAAAATTATGGTTGGAGATTTTAATTCTCACCACACTAGTTGGGGTTTTAGGACTGATCAATGTGGACAACGCTTGTGGGACTGGTCTATAGACCATAATTTATCATGCCTCAACGCTAGAACTCCCACATTTATCCGAGACCGATCCCGCTCTGCCTTAGATTTGAGTTTTATAAGCTCGGGTATTTCTAGCGTATCTTGGACTACTCTAGACTGCGCCACCAACAGTGACCACTTACCAGTACTGTTTGAAATTTCTTGCCCCATTATTCCATCTTACTCCCAAGCTCGAACCTTTATCAATTATTCCAAATTTAAAAATGACCTAGAAGTTGCTTTGACTACCCCCACTGAAGACAACGATGAAAATAAAGCCATGAAATTAAGTGCGGTAATTAAAAGAACGTTCAAAAAAGCAGAATTTTCTATTGAGTCTGATACGAGAAAGCCTTGTAGTCAGTGGTGGAATTCTGAGTGCTCTCGTGATCATAGACGACGACAAGCGGCTTGGAAGCAGCTAATTCATAATCAGTCCCCCAAAAATTGGGCAGATTACAAGTTTATTGCTGCTACATTTAAGCGCACCGTGGCTAAAGCTAAAGAAGACTATGACAAAAAACATTTCGACTTTCTTTCCAAACCTAGAAATAAGAAAGCGTTATTCCGATATATGAGATCGCGCAAAATTCTGCCGTCTCTAGCTAACTCTGATTATGACAGGTTATCGACGGAAGAAATGACTAATTCGTTAGAGGCAATCGGAAGAGATTTAGCTAACAGATTTTCGTCGACTTTGACAATCAACTGGCAAAAGTCCTCTATAAAGACTGACTACGAAAAAGTGACATTGTCCGAAATGTCAAGCGTAATTAGAAAATTACCCTCTTCGGCTCCTGGTCCTGACGGTATAACAGTTCCTATGATTAAAATTTTATTCCAGATATCACCCGGCGACGTCCTCAACCTTATAAACTATTCCTTAAGCAATGCCTGGATACCACATGACTGGAAAATAGCTAGAGTGATTCCCATATTAAAAAAACAAGGGTCAGGTTTTAACATTGACAACATCAGACCAATCTCTCTAACATCTCACCTGATCAAAATTATAGAGAGAGTTCTCAATAATAGAATAAAAGTTTGGATGACTGACAAGCTAATATTGAAACCATTTCAAATAGGTTTTCGTAGCGAATGCTCAATTTGGTGTGCTCATGCCGACTTAGAGAGCCGAATACAGCTTGCCCGAAAAAGACGACAATACGCGGTACTAGTAACACTAGACATAGCTAAAGCTTATGATAGCGTTGAGCACTCAATTTTATTGAATTCTTTACACGAATGTGACTTTCCGCGATATATTGTTGATTGGGTAGCAGAGTTTCTAAAATCGAGAGAATTTTATTGTGCAAAGGATGGATGTCACTCATCTAAATTCAAACAGCAACGTGGAGTACCTCAAGGGGCGGTCCTATCTCCGCTGTTATTCAATGTGTTGATGAGCTCAATTCCCATTGAACGAGATATCACTGTCTACATTTATGCAGACGACATTGCATTTTTCGTTGCAGACAGTGACATTTATTCTTTGCATCAAAAATTGCAAAAGTACATGTATTCTCTTGAAATTTGGCTGCATTCAATTTCATTGTCTCTAAACATCAGTAAAAGTGCGCTCCTGGTGTTCCCTATAGCAGATTCTATTCAAATTTCAGTACTTTATAATCAGGAACCGATTCCACAAGTAGAGTCTATCAAATATTTGGGCATTATTTATAACGAGAAACTTAACTGGAGCCCTCACATAGACTATATCGTGGCAAAGGCACAACGAGCTTCAGGCTTATTGCGAAGGTTGAGCAACAGAAAATATGGGTTACGTAGACACACCTTATTAATGATATATAAAATGTACATGCGCCCAATACTCGAATTTGGGTGTATATTATTTTCGGGTGGCCCTAAGTACAAAATTAAACCGTTAGTTCTATTAGAGCGAGAAGCGTTACGGTTGTGTTTGCGACTCCCCAGGTATGTCGCTATTAATGTACTATATCAGGAAGCTCGCATACCAACTATTCTTTGCCGATTCCGTATCTTAACAGTACAAACATACTTGAAATTTTACGGCTTATCAGCGAGACGGTCTGCATATGCCTTTATTAGTGACCCCGACGCCTTCTTCCTCGCTCACTGGCCACGCTTTCGTACTCCCCAGATTATTTTTGTACAAAAGAAACTTGAAAGCATAAAGGTGGATATCAGATCGGTAATTGGAACCAAAGCATTAAATCACAATATTACGATAGAATGTGATGAAATTTTTCCCCCACTATCTAAGTTTCAATCTTCGAGTTACTTAAATGACAGGTTAGAAGACTACATAGCTCATGCGGAAATAAAGAACATAATAGCCACAGACGCTTCTGTGAATAAAGAAAAGGCAGCAGTAGGAATCGTCTCAGATTACCTCGGTTGGTCATTCTCGGTAAGACTACCAGACTTCACTCCGGTTTTCGAAGCTGAGCTCCTGGCTATTATTTTAGCGCTACGAAAACTTCCTTCAAACGAAGAGAGTGCAATGATAATTACTGATTCTCTTTCGCTGTGTACTACTCTCACAGCTTCAGAACAATCAAGAGCTCTAGCGACATTACAAACATTAGTTCCACCTCATGTGAAGTTCCTGAAGTTAGTCTGGGTCCCGGGACACTGTGGCATACGGTTGAATGAAATAGCCGATTCACTATCTCGAGCCACACTTGATGGCCCTGTGATCTCGGTACTACCAGAATCGGAACACATAGTGTCGATCAGATATAGAAAATGGGCTATTTATACGGATATTATGGAAAATATTACTAAATATACGGACTATCAGCACCTAACATACCCCTGGAAACCTCAGTGGAGTCAATCTAAAAAGTTAGAAGTTATTTTAACCAAATTTCGATGTCGTGTCCCTCCATTAAACTTTTACTTGCACAGAGCTGGTCTGGCGATATCCCCCCTGTGTCCATTCTGTGAAGAAACGGAAACAATAGAGCATTACTTTATAACATGTAAAAACTATTCATTAATTAGGAAAAGACTTTTAATTGTTCCGTTTCGAGCAGTAGGTTTAAATTTAACTGCAGATAATGTTCTAAGTTTCGGTGCCTTTAGCTTGGGACATTGCCACAGGAGCGTATTCGATGCTGTATGCAATTTCATTCGAGAATCAAAGCGCATGTCAGAATAATGCCTGCTTAAATATATTTCTGACGACACTTGTCTAATTTTGAATGAAATTTGCATATTCATTTGATTGTGACCGGGTGAGATAAGCTCGATTGTCTGGTCTACTCAAAATTTCTGTCTTCCACTGTAGTATTACCTCACCTTTTCTCTTCTTGATTCAATCTTCAATTATTTGTTTAGTTTAATATTCCTTTTTAGTTAATTATTATTTTCTATTACATCATTAGTTTTTTCATTAAGGATAAACCTTTTAATATATCTCATATAGGATACTTCTAGATTTCATGGCCAATCCCCCATAGTGGGTATGTGCCAGAGCGAAGGGGCAACAACAACAACAACGACGTCCCTGCGTGTTCCACGTCAGGGACGTCCTCCTCATCTAGCCATGGCGCCATCGACGTCGTGGACGCCTTCGAAGGCGCAGGCCTTCGACGTTGCCGTCCCTGCGGGGACTAGTCCGGAGACCGTCGTCGACGCGACGGCCTCAATAGTTGGCCTCTCAGAGGTACACTGCGTTCAGCACATGGGAGGCATGAACTTCCAAGTAACTGTCAAGAGCATGGCTTCCATGACTCTCATCGTCGACGCTGGCTACCTGACCATCGGTGGCGAGCGTATCCCTGTCGTTCCCGTCGGCCCGCAGGTAACTAACGTCGCCTGCCTGTTTTTACCAGCCTTCGTCTCCAACGAGGTACTCGTCCAGGCTTTGTCCCCATACGGCAAGGTATTGACTGTGACCGCTGGCGTCATGAGCGCAAGACGCGGAGTTCTCACAGGCACACGCTATGTCCGGATGGAAATGAGTCCCACAAATCGCGTCCCCAACTATCTTCGCGTTTCTGGTCATCGAGTCACCTTCGACTACCGCGGTCTGCAACGTGTTTGTCGTCGGTGTGGCTCTAGTGGTCATTATCGAGCACAGTGCACAGCACCATTCTGTGGTCGCTGTGGTGTGCACGGACACGAAAGCGAAGGTTGCGACCGCCCCTGCCGACGTTGTGGAGATAACCACCCTACCACCGTCTGCCCTGTGCGTCGTTCATATTCTGATGCTACTGCGGGAACCTTTCCTGCCCTACCGTCCGTGTCACCAACGGCAACAGATGAACGAGAACCCGAAGCTGTATTAGAAGAACGCCAGAATCCGATTCTGAGAGCTCCATTAAAAGATGAGGAAGTGTGCAGCTTGGCCAACCCGAGCGCGCCACGTCTGCAAATCTCAGCAATAGAAACAGCCACCGCGATTGACCTCGCGTCTGTCCCGGACAAACATGTCGTGCCATGTTCGACGTCGGCGCAAGCCGAGAAAGAAGCGCTGGTAGGCACCGAGGCACCGGAATCATCGTTAAACCTAGCAGCTGAGTGCCCAGAAGAAGCTGACGTTGCGAGATCTACGGGCGCTGGTGTCTCGCCTGGAACAGAATTAAAACCGAATGAGCAAAGCCCTTTGGATCATTCCGAAAGCCAGGCTCGTGACTCCCTTGAACAAGTAGCAAGATGCCATGGGAGTTCTTTACTGACGCGTTTCGACAAGCAATCCGTGATCAAGGTCGTTGGAGGCGGCGACAACGTTAACGCTGCAGCCCTGCCACCATCTGATTCGTCAGACAGCAGCTTCAGCCTCGAAGTCGACAGTAGCATCGGACTCCCTTCTAGCCCAGACAGTTGTGACGTGGAAATGCAAGCCCCGCGAGAGGTCAAGCGTGCTCACAAGTCTGGCACCAGCTCGGACGGCACCCACGACAGCCGCTCCGAATTCCAGCAACCGAAGAAACCTCGACCCTCTTCTAGAGGGTCGAATTGTGCTGTGTAGTGTACGAACTCCAGTTCCCCCGGACAAATCCCCGGGGTATACCGAATCGAAAAACACGACCAGGTCAGTCACACACCTTTTTTCAATATGGCTGACACCCTGAAAATTCTTTCTTTAAATGTTCAAGGGTTCCGTAACCCAGTAAAGCAAGCCAAGGTTATCAGCATAGCCCGCGCAGAACATTGTGATATTCTGTGTTTACAAGAAACAAATTTTTTCACCATTGGCCACGTTCGTGCATTCAAACGCGCATTTAATTTAGACTGTTACTTTTCCTTCGCGACATCTCGCTTCTCTGGAGTTGGAATTATTATTTTTAACCGCGCTCTTCTGCGAAATCATCATGTTTTCTATGACGCGTTCGGACGGGTATTGGCTTTTGACTGCGTCCTATCATCCTTCAAGCTGCGTGTTTTGTGTATTTATGGGCCAGCTCAAGCAGCGATGTCTAACGATTTTTTCAATGACCTGGACGTGTATTTTCTAGACGGTCGTCATGTTATACTCACTGGAGACTTTAATTGTGTATTAGACACGCGAGCTGATGTGCAAGGTCCAGGATGGGGTCGCTCTGATTGGAACGCGCGAGAGCTGCGTCGCCTAGTGCAACATTTCTCTTTGATAGATACGTACAGACTAGTGCATGGACCACAGTATGCCTGGACTTGGCGGCGTAGCACGTCGTCTAGTCGTTTGGATCGTTTCTATGTGCCGAGCGCGCTTGCTTCTTACGTATCGCACTCTGATGTAGTAACATTACCATCATCGCCTGTTTATATATCAGACCACCGACCAGTGACGCTCGAGGCTCACTTTCCCTTTTCATCATCAGTGAAACCTTGGCGTCTTGACATCCGCATTCTGCACGACGCGCCTACACGCTCCAGTTTATCTAGAAGCTTGCGGGCCTCTCTCTTGGGATGCGGTCCGGAGGTGTGGGACGCGCTCAAGACACAGTGGCGTTTACACTGCTCAGTAGCAGGGCGGGCCCTCAGACGCCGTACGTCCGAAGAACTAGCGGACACTGCCACAAAGCTGCGTATTGCTCTTCGGGTTGATCGACTAACTCCCTTGATGCGCGCATGGCAGCGAGAGTTAAGGGGTCGTTTTCAACGACTCATTGCAGCTTCGTCATTGACGGCGGCTGCTTGGCGTTGCAGACGTAATCCATGTGCTCACCCTGAGGTTCTACGCTTTGCGAAAAGCTCGCTTCTCAACCCGTCGAGTCGACTAGGAACTCCGGCAGCCAGATTCTTACACACTGCGTTGCCGCCGACACGTGATCAATCAATTTTCCTAGCTCACTTTGCCAACATGGCTCGTACGACAATGTCATCACATCGCGGTACCACCGAGACAGCCACAATGTTAAGTAGGCTACCTCAAATTTCATCTGAAGTCGCTGAACAACTGTGCACAAGTCCGTCAGCTGACGAAGTGAAAGAGGCACTGTCTTCCATGAAGCGTGGCTCGGCCCCCGGGCCCGATGGGTTGCCTGTTGAGTTTTATTTAACGTTTTGGGACGACATTGGTGCTCTTTTCACCTCTGTTATTTGCCGCTGTTTCGAGAACTTTGATTTTCCTGATAGCTTTCGCGATGGTCGAATTGTTTTAATACCTAAACATGACCCATCGTCAGTTCGCCCAGAGGAGTGGCGACCAATAACGCTCCTCAACGTTGATTATAAAACTTTCGCGGCAATTATCACTCGGCGTTTGAGAAGCTTGATGCCCTCCTTAATAGGTCATCATCAGGCGTGCTCTATTCCTGGAAGAGAAATTCACAGTCTTTCCTTTGTTACGCGCGATATAGTTACGTACACGTTAGCAAGATCAGCTCAGGGACTCTTGGTTTCACTTGACCAAGAAAAGGCATTCGATCGCCTCGAACATAGCTTTATATTTAGTGTAATGGCAGCATTTGGCTTCTCACAAAACTTCGTTGAGCTTCTCAGAAACGCATACCGAAATATACGCAGCACGTTGTTTCTTGATGGTTTAGAGAGTGCGCCATTTCCGGTTACCCGTGGTGTTCGCCAGGGGTGTCCTTTATCCCCTGCACTTTTTGTACTCAGCCTCGAACCATTCCTTCAATCGCTAATCGCTGATCCTTACGTTAGAGGCCTTCCTCTTCCAGGTAGTGGTACCGTGACAGTGACAGCATTTGCTGATGACATCACGTTGTATTTGAAGAATGAGGACAGTTTATCCCGTAGCCTACGACTTTTTACGACGTATGGCATGATTTCAGGTGCCGCTTTAAATTTTTCCAAATGTCGATATTTATTCATTGGTTCCCCAGACGCATGTCTAAGTTCCTTTTTCGGTCTTCAGAAAAGTGACTCTATTCGTATTCTGGGGCTTGATTATACTTCCTACGGCATATCAGGCTCCTTGTGGAATTCAGTAGTCGAAGATGTAAAACGACACGTCCGGGAAGCGCAAGAGTACGATTTACCGATGCTCGAAAGAAGGTATTTAGCACAGACGGTGTTTTGCGGCCGTGCATGGTACATATCTCACGTCTTACAGCCCCCATTACGAATCACCAGGTCGTTGCAATCCCTCATTGGCTCCTTTTTCTGGTCGGGTGGAACAGAGCTGGTTTGCCGAGCAGCTCTTGGGCAACCGAGAAACTGCGGTGGATTCGCATTCCCATCCGTCTCTGTTCGCTTCCGGCTGCTTGCCCTACGATTCTTACTTCGGTTGTTGCATGGTGATCAGTGCCCCGCGCGTGATCTTGCCTGTTATTTCTTGGGCACCAAACTACGCTATTTACTACCTGATGCACGGCTTAATTCTGCACCGCAAACACTTAACGTGCCTGCATTTTACTCAACTGCAGTAGCATTTTATCGACACGTGCAGCAGGTTTGTCCCGATGTGGACATTCTTGAAAGCCGCATCGTAGATACAACGGCGGCTCTTCTGCTTCCTCTGGTTCCTCCAGCCCGTCTAGCACGATCGAGACATGTCTCGTGGAGCGCGATAACGGCATCGTTTTTGCCTGGTCACCTCCGTGACTTTATGTGGCGTCTTGGATGGGGAGTACTCCCAACACGGGACAGATTGGAGAGGTGGCGCATGGTCCCATCTTCCACTTGTCCTAACTGCCCGTTACAGGAGTCTAACCAGCATATGCTGAAGCAATGTGTCACCGCAAAGGTGTTTTGGAAGTCAGTTAACGCTAGTTTTCGTGGCCTAGGTGTTAATCGCTTTGTAACATCTGGTCGCTGCTCGCGTAGTCGCTTTGCACGCCTTCTAATAGCTGCGGGAGCCTTTTGTTTATGGCGTAATAGGTGCGAAGCTGTTGCAGCAGGTCATCGTCGTCGTGCTCTTTTTCCGATTCTGGAACGCCTCTACTGTGAACTCCTATCGTTTCTGTCGGAGGAATTGTTCTTCCTTGGAGAGGAAGAATTTCTGCGACAATGGTCGTGCCGCTTTCTGTCCGTAGTTGACAGACGCGTTCGATTAGTCTTCCACTTGGCCTGGTTCCTATAGCCAGGTCACCTGTTAATGTCTGATTGGTGCATGTAATCAGTATGTGTTTACTATTTTATGTGTTTGTGTATGTCCCATATTGGTGTGAGCTCTTCTATATATGCGCTTCATTCTTACGCTGTAAGTTATGTAACTTTTATGAATATTGATACCTGTTGTACATATTTTCTAACATCTTCACCAAGTCTTGTAAATTCTGCACATATATCATCATGTACATTGTCCATATTGTAATTAGTGCATTTATGTAGTGTATGTATAGTTATTAGTACTATGAACGATGGACATCCTAAGGACTTGGACACTTGTTTAAATGTGTAATGTATGTTGTGCTTTGTCTTTTGTTTGTTATTGTGCCTGTTATACAGACGCTTGTCCCTTAGCTTTGTTGCGTCACAGGAGAAAATAAACTTTTTCTAAACAGGATCTTCGCCCCTAAAAAGCCACAGCTAAGCGCTTTGCAAAAACTATCACGCTCATGAACTTAAGACACTTGCAAACTAAATAGCTCTGTAATATGAAGTCATCACCAAACATTGCCGAAATAAAGACATGTGCGAAAAAAAACTGCGCAAAACATTTTCTGCATGTATGATTGAGCCTACGGTAACCTCAGAAAACGA